>VWZD01003718.1:120774-143120 GCA_013396695.1 Sakesphorus luctuosus
TTTTTATGAAATAGCTTCAAGATTGTTGAGTCTCTTTTGATCTCCTTTAAAGCTATTTTAGATTTGTCTTCCAATTAGCAGCACTGGGAAGGTGCAGTGATTATCTTGTAAATGATGTTGGAAATCCTGGTGTTACTGGGAGGTCTGGGCTGCTCAGGATTTCTCTCTCTGAATAGTTACCATTTTTTACCTTGGAAATACATCCTAAACACGTTTCTGACAGTAACAGGTATGTGAGGAGTCCTTCAGAAATAAAATAGGTTAGAAATTAGATGTTCAGTCCTCGAAGTGAGCCAGTAAGGAGGATACAGAGAAGGGATGGAAAACTTGATAGTAATATGTTACAAAATAAATATATGAATATGTATAATAAATATATAGAATAAATATATATATAATAAATATATAAATATATATAATAAATATATAAATATATATATAATAAATACATGTTACAAAATAGTTTATCATGGAATAAATCTGCAAACATCCTAAGGTATTTCTAATTTAAAGCAAGGCTCTTGACTTCCTTGGTCCAGGGAGCAACAGATGCAACCTCAGTTATTCATGTGACAGCAGATGGTGCTGTTGGAGTGGATTGAATCACTTGAGGAGTGAACTCCAGGCTGAGGTTTTATCAGAGCTCTCTGGTGTGCAGGAGCAGCTCTGGGATCTGGGATTTGCTGTGCTCAGGCTCTAATTATCTCCTAATTTGAGCAGTTGCTGCTAATTTATGTTCATTCTTGCTGAGGTACACAAAACTGGAAGGAGAATTGCTGTTGGCCTGCAATAATGTTGTCCTTGTGTTGGAAAAATTCACAACTTGCTCATGGGGGCAAAAATAAAAAAAAGTCTCCAAGCGGTTACCAAATACATTGTGTGACTGTTTCTTCAAAGAGTTTTTAAAGTAAGCTGATAATAGGGGCCAAATCTATAAGTAAATGAAATTTCCAAGGATGGTTTTGGTGCATAGAGACTTTCATGGGATATATTTAAAAATATATGATATGTGAGAGATATAGATAGATATACATAAATATATATTTATACACATACATACATACATTTTTATATGGATAAAATAGAGGCCTGGATCCTCCTGCAGTCAGGGAACCTGGATGGGAAGGGACTAGAGGTGCCACAGTTACAAGGCATCCAGGTTGGACTCACATCCTTCATGCTCAGCTGGTTAAAACTTGGCTGTAATAATTCCAAGGTCATGGGTTCAATCCCCTCTGTGGGCCATTGACTTAAGAGTTGGACTCGATGATCCTTGTGGGTCCCTTCCAACTCAGAATAGTCTGGGATTCTGTGATCCCAAAAAACCCTGTCTGTCACAAGCCATAAATCCATGGAGACCTGGACTGGCTTTGTTCCACTGAACTAGGGTGGCACATCTGGGAAATACAAGATGTTGTGGGATTTCCTGCTTCCAACATGCATGTTAACACTGGAGTTTTGTTATGGTGTGCAGCATTTGCCTCCTTGCACTTGGCTTTCACCCTGATTTTGTCTAATCATGCAGAGTTAATAATATATTTAAGGATATTGAGTATTTAATTTCATACATATTACAGATTGCTTATTGTGAGGTTGTTCAGTCCAGAGAAGAGAAGGCTCTGGAGGGACCTCATTACAACCTTCCAGTACTTAAGGAGGGTTTTTTAAAAAAAGGAGAGTGACTTTTCAATGGGCAGATAGTGATAGAACAAAGGGGAATAGTTTTAAACTACAAGAGGAGAGATTGAGATTAAAAGTTATGAAGAAATCCTTCCCTGTGAGGGTGGGCAGGCCCTGGCACAGGTTGGGCAGAGAAACTGTGGGTGCTCCATCCCTGGAAGTGTCCAAGGCCAGGCTGGACAGGGCTTGGTGTAATGGAAGGTGTCCCTGCCCATGGCAGAGGATGGAATGAGATGAGCTTTTTAAAGGTCCTTTCTAACCCAACCCTCTGGTCTGTGATTTGACTCTGGGATGTTTTCTTATTTCCTAAAGCCATTGTTAATGTTCCACCTGCAGGTAAATGCAGTGGGTCAGTGAGTTGCTCTCCCACGTGAACTGTGTGCATACTTTAGTCAGCAGGCAGATTATAGAGACGTTTTTCTTTCTTGAAAGGTGCCATCCTTCAAGCTGAGATTGTCTCAGTTTTCCTGAGTCTCAAACCCCAGAGCCACTTTGCCTTGGGGAGGAGACCTACAGGGGTGACCTGGAGGAGTCTCCTTTCAATCTGTTCACCAAGTTTTGTCAATGAAATCTCTGACAGATTAAGGCAGATAAATTAATTATTAAAATCAAAATCACTTTTTAATTTCAAATACCTAGTGCAGCTGCTCTTCCCTGAAAAGGAAGGAGAAATACACATTGTGATGTGTGTCTTTCTCAGCTGTGGTGAAAAGAAGGTGGTGAAAGTTTGAGTGGCTCTGGAAGAATTATGGTAAAGAGCTCAGTGGTTTCACAGGCTGCTTTTTGCATTTTGCAAAGTGTGCTGTTTTCTCAGAGGAACAAAATGAATTCTCATCCTCCTCAGGGGTGTCTTTTTTTTTTCTCTTTGTGTATCAGTGTTGCTGTTCCTTCAAAGCTCACCCTCCATGTCTTTGCTCTCTCATACACAGCTTATTGTAGATTGAAATTTGACACTTGTCCTGAAACTGCTAATTGGAACAGCACACGAAATTAGGCACAGCTTGGTGAGTTGCTTTGAGATGGGACTCATTTCCCCCTGGGCTTTTTGGTGGTCAACACGTGCCAACATGGCTATGGCATTGATAGCTTGTTCCTCCATGGCAAGTCCTTCTTTTTAAATTGTATCAACTGAGCTCAAGTGATTCTGTTGCTCTTTCTTCATCCTCAGGGAAGTCCATTAACATGGATGCTGAAGTAGAACATCAGCTTCTCTGAAGTGGGGGAGTCCAAAGCCTGTAGCACTTGGGCTTCACACAAAAATAATTTCAGTCAAATTGGCTCTATCTCTGCTTTCCATCACAGACTGGAGATGAAAAAGGAGGTACCTGGGACCTGGAGATTGAGTGCCATAAGGTGGAGCTCCTTGTTAGCATCTCAACCCAGGCCCAGTGGTGACCTCAAGCATGTTGGGTTTGGTTAGTGAAATGCTGCTTATTTAAGATGCCAGTTTTTCAAAAAAGGCCAGCCTGGATAGTTGTCAGATATGATGGTACATGTAAATCATCTGCCAGAGTTCATCCAGATTCTGTGGGTGCTGTGTTCAAAGAGCCAAAGCCTGATGTGCTGGGAAATAAAGGTCTGAGAGCAGCTAAAGGTGACTGATCAGAGAGATCTCATCACTCTAATAATGCACTGAAGGAATTGGTGGAGCTTCCACCTGCAAGTATTCCCTGCTGGAATGTGCTTTTGGTCCTGTGAGGTTTAATCTGAAGGCAGGATTAAAGGAGAGCTGCAACCCACACAGGCTGTGCATCTGTAGGATCCACAGGATGCACATGGGTTTGGTTGGTTGCTTAAATGGGGGAAACAGGATAATACTCTGCATTGGTCAGGCCACACCTTGAGTGTTGTGTTCAGTTCTGGGCCCCTCAGGTAAGGAAAGAGATTGAGGGGCTGGAGCGGGGCCAGAGAAGAGCAAGGAGGCTGGAGAAGGGAGTGGAGCACAAGTGGTGTGGGGAGAGGCTGAGGGAGCTGGGGGTGTTTGTGCTGGAGAAGAGGAGGCTGAGAGGTGACCTCAGCACTGTCTG
Source organism: Sakesphorus luctuosus (assembly GCA_013396695.1). Classification (NCBI taxonomy): domain Eukaryota; kingdom Metazoa; phylum Chordata; class Aves; order Passeriformes; family Thamnophilidae; genus Sakesphorus; species Sakesphorus luctuosus. The sequence goes on from VWZD01003718.1 coordinate 124,482, forward strand.
GAAGTGCCTGAAGGGAAGTTGTGGCCAGGTGGGGGTTGGTCTCTTCTCCCAGGCACTCAGCAATAGGACAAGGGGGCACGGGCTCAAGCTCTGCCAGGGGAAATTGAAGTTGGAGATGAGAAAAAACTTGTTTGCAGAGAGAGTGCTGAGGCATTGGAATGGGCTGCCCAGAGAGGGGGTGGATTCCCCATCCCTGGAGGTTTTTTAACTGTGACTGGCCGTGGCACTGAGTGCCATGATCTGGTAAAGGGAGTGGAGTTGGACCAAGGGTTGGACTTGATGATCTTGGAAGTCTCTTCCAACCCAGTCGATGCTATGATTCTATGATATCACATCATCCCATAGGATAATACCACAATATCCCATAATGGCACATTTTGCTTTTTAGTTCATGAAAAGGCTGAAAAATGCCACACTTAATGTTAACTCTGGGAAGCCTCTTGGTCATATCAAACCCTCATATGGAAAATCTGCGACTAAAACATATTTAAGATTGGCATATTTATGCATTCCTGCTATTCCCAAATATATTCTTTGCCTTTTGAGGCAGAGTGTGTAATGTGAACACGAGAAACAGTTATCAAGGATGCCTCAGGCATATTGGTTTTATGCACTCGAGTGTGTAAAAATTTCCATATGTCTCTCCTTGTTTCTGAGCTATAAGAATGGAGAGTTGCCACCTTTTTTAGTAACTAAACAAAATGAATTGTGCCTTTCCACACCCAGCAGTGAGGGTGTCCTTGCTCCAGCCCTTCTGAGAGAACTGTCCTTCCTTGCCCCTCGTGCCTGGGGAAGGGTTTAATTGTCACGTGGGTCGGGGTGAGCCGCATCCTTCGCTCATCCCTGTCCATTGGGCTGTGCATCGATGCACTCCAGGGTTTGAGGAGCTGGGGAAGAGAGCACAGGGATAACCCTCCTTTTGGGAATACCCTCGGAGGTGGGAGAGGCAGCAGTGGGTGCATGGCATTCCCTCAGGCCATGGCTACCTGCGTGGGCACCCCCTGCGCGGCCCCACCGCGCTGGAGACGGAGAAGGACAAAGCGCTCGGAGAGGAAAGGTATTTATTGTTTTAATTACACAACTGGGACAAAGCAGTCAGAGGAGGGATGGTGGGCATGTTCTAAGTGTAGTTTTCAGGTAAGGGTTGAACCTTCACTGCCAAGTGTTTGCTTTTTGGACTCATAGCAAATCCAAATTGTCAGGAATGTTTAGAACAAGATCCTCCAACATTTCCTGATGGGTTTTTTCGCTTGGATTTCAAACAAGATCCTTCAGCGTTTCCTGACGTTTTATTTCAGTTGGCTTTCAAAGTTTGGAAGGAGATAACTTTTTTAACAAATACAAAACTTCTGAGCTTTCTGGCTTACAGTGTCTTCTAATAGTCCTGTGTCACCTCTCAGGTAAGGATGTTTTTGCATATATGCCATTCTCTGAGCATCAAACATTGTTAGCCACTAAGTTTCCCTTTCAAGTTAGATTTGGGGTTTCAGTCAGAGTTGAGGATAAACCAAGCTAGTTCTTAAGGTCTTTGACTACTCGTTTTTATATGCAGTGAATATTTAGATTATTCAAAACAAAAGAAATGCAGGTTATCTCTATGTCCTCATGTGGTGTGTACTTGATATTGCCCACACTTAAAAATCTTTCAAGGAGTCTCTTGGGGAAATAAAGGCAAAATCTGCTGTGTTAGCTGGTACATTTTTAGGTCCTTCTGATGTTCTTCCTGTCTTTAGAAATATTCTATAGGAATTAAAGACTTCAAAAGCGGGAGAGGATTAAAAAATGTGCTTTTTCCTGGCTCCACTTAAATTAATGTCCTTTTAGGTGTTGTTGTGCTGTTTGATGTGGCTGGTTTGTAATGCATCTAGAAAAGGAAAGGTGTTTGTAGGCTGAATATTGCAGGGTGTGTTGCTGTGCACAATCCCTTGGCTTTGGCGAGTGAATTCAGGTAACAGCTGGATGGAGGGTTTTTGCTCCATATTATAAGCAAAAAAAAAATCCCCCATACTACACCAGCATAGTACAGGCAAAATCCCAATTTATTTCATCACTATACCTGAGAGAAAACAGTTCCTGCAGCCACAGAGAGGCTTTCTCTACACGGAATGTGCTGTAAATGCACTGACCCAAGTCAGTTAATATTCATGGCAGTTTTTCGTTATTGCTGTTTTGAAAGTTCTGTTAATCTCTGAGCAGCAATTAAAATTTTTCCTTTACTCTTGTTTTTTTTTCCAAAATAGCTGTTCTTCCAGTGCTCTTCGAGAGTGTTGCTGTAGTTGTGTCCCTTATCCCAGAGCAGGATTTTAGGAACAGAACTTGAGGGTTTGTCATTACCTGCTTTCCAAGGCAAGTGCATGACTCAAGTGAAGTCCTTTTGGAAGCTCAGATGGCACTGCCCATTGCTCAGCCTCGTGTGGAGGCTTTGTGTCTGTAGGACCTGAGAGGTTTCTGGAAGTCTGTCACTAAATGGATTATTTTCAGGCAGCAAATGTGTTTATTAATGCAGTTTTGCTGCTTTAATGCTTTTCATAGAATCATAGAATGGATTGGGTTGGAAAAGACCTCCCAGATCATCAAGTCCAACCCTTGGGCCAACTCCACTCCCTTTACCACATCATGGCACTCAGTGCCACGGCCAAGCTCACTTGAAAAACCTCCAGGGATGGGGAATCCACCCCCTCTCTGGGCAGCCCATTCCAATGCCTCAGCACTCTCTCTGCAAACAAGTTTTTTCTCATCTCCAACTTCAATTTCCCCTGGCAGAGCTTGAGCCCGTGCCCCCTTGTCCTATTGCTGAGTGCCTGGGAGAAGAGACCAAACCCCACCTGCTTTTGGGAGGTCAAAGAAGTCAGAAATGCTGTTCCTTCTTCAAAGGAATGATAACTGAATCATTAATGATTTTCAGAAGGAATCAATCATGCCTTGGCAAGAGGCTGCTTTTTCTGTATTGAGCAGCCTGGGCTGAGAGTCCTTTTCTGTGAAAAAATCTTGAACCCTGCCAGGGTTGGGGCATCCACAACATTCATACTGTTTGAGTATCTAATTCATTCTCTTCAGAGTATTTTTAACTTTAGTGGGTGGTTGTAGAAACCAGTAATGGAAATCAGTTACTTTTATAAAACACACACAGAATCTTGAGAGTGGGAGTTGCTCTTAACTTTGGTCACAAATAAGAATTTCCCAGAATTTCTCGTGCTTCTAATCTTTATTCTGCTCCATGTGTGTGGTGGTACAGACTTGTTAAAATTGGTGTAAGGCTATCAGTGTTCTCTAGGAATGTCCCCACTGCCTAAAGCCTTTATATCACTTTATTGTCTTGGGAGTTTTTGTTTTGCTGTTTTATACACACTGAAAAAAATAACTGTGAAATGACTGTTTGCTTAACAGGAAAATTAGTTTCTCTACAATCTTTCAGGACCTTGTAATTTATTTTCAGGGAAAATTTATCCTGAACTGATACTCACAACCTTAGAAAACTTAATATATTTTGGCATACAGTACTTTTACAACCTTTTTTTCAAGCATGTATCACTCTCTGTGCTTCAGTTTCAATTATGCCTGTGCATGTACATTTTGCTTTATCTCAACCTGTGAGTTGTTTTCCATCTTAGATTCTAATGGTTGTCATGACATTTATATCATCACGATGACATATAATACTGGTGCTTTCATGATGATGCATAAACATCATAATGTTTTTTTGTAGCCCACAAAAAAAATTTCACATTTTGTAGACACAATTTTAGTTTGTTTGGGTCTTTTTTTTGGCACAGATGGATTTTGAATAGATGTTGAGTGTGGTACTTAAGCTGTTTATCTACAGGGAAGAAGCTGCTTCTGGTACTGAAGAGAGATGTTTCCTGTTAACTACTACATGTAACTGCATGAGACTATCCATGAAAATAATAGATATATCTGTATGTATAGATAGATACTCATAATAGATCATCTGATTGATGGTAATGCTAATATGCCAAGAGTCTTCCTGGTGGTTAATTAGGACTCTGCAGGGGGACCTGGACAGGCTGGAAGGCAGAAGGGCTCTGCAGAGGGTTCTGGAGAGACTGGAGAGATGGGCTGATTGCAATGGGATGGAGTTCAACAAGGCCAAGTGCAGGTCCTGCCCTTTGGCCACCCCAAGCCCTGCAGCGCTCCAGGCTGGGCACAGAGTGGCTGGAGAGCAGCCAGGCAGAAAGGGACGTGGGGGGACTGAGGGACAGGAAGCTCAACAGGAGCCAAGAGTGTGCCCAGGTGGCCAAGAAGGCCAATGGGATCCTGGCCTGGATCCAAAGTAGCGTGGCCAGCAGGCCCAGGGCAGTGAGCCTTCCCCTGGACTCTGCCTTGGGGAGGCCACACCTTGAGTGTTGTGTTCAGTTCTGGGCCCCTGAGTTGAGGCAAGAGATTGAGGGGCTGGAGCGGGGCCAGAGAAGAGCAAGGAGGCTGGAGAAGGGAGTGGAGCACAAGTGCTGTGGGGAGAGGCTGAGGGAGCTGGGGGTGTTTGTGCTGGAGAAGAGGAGGCTGAGAGGTGACCTCAGCACTGTCTGGAAGTGCCTGAAGGGAAGTTGTGGCCAGGTGGGGGTTGGTCTCTTCTCCCAGGCACTCAGCAACAGGACAAGGGGGCACGGGGGGCTCAAGCTCTGCCAGGGGAAATTGAAGTTGGAGATGAGAAAAAACTTGTTTGCAGAGAGAGTGCTGAGGCATTGGAATGGGCTGCCCAGAGAGGGGGTGGATTCCCCATCCCTGGAGGTTTTTCACCTGAGCTTGGCCGTGGCACTGAGTGCCATGATGTGGTAAAGGGACTGGAGTTGGCCCAAGGGTTGGACTTGATGATCTTGGAAGTCTTTTCCAACCCAATCCATTCTATGATTCTGTGACTCTTCCAAGCCAAACCCCTCTAGAGCTCTTGGATGATTCTATGATTTGTTACACACCTTTGGAGGGGTTGTATATAACACACAAGGTGAATGGTGACAGGGGCATGGCAGAAAGATTGGCACTCTGAAACCCACATATTTCCTAAAGCTTCAGTGAGTAAACTGGAGTTTAGGTATTGATTTTTTACAGTCTTTGAGTTAAAAATAAAGGAAGAGTTGTGGAAATTCTGTGAATTCCTTTAGGTGATCCTGGGAGCCTCATGAAAAGTAACACAGGTAGGATGTTCAAGTTGCAAACTTACACATATATTAGTATTTTTTAATGTTATTCTTTGTTTCTCAGTTTCTGATACTTGTTTTTCTATTAGGGTTATCTAGTAGTAGTATTATTTATTTTCGGTAGTATTAGTGGTATTTATTATTAGTGATACTGATTTTCAGTTTTTTTAGTGTATTTTTTGTTTCTGTATCCCTAAATATCTTTAATTTTTGGGTGGTAGTTTTTGTGGGGATTTTTTTTACTTCTTATGTTAAAAAAGATAAAACCAAATTGGCTTAAAAAAGGCCAAACCAGAACATTATAATTCATTATGTTTGACATTTGGAGTTGTACTCTGGATTTGCCCATGCTTTGCACGAGAGAAGGAAAAGGAAGGAAAGTCTGACACAAAACTAGATTATCACAGAACAATTTTGCATATATATTTGTCTTTACTCTCTTCAGGTACTTTCCAAACACTTATTTGTGGTGAGGAATAAGCAGAAAATGAATACATTGTGATTAAAAAAGACGAATTGCAGTGCAGAACGTAGAAAGCACAAGGCTTAGTTGATGCTTCAGAAAAGCAGTGAGACAGATGCACAAAATTCAACATATTGACAAGAACAAGACCAATTTCTGTGATTTGATCCACTGCAGTGTAAGAATGTGAAGCCCATTAATGCTCTGCTGCTTTTTCCTCACTATATTAAAGGATCTTTTGTTAAAAGTGTAAATCCCTGTGTGGTTTTGGGGTCACTCATGGCATTGTGGGATGGGAACAATTACCTACAAAGCAACAGATTTTATGTATTGATTCATTTTCAGGAAAAACTGAACTAGAATAATTAAAACCCAAAACCAAACCATAAACCCCATCACTCTTAAAAGACCACTTTTGATTTGGATAAAAGTGTTCTCTTAGAATCCAAGAATGATAGAATGGACTGGGTTGGAAAAGACCTCCGAGATCATCAAGTCCAACCCATGGGCCAACTCCAGTCCCTTTACCAGATCATGGCACTCAGTGCCACGGCCAAGCTCACTTGAAAAACCTCCAGGCATGGGGAATCCACCCCCTCTCTGGGCAGCCCATTCCAATGCCTGAGCACTCTCTCTGCAAAGAAGTTTTTTCTGCTCTCCAACTTCAATTTCCCCTGGCAGAGCTTGAGCCCCCCGTGCCCCCTTGTCCTATTGCTGAGTGCCTGGGAGAAGAGACCAACCCCCACCTGGCCACAACTTCCCTTCAGGCACTTCCAGACAGTGCTGAGGTCACCTCTCAGCCTCCTCTTCTCCAGCACAAACACCCCCAGCTCCCTCAGCCTCTCCCCACAGCACTTGTGCTCCACTCCCTTCTCCAGCCTCGTTGCTCTTCTCTGGCCCCGCTCCAGCCCCTCAATCTCTTGCCTCAACTGAGGGGCCCAGAACTGAACACAACACTCAAGGTGTGGCCTCCCCAAGGCAGAGTCCAGGGGAAGGCTCACTGCCCTGGGCCTGCTGGCCACGCTACTTTGGATCCAGGCCACGATCCCATTGGCCTTCTTGCCCACCTGGGCACACTCTTGGCTCCTCTTGAGCTTCCTGTCCCTCAGTCCCCCCAGGTCCCTTTCTGCCTGGCTGCTCTCCACCCACTCTGTGTCCAGCCTGGAGCGCTGCAGGGCTTGGGGTGGCCAAAGGGCAGGACCTGCACTTGGCCTTGTTGAACTCCATCCCATTGCAATCAGCCCATCTCTCCAGTCTCTCCAGATCCCTCTGCAGAGCCCTCCTGCCTTCCAGCAGGTCGACACTCCCTCCCAACTTGGTGTCATCAGCAAATTTGCTGTTGATGGACTCAATCCCCTCATCTAAATCTTCAATAAAGATGTTAAACCAAGTGCTGGGTATTCACATATTTTGGTGTTAGGTGATATTTAGATCTGTCTCTATTGAAGTGGAAGTTAATAAAATCTATTTCCCCAAATCCAGGTAACCTTTATGGAAAATGGTCTGGTGTTTCAGTGAATGAGAATGCCAATGTAGGAGGGTTCCATGACCCACTGTGGCCTGATGTGGGCCTGCATCCTTCAGTCACTGATGATATCTCAGTTTTATCAGGGTTTTGGGTCAGGATTTACCAAATAGCCCAACACAAAGGCCCAGGTTGCTGCTTTGAAAGGGCATTTAATGCTTTACTTTGTAATCTGGTACCTTAAAGCTTAACTCTCCCTCTCCCTGTTTTCCAGACAGAAACTGTCTCCACCAGTCAAGAAACCTGCAAAAATATTTCACCATGGATGTAGATGATGAAGAAAACATGAGTAAGATGTGTTTATTTACATAGTAATAAATAAATAGTAATAAACTCTTGTCATGGTTTCTGAAGGTGACTTCTCCTCACAAGCACAGGGATGACTGTGAAGGAGCCTTGGATGCAAAAATGTGAATTTTTTAAAATACAATATAGAAGAGTGAATTGGAGATTTTGCATTAGAAGTGTTTTAAATATGTTAATGTAGTTATACCTCACACCTTACATTTTTCTTGCAGCAGCTGCTGACTAATCAAAATATTTCAGGAATATTTCCCTGTTCTGAACCAGCAGTGAAGGAGGGAGGTGCCAGTGGTGCCCATGCCAAGGGTTTGGTTCCAGTAGGAACTGAGGGGTGAGAACAAGAGGATGGAGTTGCAGAGTGGAAAATAAAGGAGGGAAAGCAGAAATGGAGAAAGGAGAAGGCAAAGGATGAGCTGTAAGAGCTGATTATTCTCATTAAGTGCTGATTGTCCCAACCCTGAGCTACTGAAATATTAAAGTGCCTTTAAAAAACAAGAATAATCAAATAGTGATCATCTTGATGCAGCAAAGTGCTGTGAGGCTGCAAACTCTGGGCTGAAGATCAGACAACCTGTGAGAAAAATATTCTCACCAAAACATTATAAAATATTTTTACTGTTGTTTGCCTTTCAGCTGTCTTTTCTTTTGTGAATTTTTGTTCTGTTGCTGCTGTGCCTGCCTGTAAATGATTGTATGATAAATAACAAACATGCTTATTTTTCCTCCAAGGGACAGTGTCTAAAAGGGACAAACCCAGCAGTGGAGGAGAAGAAGAGTTACAATTCCATCTGGTGAAGTTACAGAAAAATTTTAGTGGGAAATTAAAAAAAATCAAAGAAACCCCAAACAAACATCTCCCTCCAAAAAGCCCCAGAGCAAAGCAAAAAAAAATGATCTGAACTAGAGTGGAGTGAAACAGTGAACTCTACTGGAATGTGCTTACTAACACTTTCTTTTCCTTGGTATAAAAAAATGACTTCAAGTGGAAAGTGGAAGCTTTAGCTATTTCTAAAAGTGGTCTCCCTAAGGAGGACTTAGAAAAAGTAAAGTGCAGTTGGGTAATTCACACAAGATTATTTTTATTCATAAAACATTTCTCAGTAAGGAGTAGAACTGAGCTGGAATAAAGGATGCCTTCCTGAGCTGGAGAAACATCTCTCTTTGCAGTGACATTCTGTGTCCATGAGCAAAACCACATTTCTGTCTGCTCCTGTTTTTTTTTTTTCTGTGTTAGTACATCAATATGGGAAACCATTCATGGAATTTTTCATCTTTTTTCAGGAGCCTGGTTTGGTTGAATTCTTAAAATTTTTCCTGGAATTCATTTGTATAAGTTCAGTTGTCTCCCAGAAGTGTGTTTTGAGATGTCAGATCACTGTGTTAATAGAAGGTGCAAGATGACCTTCCTTTGTCCATGTGCCCACACAAAAATCCTGAATTTGAAGGGTTAAATCATCAGATTTGGCAGGGAGAGGTCAAAATTTAAATTCTTCAGTCCTTAATTTGGATTTATGGAAAGATAAATGCTTTTTGGCTTTTTATCTCTTTATCTCTCTTAAAATTGTGAAGTGACATATGAGAAGTTGCCTTTTAATTTTTTCTTTTTTTATTTTATGTCACTCCATTTGGGGAAAGTTTCTTAAAGGAAAGGAAAGTGGGTGTGTCAGTCTTTGTAGGCTGTGGTTGCAGAATTAAAATTGTTTTGGCTCAGCTGAAATGTAAGACAGTGATGCTGATGATGCTGAATTAATATTCCTGAGCACACACAGTGTTTGAGAGTTCAGCTTTTAAGGTCTTCCTCCTTTACCCATTGGTCCTAGAGAAGATGTTACAGGAGATTTGGGGAAAGATCTGGATATTTAGAATGCTTTTGTTTTCTGTTGCTTTGCATGGCTGTGTCTGAAGGATTCTGAACACTTGGGACACCAGAATGTGTCTGTCCTGACCTTTCTCTTGGCTAATTTTGCTCTTTTTTCTAAAAGATGCTCAGAAGGGACCATGCTGATTTTTAATTAAAATAATAAATTAAAAAAATAATATAATACTACATAGAAATAATATATAATAATAATATGTAATAATAACAATAAGAAGAGGACGAAGGAGGAGAAGGAGAAGGAGAAGAAGAAAGAGAAGAAGAAAGAGAAGGAGAAGAAGAAGGAGAAGAAGAAAGAGAAGGAGAAGAAGAAAGAAGAAGGAGAAGAAGAAAGAGAAGGAGAAGAAGAAAGAAGAAGGAGAAGAAGAAAGAGAAGGAGAAGAAGAAAGAAGAAGGAGAAGAAGAAAGAAGAAGGAGAAGAAAGAAGGAGAAGAAGAAAGAGAAGGAGAAGAAGAAAGAAGAAAGAGAAGGAGAAGAAGAAAGAAGAAGGAGAAGAAGAAAGAAGGAGAAGAAGAAAGAAGAAGGAGAAAGAAGAAGAAAGAGAAGAAGAAAAAAATAAAGAATTTCCCCATGCCCTATATGACAGAATCAGTGAAAAGGGTAGCTAGAACTATATTTTGGTTCAGCTAAGAGTCATCTAAATGTAATGAATTTAAAATTAATAATTTTAGTGACTACAAAATATGCCAGTCTCATGAAAAATGTCCAATTTTTAAATCATAGATTGTATAAATGTTTAAGGAAACAGGATCTCAGTCATCAGGTGTATTAATGCTGCATTAAAGCATTAAATTCACAGCACATTCGATGGTCCTCAAAGGGCTCTCCAAAGCATTCATTCCTTGAAAACTTGTTTTAAGACTGCAAAATGCAGAGGTGTGAAAGGACACTGAAAATCCTAATTAGGCTGATTTTAAACCTCTTGATTTTTGGGTCTGGTAGGAGTCCACCAAGCCTGTACAACCTTCCTGAGACAAGACATACAAGGAGAAAATATGGTCAAGCCCCACAAAAGTTTAATTAAAAAGGAAAAAGAATAATGAAGAGTATCTCCTGCTGAATGTAGAGAGGTGTTCTATAATTCAGATGGGTTTTTTTTACTCCTGCCAGCTCTCTCTAACACTGTTCTAACATTTACAGTTCTCATTTTCCTGCCTTATTTTAGTTTGCTGCTGGCAGCACAAAACTCAACACTGGGCTCCAGATCAGCCTGATAGACTTTAAAATGATCTAAACAGTTTCTGTAACATTCAGGGAGTGGTGATTCCCACCTGGCATGAGCTCAGGACAAGGGACAGCTGGAGCCCTGCAGTGTGGAGCAGGGATGGGAAGGCTGAAATGCTGCAGATCTCTGTAAAGTCAGGCATGGCCTGGAGTGTTTAATCTTAGAATTGAAAAAAATAGCAAATGAAACTCAATAGATGCATTGAGACCAACAAGTGGAGGTTCAAAGCAAACAATGGGAGATGTTTTCATGCAATGTCTAATGAAGGTGTAAAGCACCTTGCCCAGGACATTGTGGATACCCCAAGGGTTTTTGGGTCTGTAAAAGCAATTAGACATTTTAGTGGGGCAAAAAAAGCCAGGGTGGGTCTGTGGGACAGCCCAGACCCTCAGGGTCACCATGGGGAGGGGCCACTGTGTCCCTGGTGTGTCCTGGAATGATTCCCTGTCCTGCTGATGACATCTGGTAGCCCTGTCACCGGTGGGGATGAGCCAGGAGGGCCATTCCTAAGTTCTCCATCAAGATGAGGTGCCTGGAAAAGGGAGGGCTATTCCTGAGCCACTGGGACAGGCTGGGCTGGGGGAGTTACTGGTTCTGAATAGGATGGAAAGTCAGTAGAGATGATTTCCCTGACTTGAACAGGCCACATTTGGACTAATCTGTCAGACCTTCTCAACCATAAGGTAACTAGAGGACCTCACCAGGCTGAAGAGATAAATCCAAAGCACACCTTCCCCTCAGTCTGAGTTACTTTCTCTTGCAGTTGGGTGACTCTGTGGGTTGAAAAACCAACAGGTCCTTTTGCTTTGCACAGGCAGTTTTTCCTTTCCATCTCCTGCTTGTGTTTGGATCAGCTCCTCAGTGTAGACACTTCCCTGCCTTGCTGGGCTCAGGTTGGATCGTGGTGCCAGCTCAGCTCCCCTTTGCTTTCTCTCCTAGTTCCTTCCACCCCACAGGTTCTCCAAAGCTCACAACCCAGTAGCTCTCAGGCAAGGAGTAGTTTTCTTCCCCTCTCTCTTAATGAGACAAGGTAAGCTGTACTTTTGCCTCCTGCTCCCTACGAGTCCCCTCCTCTCTCTGTCAGGGCATCGTTTCTCCTGCCTGGGTTGTGATCTGGATTAAAGAGTTCCTTCAGCTTCCATTACATGCAAAAATTCTCCTTTTAATGTTCAGATGGAGTCTGTTCCACTCCTGTTTTCCTTCTGTGGTTTCCACAGGCATTGGTTGTTGTCTTCATATTAAAAAAAGATAAAACCAGAAACAATTAATTAGCATTAACTCAGTTATTTATGTTCAGCCTAAAAATCATGTTGATTAATAACAAATATTCTGGGTGTCACCAGTAAGGGCAACGTTTCAGAAATTATGGTTTAGATGAGATGTAGTTGTTGGAGATTTACAGCTTCAGGTAAGAGACTCAGTGTAAGGAAAGATTTAAAAATTCCCTCCATTTTCCTTAGATTCCTCCACCATAAATATGTATTTATAAGAGGAATAAATACCTGAACACAGTGCATTGACAGTTTTGGCCCTGTAGCCCACATTCTGCAGGCAATATGTTTGTGGCTGAACAAGAGATACTTGATTAAAATAACAGATTTCTTGCAATGAAAGGCTTCAGAAAACTCAGTGTTTCAATTCTTGTCCGAATTTAATTGACTTAATTACATGTTCAGTACTGTTGTGCTACTGTGATTTAACAAAATGTGTTTCTGTTTTGGCTTTTTCCTTTGATCTTTTTGGTTTTTTTCTCCTTTTTCTTTCTCTTCGAGCACCGAAAGGAGTAACCTATCGAGCTTTTGCTGGAGGATGTTATAAATGAAAATTTAGTCACCATTCCATCAGCTTTGTAACCTGGGCGAAGTGATGTGTGCATGGTTGGGGATGCTCAGGGAAGGCTGAAAGTGTCACTGGAATTTGTCACTCTGAGAGAGCTTCCACCTTGGTTTGCTCTCCTTTCCATTAATGTTTTCCACCTGGGGTCTGTGTAGATGTTGTATAGATATTCTGAATTTTAGGAACAGAAGAGTTAGAAATACTTGACCTACTAAATTTGCCTTTTTATTCACAAATGCCTATAGAAAGCAGAAATAATCAGTTTCTTGAGTTTCTTTAGCAGGGTAAAAATGAGGTCTTTGACGTCATGGCAAATTTCATTCCTTAAATATAGCTCTGACATATCATTACCCTTACTTTCTACTTTTGAAAATAAATCATTACATTAATATTACATTGACTTCCCCCCACCCTATTAAAATACCATCATTGAGAATGTGCAGTTTTTGTCCCACTTCTATTCTCCATAGTCTTAAGAGAGGATCTTTATAATGATTTTTGGGTTTGTAACTCTGTGACAGTTTTCTTGGCAAGGAGTTATGCTTGCAAATGACAAATAGAAGATTTCTTTTTTTTAAAGAAGGCTACATGGAAATATATAAAATAGTCTTATGGTCATGCCGGCACAGCAGAGAGCTGTAGTTCAAATTGGGATAAGGGAAAATTAATGTTGAGGAGAGGCATAGAAAAAGAATTGAATTCAGAAAATACGGAATAGTTAAAGAGAAACAAAAGTGTACAAACATTCTTCAGTCACGGTACCTACCAAAGAGCAGCCTGATTTTTCATTTTCAAGTTTTATTTATGTAATTTTTCTATTTGAGCAATTAAAAAAAAACTGAGGAAAAAAACATGACTAAAATAAGAATTAAATAGAATTAAATATCTGAGTTCTGATGTTAAGCATCTGTTTTTATTCTTCTAATGGTAGTTGGTTGTTTTATGGCCATATGCTCCTAGAGCTGATATTTCTGATGTAAAGCATTTTTCTGGCTAAATGTAACTTAGAAGTTTTGTTCCAGCATAATTTAAATGAAAAAACCAGAAGCTTCAGAGGGTGTTTGCTGTAAGATTGTATCAAATGTCTAGTTTGAAGGTCACTGAGTTATTTCTTGAACTCCTGGAAGAGGGCTCAGGCATTGGAATTGGCTGCCCAGAGAGGGGGTAGATTCTCCATCCCTGGAGGTTTTTCAGCTGAGCTTGGCCGTGGCACTGAGTGCCATGATCTGGTAAAGGGACTGGAGTTGAACCAAGGGTTGGACTTGATGGTCTTGGAGGTCTTTTCCAACCCAATCCATTCTATGATTCTAAGGCTGTATTACATTATTAATATCTACAGTTGTGTTGCAAAACTGTGTAACCTGTGAGCACACATCACTTAACCAGTTACAAAGAGAGATAAAGGAATCTATAAATTTTGCATTTACAAGATCCTGCACCGAAGGCATTGTAAGTTACTCTTTCTGGGCACCGCAGGTTCGAGCAGCACCGACATTAAAGAGAACCGCAATGTGGACAACGTGCCCCCCAAGGACAACGGTGGGACAGGGCCTGGGGAGGGGACACAGCTCTCCAACGGTGGCGGTGGCAGCAACAGCAGGAAGAGGCCTTTGGAGGAGGGCAACAATGGCCATGCCAAATTCCGCCCCAAGAAGAGGAAGAAAACGCCGGGCCCTGTCCTGCCCAAGAACGCCCTGATGCAGCTGAATGAGATCAAGCCCGGCCTGCAGTACAAGCTGCTGTCCCAGACGGGGCCGGTGCACGCGCCCATGTTCGTCATGGCCGTGGAGGTCAACGGGCAGGTGTTCGAGGGCTCCGGCCCAACCAAGAAGAAGGCCAAGCTGCATGCTGCCGAGAAGGCTCTGCGCTCCTTCGTGCAGTTCCCCAACGCCTCGGAGGCCCACCTGGCCATGGGCAGGACTCTGTCGGTCAACACGGACTTCACGTCCGACCAGGCGGACTTCCCCGACACGCTGTTCAACGGGTTTGAGACGCCCGTCCCCTCCGACGCGTCCTTCTACCTCGGCTCCAATGGGGACGGGTCCTTCAGCTCCAGTGGGGACTATGGTTTGCCATCATCTGCTGTGGCCAGCAGCCTTTCCCAGTCACCTCTCCCCCCTCCATCCCCCTACCCCACTGCCAGTGGGAAGAACCCTGTCATGATCCTCAACGAGCTGCGGCCAGGACTCAAGTATGAGTTCCTCTCGGAGAGCGGAGAGAGCCACGCCAAGAACTTTGTCATGGCTGTAGCGGTGGATGGGGAGACGTTTGAAGGCTCAGGAAGGAACAAGAAGCTGGCAAAAGCTCGGGCGGCTCAGTCGGCCCTGGCATCCTTGTTTAACATGCAGCTGGACCAGACTCCCTCTCGCCAGCCCATTCCCAGCGAGGGGCTCCAGTTGCACTTGCCACAGGTGAGAAACACTTTGGGTGTTTTTGGTAGCTTGGGGTGATGAACAAGAGGAGCCAAGTCATGCATACTGAGTCAGCTTGGACAGCATTTGTGCTGTTATTCTGCTTCTTTAGAGCTGTGTGTGTATATATTAGGCTGGTGCAGGGAATGGAGCACAAGTGCTGTGGGGAGAGGCTGAGGGAGCTGGGGGTGTTTGTGCTGGAGAAGAGGAGGCTGAGAGGTGACCTCAGCACTGCCTGGAACTACCTGAAGGGAAGTTGTGGCCAGGTGGGGGTTGGTCTCTTCTCCCAGGCACTCAGCAATAGGACAAGGGGGCACGGGCTCAAGCTCTGCCAGGGGAAATTGAAGTTGGAGATGAGAAAAACCTTCTTTGCAGAGAGAGTGCTGAGGCATTGGAATGGGCTGCCCAGAGAGGGGGTGGATTCCCCATCCCTGGAGGTTTTTAAGGTGAGATTGGCCATGGCACTGAGTGCCATGATCTGGTAAAGGGACTGGAGTTGGACCAAGGGTTGGACTCGATCTCGGAGGTCTTTTCCAACCCGATCCATTCTATGATTCTATTCTATATATGTATGTAAATATGTGTTAGCTGATTTATGCATTTATCCCTTCTGACAATTTCATGAATTCTTTCTCCCCTGCTGCACAGAGAGGAGACTTTGTTGATGATGTTTTCAGCCTTGATCATGTCGTGTAAGAGGGCACCAGGCCCAGTGCAGTGCCAGCTTGGATCATGGTTTTTGCTGAGGAAAGGTTGAAATGCATCTTGGTCCTCTCAGGCAGCAAGACTTAGATCGAGCTCGAGTCAGAATTACTGCTCTGAGTAAAATTATTATTTGATACAACAGTTCTTATCAGAGAAGAAAACTGTTCTCTACTGCAAACAGAAATGGTTGGTGTGAGCAGACCTGAATGATGGGTATCAAGGTCAGATTAAATGAGGCTGATCCAGTTGCCACTGATTTCCAAGGTCTAAACACACAACAGTGGATGTATCCAAGATGTGTGGTTCAATAGCTGCCATCTGAAGGGTTGTGCTCTAAGGAAATCAATTAATAGGCATATGGAAGCTATTTAGGCAAGTAAATCTGGATGAGAAGTAATTAAATTATTTCAATCAAGTAATTAATGAGCTAGGGAAAATATCAAGCATACCAGGCATAGATCAAAAATTTAAAGTAGATAGAATGGAGTAATTTTTCTTTTATGAAGAAAAATTCTCCTGTCCCCTCTGCCATGTCCCTGCCTTCAGCCCCAGCACTGGGAAGTGTGAGGTTTGCAGGGATGCAGGTGCTGGCTGGGGCTGTCTCCACCCACAGAGCTGGTCCTGCTGTTGAGCATCACCTTAGACATCTCAACAGATGGGACAAGGATGTCCTTGGACACCTTGGGAGCAATGGATGCTCTGTTGGACTTCCTTATTTCTTTGTTTTTGATGTCTTTATCACCCGGAGAGAAGTCTCCCATAGACCACTTGCTTTTTCTTCTTTATTTCTTTTCCCTTGGTCACTCTCCTGCTTCCCAGGGAAGGCTGGGAGGAGTCTCACACCTCTGTCAAAGGTGGGATAGTGCTGTCCCTAAAAGAGGCACTCAGACCAGCACCAAAAGCCTTGGGGAAAAAAATAAACAAGAAAAAAACAATTGGTAGCAGTAATTCTGCTGAATTTGAACCTTCAGCAGTGCAGGCTGGTGGCATCACTCAGGGGAATGTTTTGCTGGTGGAGCTATCACCAATTCAGCCCACTGATGGCCTCTCTTAGAAACCTTATATGGAGCTTTTCTTAGTGCTATTCCCCAGATGTTCTCAAACTGTTTGCTTAAAAAGAGAGCTGATTGGTCAGGGTGTGCAGAGAGGTAGAAGTTGGAATTGTGAGTATTGAGGCTTAAATACAGAGTTATTTAAATTAGTGAAAGCTGGACTGGTGTGAGGGAAAGCAAGTTGAGCTACACAAATAAGCAGTGTAGCTGCAGATGAGATAAATTTGAAAAAAAACACTTGAGAGAGTATTTTTAATCATTCACCCAACTAAGTTTAGTCAGTTTATCCTTTATAATGTCATGGACAGACATTGAAACAAGATGTTGAACAGGAGAAATGGAGTGGGAACCGTTCCAAGTGCTACTTGTATTTGAAGTGCTCTTTTAATCCCTTTAATAATTGCTGTGGAATTGGAAGAAATGTAAAAGACCTATCAGCATAAGCAGTGAGAGACTTTACAGCCAGGAAGAATTTTCTTTAAAGCAATACAGAAAACTTTGGAGCATTAGAAAATAATTACCCTGTTGTATTTATATGTATTTCATTTTCTCTGAATTGTGTGTGGTGGTCTCTGTTAGAGGAGAGTACCTGCTTGACCTAAATTTTACCTGCTGTGGAAAGTTCATATAAGCCCTAAACTGTGAAGGTAAGAGTAAAAAAACAAACATGAGGGAGAACATTTCTGCTTGAGAAGCATCCCTGGAGAGCACAAAAGTCTTGGCTCAGTCCCCAGGGAATCACAGAATCATAGAATGGATTGGGTTGGAAAAGACCTCCGAGATCATCAAGTCCAACCCTTGGGCCAACTCCACTCCCTTTACCACATCATGGCACTCAGTGCCACGGCCAATCTCAGTTGGAAAACCTCCAGGGATGGGGTATCCACCCCCTCTCTGGGCAGCCCATTCCAATGCCTGAGCACTCTCTCTGTGTGCTCTCAGCCTGGGCAGTTCCTGCTCCACCTGCATCCAGCATGGATGGTTTCCATGGCTTACCAAGGTCTTCTTCAGCTCCAGGTGGACTTGAACTTCATCAGCTTAAGGATATTTTCGAACATGGATGGTCAGGGTGGTTCTGCTGCAAGATGTGTATTAACCAAACCCAGTCTGTGTGTGTAGAAAAGGAGTGGATTCCCTGCAACTTCATCAGAGAAGAGGACAATGCACCCAAAATAGCTTGGAGCTCACATGCCTCACCCAGCCAACTGTCTTTTAGGTCTTCCCTCTTTTGAATTATCCAGCTTTGAATAATGGTTTAATGCAGGAGCAGGGGTAGAGAAACTCATGTGAGGTGTTAGGGCTTTCACAGGGAAGGTGAGACTTGAGTTCAGTTTCTGTTCTGATTAATATTTACTTTCATGAAAGGCAGTAGGAACAGAACGAGATGTGAAAGATCCCTATACAGGCCTGAGATTGTTGTGGAAGTAGCTTCAAGTCCTTGATTTTGAGATGGGGACAGCAAGGACATCATTTTTGGCCAGTACATTTTCTTCCCAGCACTGCAGTGTTCTGTTCATTGCCTGCCTTATTCCCATCTCTTTTAAATATGCCAGTGTAATAGACTGCCTTGGAGAGGAAGATAATTTTTCTGATTTATTGGATGAGTATTCATATAAAAGACCAAACCCTTACTGACTGTATCTGTAGGCATTTAACAGTGTTTATTCCTCACCACCCAGCTCTTGTCACACATTTTAAGTTTCAAACAGAAATAAAAAATCTTTATTGTATCTGCCTGTTTTTGGCAGTGATTTTTCCCCCCACCTTTCCCCCAAGAATAGTTTGGTTGGAAGGGACCTGAAGCTTGGATTCCCTTTGTGCATCAGCTCCATCCCTATTTGGGATTGTTTCCCATGGATATCCCATCACCAGGACATTAAACATGGTTTGCCATTGCCTGGTAGTTTGCCAGCTGCCAGCTGTGTTCTCCTGTCCAGCACATCACAGTGTCAGGCAGAGCAGAAAATATCGCAGTGTGAGGCAGAGCAGTGGCTGGAGAGCAGCCAGGCAGAAAGGGACGTGGGGGGACTGAGGGACAGGAAGCTCAAGAGGAGCCAAGAGTGTGGCCAGGTGGGCAAGAAGGCCAATGG
>VWZD01003718.1:143180-184300 GCA_013396695.1 Sakesphorus luctuosus
ATTGGAATGGGCTGCCCAGAGAGGGGGTGGATTCCCCATCCCTGGAGGTTTTTCAAGTGAGCTTGGCCATGGCACTGAGTGCCATGGTCTGGTAAAGGGAGTGGAGTTGGCCCAAGGGTTGGACTGGATGATCTCGGAGGTCTTTTCCAACCCAATCCATTCTATGATTCTGTTACACTCATCCTTTTGGGCTTGATGGATTTGCTCACACTTGTGTTTAGCACCACATTGGATATTCTTGGGTATCTAAGACATCTCTGTGATAGAATCCCAGAACAGTTTAGGTTGGCAGAGACCTCAAAGATCATTTCATCGCACACCCTGCCATGGGCAGGGACACCTCCCACCAGCCCAGGTTGCTCCAAGCCCTGTCCAACCTGGCCTGGGACACTTCCCAGGATGGGGCAGCCACAGCCTCTCTGGGCACCCTCTGCCAGGGCCTCACTCAACATGTGTATGGCACTGACAGGTGTGGCACAGCATCTGTGTCCTTGTGGTTTGTGAACCTGTGGGCCAGCTGTGCACCCCAGAACATCTCAGACACTGCTGGTTATCAGAGCATGGTTGCCTTGGTTCAACTTCTTTTCAGGTGAAAATTCAGGAATTTGGTCTTGACTCATCTTTTCTAGCTGTTACAGTTGGAGCTGCCTTGAAAACACAGGTGGGATTAACTGCAGTGTTGAACTGAATTATCATTCAGCAGGAGCAGAACTGGTATTTTGATGAAGTTTTCCTTCATTTTAGAAGTTAGCCCCCTGCAAATGTGACTGTGCAAGTTTTCCTGAAGGTGAAAACCAGAAACCCTTCCTAATTTTGAGATTAGCTTAATTTACTGACATTTGCTCTTCCTAACTTTGTATATGTCTTCTAAAAATAAGAAAGTGTTGAAAAGGAACTTGTCCTTATTTATGTAATAGCTATATATGGAATTAGATTGTTATAAAAGGTTTTTTTGAGGGGCCTGGATTTTACTTCAATCTTCTTGTCAGGTCCAGTGATGAGGATACTGAAATGATGCGTTTTGAGGTTTGAGCATGAGAGTTCAGACTTATCTGTCTCTCCAGTTGTTCTCCTAAGCCTCCAATGTTCATCAGGATCATGAGCATCAGGGACTTTGATGCCTGGCTTGGGGCTCTCTGCCCCTGTTTTAGTTGATATGGATCACAAACCCTCTGCTTTCACTCCCAGAGAGCAATGTCGGCTCTTAAATTGAAAAATTAAAAACTCATTTTATTTATTTTGTCCAATCATTTAAACCTGTAAATCTTTACAAGTTAATTATCCTGTAATTTTTTTTTTCCCAGTTTTTCTAATGTGCCTTCCTGTGTGATCCCACAGGTTTTAGCTGATGCTGTTGCACGCTTGGTTGTAGATAAATTCAGTGATCTGACCGAAAATTTCACCTCTCCACATGCACGTCGAAAAGTTCTTGCTGGAATTGTCATGACAACAGGTAAATTAAATAAAAATTAATATTGTTTTACCTGCTTCAATACAAGAGCTCTGTTTGCATTTGAATAAACTCTCTTTTTTAAGTCAACCAGTATTGAAATAAATTTTTACTGCCTAATCTTGAAGGTGGACTAAATATAGTAATTAAATCTCAGCTAAAGATATTTACAGGAAAATCAGACCTGAAAATGCTTCTGTTTTCGCAGAGTTTCAGTGTCCTGCCTGATTGAGACATCTGAGTAGCTTTTCAAATTAATGATGAAACTTTGGGGAAATAAATACATTTCCCCCATCAGTCATGCAGATGGCATTCTTGGTTTGGGTGTATTATGTAAGAATTATGCTTCTTTACAAGTTTTTAAGGTTTTGCACTTTGTTGTTCTTGCTGTATTTTATTCTTAGTGCTTTATGTCAGTCATTGTAGTAAAAATAAATGGTCTTCAATCCCTCTGAACCCTTGCTGGGATGTTCATTTGGAGCTGTCCCACCTGTGTCCCCTGCTGGTGTCCTGGATTTGGAAAGCCTGGATGCTCCTCAAGCACTGCTCAGCAACAGCCAAAATTCCAAAATTTTTTCTAGCCCCAACTACAAAGCACTTCGAGGAACATGGTGTAGTTTTGTTTAACATATTTTGTGCTATTTAAAAGGTTTTTATTGTAATTACAGCCGTCTATCTGCATGTGCCAAAGAATTAAGACTTAATTAACATGTAAATACCTTTTGATTAACCAAAGAAATATCTTTACAGAGAATTAGAAAACATCTTTGCATGGATCTGTGTCTGGGGAACCTCTGGAATTAGATGAGCCCATTGCACAGCCTTGTGTTGCAGCCCCTCCTTCTCCTCCAGCCCTGTGGGCAGGAGGGCCCAGCTGGGCTCAGGTTCATTTCTTTAATCTCTCGGTCTTTTTTTTTTTCCCTGAATGTCTTGCTAGGTGGCATTTTGACTTGTCTTTTTGAGTCCTTCATGCAGCTGGAGTTTTTGTAGTGATAAAGACAGTTCTCTGTATAGAAAACACCCACCCAACCTATTTTTTAAATTCTGTTTTTTGGGATGGTTTAATACCAAGAACTACACTTTATACTGCTGGTAATCTTTGACAGTGATTTAAGCATTTAAATTCCTTCATTCCTGGTCTCACCTTGTTGTTGGTTCAATACCCTTCCATAATGTGTTCCAGGACTTTAGTAAACCAGTGCCTTTTAGATTTCTAAAGTCACTGTGAATATCTGCATAGGGGGGCAGAAGGTATATGCTGAAAGTTTCTGTCTGCCTGAACCTCAGGAACAAAATTTGGATCCCAAGCTTTAAGAACTTTTCCCAAAGTAGCAATTTTTCCTTGCAGGTTTTCAATTTTTGATTTGTCTGAACTCCAGTATGTAAAGCTTGTAAGAACCACAGACTGTGCTGTACAGGGAGGGTATGGCTGGGTGAAGCTTTGGTTTTAAAGAAAATATGAGAAGAAAAAAAGATTTTTTTTTTAATAAGCAAACAACAACAGAAAAAAAAAGAGGTTTGTTTGTGTTCTGCAAGAAAATCACAAGCACATTATTTGTGATGTGAATTGAGTGTTGTCTTGGTTTGAGCTGGCAAACTGCCAACCCTCCAAGTACAGGGTTAGAACCTCCCTCCCAACACCGAGGAAAGGGAGGAAAAGAGAAGGAAAAAAACTTCAAGCCAAATTTATGCTAAAACTACATGAATTTTTACAGAAAGAAAGAGACAATTAGAAGAAAGTACAATACACACACACCCAAGTTAGAAACAACAAGAAACAATTCCCCACTTCTTAAGGAACACACAAATTTTACTATCCTAACTACACATTACTTTAAAAAACTTAGTCCCCAGGGAGACAAACCCAAGCAGAAAGGAGAGAACCAGAACAACACATTTTACTTTCCTGAGATACCTGGTGAGGCAGTGGTGGGCCTGGCCCTCTCCATCCCCCCTGGGACAGCATTGTGCATCCTCCCAAGAGGAAGGCTAGAAAACGACTGCCTTAACCACTCCCACACTGGTTCCTACTTCCCTGGAGATGATGTTGTAATGTGGTATGGAATACAAAATTACTGGCTAGAAGAAGTCACTGCTAGCTCAGCCCAGCTCAAGTCAGCTGACAGCTTCAGGCCTTCTCTGAACCTAAATTTAGGCTCACCTAGGTGAACCCATAACAAGTGTTCTTCCTGAAATTGTGTTTTGCAGGTACAGATGTGAAGGATGCCCTGGTAATAAGTGTTTCTACAGGCACAAAGTGCATCAATGGTGAATACATGAGCGACCGGGGTCTGGCACTGAACGATTGCCATGCGGAAATCATCGCGCGGCGCTGCCTGCTGAAATTCCTGTACACGCAGCTGGAGCTTTACCTAAGGTGAGCTGCAGGGAAAAGGAAGGGGAGCTGATCCCACAGAGCTGGAAATGTGCCCATGGAAAGCATCTGTCTTCATTATTTCAATAGGAAATACTTGTCCTGTTGCATTAGGATGTTGAATTTGGACCTCAAGTTTGACTTGAAGAAAACCTTTATTCAGTAAAGTGTCTGTCATGAGAGGGAAGGACAGGAGGAATAGCTGGGAATAATTTTGTAAACTGCAAGCATATAAGTCAAAATAGTATCCTGTGGGCTAAAAGGTGCTGGTGTTTCATGTGCTGGTAAGTGCCTGAAAGCTCTTGGCATCTGTGGATGTTTCTTGTCTTGATGGTACTTTATTTGTTAATTCTAATAACTGTTAGATTTACATTACAACATTTTCAGCCATCCTGTGTGTGTAATGCCTGTTAAGACTGCCCAGCTCATGGGAATTTCCATGTTAGTGTCAGTTTAACTCCAGCCTTCTTCTCTGTTTCAGCAATAAAGAAGATCAGCAGAAATCCATTTTCATCAGATCGGAGCAAGGCGGGTTTAAGCTGAAGGAGAATGTGCAGTTCCATCTCTATATCAGCACTTCTCCTTGTGGTGATGCTCGGATTTTCTCCCCCCATGAAGCAGCACAAGAGGGTATGGCAGCAGTCCTCTTGAACCCCAGGGAACTTAAATTATTCTTGGAGCATGTGCCAGTGTCACTGTTAAAATTTAGGTGTATTTTTTCCTTTCAATTAACATAGAGGGGCATTAGACAAAGATCTCTTCCAAAAAACTCTGAGCTGTTCTTCCCCTGTGGTAGAAGTCCAGTGTAGAGTGATGAACCCTGTGTTCTTGAAGAGGCTGGTGCTAACTGAGATGAGCCAGGGAATCAGCAAGTATTCCCACAGGAATAACCATCCCTTTCCTTGTTCCCATCCTTTAACAGGGGTTCTTTACCTGCCCCTTCCACAGTCTGCCCATTAACTTCACTGGAACACTGTGACACACAGAACAGGAGCTTCAGGAGCTGCCTGCTGCCTTCTGCTCCTTTGGCTAAGGCTTGGTTTGACTGTGAGTGTGTCCTGGAAGGCAAGATTTGTGAGAGATGTTTGATGCTGTGGCTGATGTGCCAAGAGCAGGAGGAACTGCAATGCAAGCAAGCAGGAACTGCAGGGAAATACCTCAGATCAGTTCTGCTTCCTGTAACTGCATGTGTAAAACCCTTTGAGGATGTTCCTCAGCTGATTCCATGTGATTTTTGCCCTGCAGATCAAGGGGACAGGCACCCAAACCGCAAAGCCAGAGGGCAGCTGCGGACAAAGATCGAGTCTGGGGAAGGGACCATCCCCGTGCGCTCCACCACCACCATCCAGACCTGGGATGGGGTGTTGCAAGGAGAGAGGCTGCTGACCATGTCCTGCAGTGACAAGATAGCAAGGTGAGACACTCAACAGTTGGTTTCTTTGCTATTGATTTTATTACTGACAAGGGGGAATGGCCTTAAGCTGAAGCAGGGCAAGGCTAGGCGGGATTCTGGGAAGGAATTCCTGGCTGTGAGGGTGGTCAGGCCCTGGCACAGGTGCCCAGAGAAGCTGTGGCTGCCCCATCCCTGGAAGTGTCCAAGACCAGGTTGGACAGGGCTTGGAGCAACCTAGGGTAGTGGGAGGTGTCCCTGCCCATGGCAGGGAGTTGGAAGCAGATGAGCTCTAAGGTCTCTTCCAACCCAAAGCAGTCTGTGATCCCCACAAGAAAAGAGGGGTTCGTGGTTCCCACAATGAATGAGCAGGGTATTCATGGGCTTATCTCATTAGACGTAGTTTGGGGTGGCTGTAACTCCTGTGATAAAGCTGTGATTCTTCCCCTGCAATGGGTGTCAGACCTGCTGGCTTCATAGGCAGGGTGAAATCATTCTGTGTCATTGCAGCCACATAAAGTCACGACAGCTTCAGTTTGTGTTTGTATCACTGGGGAGTAGCAGAGGAATGGCTTCAATTTATTTTTTCCTGAAGCAGTACAGCATTCTCAGAACAGTACAATAAATACATCACATTGCTTTTATTTGAGTAGCTTCCTCTGATGATACACACCCCAGAACTGGCACTGTGCACAGTCAGGATGGGTGAGGCTTGGAGCAACCTGGCCTAGTGGAAGGTGTCCTTGCCCACAGCACCACAGCAGGGGGATGAAATGAGGTGGTCTTGAAGGTCCCTTCCAGCCTAAACCAGTCTAAGATATCAAACAAAACTACATTTTCCATGTATAGATTAGATTTTTATTATTTTGTATGGTGCAAAGTGTCCCTATTAAAAAAAGAATTAAAATAAGTTTTTTCTCAAGTCACAGCTCCATTCAAAATTTATCAAGGGTATTAAGTTGGAAATACTCTTGTGAACTGCCTATGCCAAATCAAAAATGGAGGAGGAAGGTTATGTAATGGCTTTGTTCCTTTAGTCTTGTCTCAAGTAATCAGCATCTCTACTGAAGGAAAGCATTTCCTTTTAGTTTAAAGCCCCCTAACATAAATGGATAGGGCCTTTCAGAAGCTAGGACAGGCAGTTGTGAAAAGGGAATTCTACCAAATTGATATTTCGGCTTCTTTTACAATATTTTCAATAAAATTCACCAAATAAATTCCCCAGTTTCACTCCTGGGACTTCTCCCAACCATCTGACATGGGATTCATGCCACATTCTTTTATCACATTGTCATGGCAAGTATAAAAAAAAAAAACAAATGCAGCCAGTTGTTGGAGTAGAACACTTGTGACTCTTTTGTTGATTTTGTGTGATGCAGAACAGACTCCATCTCTTGCTTCCATAGCTAGCTGTCACCTCTCCTTGGGGCTCATGGCAATAATTTTGTTTGTGCCAGTGAAGGAAGCAAATAGACTCCCCTGACACAGAACAAAGGCTGTTATGACGGGTAAGGAGGCCCAAATTTTCATCTTCTTTTTTGTCTTTTTTTTTCTTTTTTGCCCTTTTCCCTGACGTGTTCATTGACATGTGAAAGAATGCCTTGCTCTGTAGTGTCCAGCAATCAGTGCTCCAGTATTTGCCTCAGACCTGCAAATTCCCACTGAGCTTTCCCAAAGGTTCTCAGGCAAAGATGTGGATAAATTCAGGGTGCAGGATTGTACTTGCATCAAACCCCTTGTATCTGAACTGCTTTATCTGTGTGGATTATCTGCATAATCCAAGTTGCTGTTTTCAACCTCTGAGTGTTTTCACCCTCCTGGACCTGGTAGGAACATCCAAGAAAAATTGTGAGAAACCTTGTAGGGCCACGAGTGTAATCCCATTTGGGCTGGAAGCATGAAAACAGGATGTGTTAGTGCTTGGTGGCTCTGCAGTGTGGTGTTAGGGTGCTTTGTGACCAGAGCAACATGTATGAATATACCTGCATTTGTTTGAAATACATCCTGACCTTGTGCCATGGTACTTCATGATGTTGGGTTTTGTCATTCTCCTGTTGATGTGTTTTTCTGCCCATGTTTTTGGTTTCAAATAATGACTTAAATTCTCATGAAACATTCCAGTTTTGGCTAATGTCTTGCTGAGAAAAGAAAATTCCTTTTCACCCAGTTTCACTGGTAGGAAGGCTCTAGGAATCAAGAAGAACTTTTTAGGCTGAGTCATTGGTGCTCTTCTACTTTAAAAAAGGGAAAATATTTTTCTAAAGATGTTTAGGCCCATCCACTGGCCTTGTTTTGTGCTTATTCAGAGTGGGAAATGCAAATGGAAGTTTCTAACTCAGTCAGTTCTCCTCAGCAGTTCTTACCCCAAGTGCCAGTGGCCTTTGTGAGTGGCAGTGGCCACTTTGGTGCCTGGGGGGACTGTGTGACATTGGGTAAAACACCCCCGGCAATGTGGTAAGAAAGGACTCCCTGCATCATGTAACCTCTCAAAGTAGCCTCACAGATGTGCAGCAAATCCAGGCAATGCCAGGAAAGCTGTGACAAGTCAGGGCTGTGTGATTGTCTGCCCAGGTACACCTGCAAGGGGAAACACTTGTGGTTGCAGATCTAAAAAGGTGTTTGTGAGAAGGGCTGCTGTCAAAGCCACTTCTTGCACTTCTGATTTGTAGTGTGGGCTGCTGAAGCCACTGAAGCTCTGACTCCACATAAAGATGTTGCTGCCTGTTTACACTGTGGCTTATGAAGAGCATGGGATGGTCATGGAGATTCAATTAATCTCTTAAGAAAACAGAAATAGGGTTTAAAGTCATGCCTCATGCATGTCAGGAGGCAAAGTGCTTTCTGGGATAGTCCCAACATCTCACACAGTGACACCATCTCTCCCTTGCCATCAGCTGCAGTAAAAGCTTGTGAGAAACAAAGTGCTTACTAAATAAGTTTCATTTCTTCATAGTAGTTGTTTATAAATAATATTGACAAGAGCAGCTTTTTAAGTGTAAACCATTGTCAGGTTTTGTTGTGTAGTTCCAGGAGACTCCTGTTTCCCTGAGATAAATTTTGACCCCAGTTCCATGTGGACACCATTGTGGGTCACACACAGTGACTCACCTCCTCCATACTGCATAAAATTAGTGAGAATGATTTACTAAGACATTTGATATTAGCATCAAGATTTATGACTTCCTGCTGTGAGGCCCCCCTCATTTCTGTGTTTTCTCTAAAACAGTGTGAGTAACAGAATTTCTGTGCCTCTTGAGTTCAGAAAGTTCAGAGGAGAGTTTTTATATATTTTCAGCCTGTTTTACTTTTGGCAAGAGGTGAACCAGCACACTGTGAAGGTGTTGCTGCAGAGTGAACTTCTACTTACCTGTTTAGGTATCAAGAGTTGTGAAATCAGCTGCATGTCATGAAGAAGTCAATAGACCTTTGAGGAATCCACTGTAGATACCTCTGAGCACATGGTGGTCCAAAGCAAAAACGTGAGAGCATAGCAAGGAAGAGAGGAGCCCTCTTGGTTTGGTGTCAGTCTCTGGTCTGTCTCCTCCGTCTTTATTAGTATAGTGTGACTGAGAACAGCAGAAGGATTGAGGAATTGCATCCCTCCTCTAGATTGTTATCAGCAGGATCTGGAGTAGGGAATATAAAATAGGAAAGCCAGTGAGTATGAGAAATTTGTAAAATTCAGATTTCCCAATGAGGTGCTCGATTATAGGACCTCAGGTGAGCTCCCAGCACGGAGACATCCTCTGTGTGAACTGTCAGGAGCTGAACCCAACTCCGGTGCATAAACCTGCAAAGGCCAAGGCTGGGGTTGAGCCTGTAATGGTTTGAAAGGGCATTTCCCTGGACACTTAAGCATGAGATTCCTTTGAGGATGAGGCAGAGGACATGGCAAAATCCTGGAAATTGGAAAATCTGTTTTTTGGTGTCCCTGTAGCTAAGCATGTGTGAGTAAAGTGGAGCTGCAGGGCACCTCAAGCTGTGCTCCCATGGAGATACCTTAGCAGTGTTTCTCAATTGATTGTCTTTTGCACCTGTAATTTTTCAGGTGGCTGACTTTTTCATGCTGAATGAAAATGCTCAATGAGAAGCAGGAGTTTCTATTTAAGAAAAAGACTTAAATAAAGAATGCTGGGGGAATGGAAATTTCTCAACATTCCTTCTGTGTGTGGCATCTCCCTGCCTTGGCAGTGGTCCTGCAGTTGGTGGAGCTGTGATGCCAACCAGACTGGAAAAACTGCCTCTCCAAAACACAGGGTCAGAGCTTTGTTGGTTTTTAGCAATAAAAATAAAATTAACAAGCTGGGGAGGATCAAGGTGGTGATAGGCAGAGTCTCCTTTGGCCAGGCTTAGTGCTGGGGATGGGGTGTAAAAACCACTTTATAGCAGCAGCAGCAGCAGCAGCATCCTCTGGCTTTCATCTTCCTTGTGCTGTTTAATTGTTTGGGTGCAGGACCTCATACCTGTAGGGATGGGAACCCTGAACCTCCCAGTCCAGGTGCTGTAGGGGCCACTGTGACATGTTGGCTGGCCTGGGGATAAAGGAGACCTGTGTGTATGATCTGCAGCTTTTGTTTCCCTTCTCATGCTAAAGTACTTTTTATAATTATTCCTGCATGACCTTAGAAATTTTGTTTCCTTGTCAGACATGGTAGGGCTTAAATGTCACCTCAGTGAGCCCCTGGTAGAGTGAGAAGCTGAACGTGACTCTGAAGGATCTTGTCTCAGAAAAGGCCAGTTAAGGATGAGTAAATAAATATGCCTTTCCTTGAGCTTTCTGGCATCACGTCATGTTGCTGTGCCAGACGGAAGCTGGCAGAGGATTGCAGGCTGCCAGACTCGTGGTGTCCTGGGCAGAGTGGAAGCTTCACACAAGGCTTGACAGGGAGAGCCTCCTGCTGAGTCACAAGGTGCAGAAAGGACCCTCTTGCTTCCTAAACTCCTCAGAAAGGGGTCTGGGAAAGGCTGGATCCAATTCTAGGCCCAGACTTGGTCAGCAGTTTCTGTCTAAAGGATTGTACAGGTGTGATTGAACCTTTATATGACTTTGTCCCACAGGATTAAGGATGGCAAACCATATAAAGTGATATGAATGAATGATTTATTTAGATTGATTATAGTAAGAATAGACTAAAAGACCACAATCAGAACTACTTACTCACAGTGTAACTCCCTGAAGGGAAGTTCTGGCCAGGTGGGGGTTGGTCTCTTCTCCCAGGCACTCAGCAATAGGACAAGGGGGCCCGGGGGGCTCAAGCTCTGCCAGGGGAAATTGAAGTTGGAGATCAGGAAAAACTACTTTGCAGAGAGAGTGCTCAGGCATTGGAATGGGCTGCCCAGAGAGGGGGTGGATTCCCCATCCCTGGAGGTTTTTCAAGTGAGCTTGGCCGTGGCACTGAGTGCCATGATCTGGTAAAGGGAGTGGAGTTGGCCCAAGGGTTGGACTTGATGATCTTGGAGGTCTTTTCCAACCCAATCCATTCTATGATTCTGTGATTCTATAGGTAGCTGTAACTACTTTTATAGTGCACTATTTATTGAAGCAATTATATTAAAGTGAGCAAAACCAATTGTTAAGTAGAGATTGATGTTACTCACCCATACCATGATGGTGGGCAAATCTCTTTGACTCAGCATTGAGGAGGTACCATGAGGGGCATCCCCACTGCAGGGAGGAACCTCCACACACCCCAAGGTCAGGTGGTTTAGAAGCCCCTGCCAATAAAAAGTGAGACTGGGCTTTTACAGTGTCCAATGATGTACTGTCAGTCAGATGGGCCAGGCCAGCTGTGTCAGCTCAGAACTTCAGAGAAGTTACCAGCAGTGTCACTTGTTTGTTCCTCTGTTGGGTACCTTATCAGGTACTTTGTTCTTCCTCAGGATGTTTAACTTGGAACTCTCAGAATATGTCAAATACTGTCATAAAACACATTTTTTTATGCTTAGCTAAGACAAGCATGTCAGGTGTTCCCAGTGAGAAGATTTACCCTGGAGGGTGTTTCCCTGCCTGCTCAGATGTTCTTTCCCATCAGCAAATCTCTTCTTTATATGCCTTACTTTAGGCATTTCAGTGTCTCTGTTAATTGATGCAGCATTCCTGTGTCTTGCTCTTCCTTCTTCTTTAACATCCATGTTAGGATTTGTAAGTTAGATTTAAGTCCCTTTGGTTACTTAACTCTTTTCTGATCCTGTTTTTAATGTGAAGAAAAAAAATCCCTGTTGCTTAATTGCTTCACTGGAAAGACAACACTGACTTTGAGTTTTCTGTGGTACATTTTGCTTTTTCCTGCTCTGCACCTCATGGTTTGTAGTGAAGTAGAGAATTTGGCCCCTTAATTTCCAAAGCAATTGTGCTTTCAGTAAAGGTCAGTACTAGACTGGGCAGCAACTGTTGCTGTCAATTCTGAGCTTGTACAGGGGAGGATGAGGCAGTTCTACCATTTCAGAGGCAATACCTGTGGCCTTTGAAAACTGATAGGTGGTGTTGGTATAGTTTCTTCTCAGTTTATATCCATAAAGGTTGTTCCAATGAGATATTACTATTTGACAGAAAGAAGTACAGTATAACAGGGGAATATTGAGAAAGTCTCTGTGTGGTCCTTCCTGTTTTCACTCTGCTACAATCTGCAGAATAGGAGCACAAGTCCTGTGAGGAGCAGCTGAGGGAGCTGGAGGGGCTCAGCCTGGAGAAAAGGATGCTCAGGGGGGACCTTCTTGTTGGGGCCACATGAGGGTTGGTCCCTTCTCCCAGGTGACAAATGACAGGGCCAGAGGAAACAGCCTCAAGTTGGGCCAGGGGAGGTCCAGGTTGGGTACTGGAGGGAAAGTTTGTCACCAAAAGTGTGTTCAGGCACTGGAACAGGCTGTTGAGGGAAGTGGTGGAGCCAACATCCCTGGAAGTGCCCAAAAGGTGTGTGGTGTGGCCCCTGGGGACCTGGTTCAGTGATGAGCACAGGGGTGCTGGGTTGGCAGTTGGACTCAAGGAGCATGGAGGGCTTTTCCAGCCTCGGGGGTTCCGGGATTCATTTGGGTGCCACCTTCATCTCTGCACCACAACCAGTTTCTGATATAGGAATACATTTCAGCAGACAAATATATGTACTTTTATTGTAACAATTGAAATTTAAAGCTGGTTTTATAAACCCAAGCACTACCCAGCTCTGCCTAATCAATATTAGGAGCTTGAGGCTTTGGTTGTAGGGATGGTTCCTGCAGTCAGTTGCTCTGACCCCAGAGCTCAGGAGCAAGTGCTGCAGTGGGGAAGGAGCTTCACCAAAACAGGAGGCCTGTGGGCAGTGTGTACAGTTCACCTTGCAGAAGCTTGTTCAGGTGCCCACACTCCTCCTCTTCTTTCAGTCCAGAGAAGTTCTCCAGACAAATGGTCAGCTTTCATTTTCTGTGCCAAAGAATGTCCCCAAGTGTGGGAGGGAGGAAGCAGCAAAACCCAAGCTCTGGAAAAACTGAAATCAAGTAAAGAAGAGAGTCTGGCACAGGTTTAATTTAGGGAGGGAAGGCTGGCCAGAGGAGTGTTGGCCTTTTTGGGATGTTTATCCATCACTCAAACTCTGCTCATGTAATATGAACTGTGATGTGCATTGTCTGCAAGTCTCAGGCACATTTCTGAGTCCCCACTTTGCAATGCCCAGTCTTGAATTCTTTCCACATATTTCTTCCATAATACTGCCTGTGTCTGTAGCAGTCCATGTTCTCCATGTAGGTAATGCTGCAAATAACAGGAAAATACTGTAGTGATTCATTTGGCCCTTGAAATACCTCTGTGCTACAAACTTCTACTCATGGTCAGGTGCTTAGAAAGACAGATTGGCCCTGGAAGCAACAATTTTAACTTGATGTCTTTGCTCTGACCTTTGGTTGCTGATTGAATTGTCAGTGTTATACAAACTATGCCTTTATTCCATGTAAAATACAATTTATTTTTTATTAGCACAGTATTTTTACTCATTCATTAGGGCCAGGTCTTTTAATGACAGGTAAGGTAATGCACGTTGCCTCCATTTTCATCCTCAGTAAAGATATGCAAAGAAATCGTTTCCTTGGATTGTAGTCTTTGTTTCACCCGTTAAAAAAGAAAAAAAGGGTTTTTTTGAGTCCTGAAACCAGCATGTGTAGTTCAGTTTTCGCAGTAGTGAAGCAGTTGTGGTGTGCAGTTTCTGGCCTGAAATGATGCTGATGTGTGGCCATGTCATCCCAGCACAGCAGAATCACTCTTGCAACATCCACATTCCCTGTTTTCCTACGATAACCTCCTTGCATCCTGGTGTAAGGTGGGGGTTTTAGTAAGGACAACCATTCTGTGGGAGCACAAGAGCTTCCATTGTGCTCCTCTGTTTAAACCAAGCACCAAAGGAAACTTTCCTGCTGCTTGTGTGTGGATGTTGCAGTCGGACTCCAAGGCCAGGGGCTCGGAGAAGCCTGGGCTGGTGGGAGGTGTCCCTGCCCTTGGCAGGGGTTGGACTGAATCACAGAATCATAGAATCAACTGGGTTGGAAAAGACCTCCGAGATCAGCAAGTCCAACCCTTGGGCCAACTCCACTCCCTTTACCACATCATGGCACTCAGTGCCACGGCCAAGCTCACTTGAAAAACCTCCAGGGATGGGGAATCCACCCCCTCTCTGGGCAGCCCATTCCAATGCCTCAGCACTCTCTCTGCAAACAAGTTTTTTCTCATCTCCAACTTCAATTTCCCCTGGCAGAGCTTGAGCCCGTGCCCCCTTGTCCTATTGCTGAGTGCCTGGGAGAAGAGACCAACCCCCACCTGGCCACAACTNGATTGTCTATAAGGCCCCTTGTAACTCAAACCATTCTGTGATTCTACTGAAATGTGCTATTTTCATAGTGCCAAGCTTTTTGCAAGTATTCCTCAGACAAGGACAGTGAGAATACTCTGCAGGAGATGTTGTGGCTTTCAAAAGTACTGTGTATGACTGTTACAGACAGATTGAGCGCCAAAACAAATGAACACAGCTAAAAAAAAATAAAATTCTGGCCTTTTGCTCCCAGGCATGCTGTATCCCTGCCACTAGACCTGATCCAGTGTAGCTCCCAGTGGTCCAGACAGGGATTTATGGTTGGAAGCCAAGAAGCAGCTGAAGGGGAGCAAAGAGTAAATGCATTCTTTGCATGTGTTCAGATCCAGTCTTCACTGCCTGTGGATATTGCAAGCCAGTGCCTGTGTCCTTTCTGGCAGCAGGATGTGGACAGTTGGGCTGGGGTGTCAAGGACAGGCTTTCCATTATGTATGAGGTGTGGAGGTCTTGCAAACACAATCCTTGCCAGGTGTCTTTTGGGGGCATCAGCTGCTGTTTCTGAGTGAGAATTTCCCAGTTTGGCTTTCTCCCTTGAAAGGTCCTGTCCATCTTTGGCATTAGGGTGCTAGAAAATGCATCACCAGACATGTTAGTGGGGAACTAAAGTCGTGGAGTCTGTTCCTGGCCTGTTGCTGTAGGTCATCTTACTCAGGATTACACTGAGCATCCCCATAGCTGATCTCTGGAGTTCTGGCAGGTGTCACAGCTCATGCTACCATGGTCATCTGCTGATCAGGAGGAAGGGTTGAAAGTCTGGTCCATTGTGATTAACTGCTGTTATGTCTGGCAGATGTTACTTGTTCCATTAAAAAGAAAGTGTTTTTTTGTTTTTTTTGTTTTGTTTCTCCCTCCCTCTTAGGTGGAACGTATTGGGTATTCAAGGAGCCTTACTTAGCCTCTTTGTGGAGCCAATTTACTTCTCTAGCATCATCTTGGGGAGTTTATATCATGGGGATCATCTATCCAGAGCCGTTTACCAGAGGATAGCAGAGATAGAAGATCTACCACCTCTTTATACACTCAACAGACCTTTACTTAGTGGCAAGTATCTAATGGAGAAGGTCGTGCCGGTAACCGAGTCTGTTCCAGCAGCAATGGGAATTTTGCAGTTCTCAAAACCTTGCAAAGTGTGTGCTGTGAGTAAACTGCTTGCTGGTTGCAAGAGAGAAGTCGTGGTCTAAACATAATACAGACAGACAGAAATACCACAGCAAGGACCTCGAGGAGTTGGAGACAGCTGGGGGATGAATGTTTTCATAGAATCATAGAATGGATTGGGTTGGAAGACACCTCTGAGATCATCAAGCCCAACCCTTGGTCCAACTCCAGTCCCTTTACCAGACTCAGTGCCACGGCCAATCTCAGTTAAAAACCTCCAGGGATGGGGAATCCACCCCCTCTCTGGGCAGCCCATTCCAATGCCTGAGCACTCTCTCTGCAAACAAGTTTTTTCTGATTTTTTTTGATGAGGTGTCACATCATTCCTGTGCAGAGCTCACCCTAGCCAGGTGTGAGGCAAGGTGAGGGCTTAGTGAAGCCTCTTCCCACCCTTGGAATCGTGTGCTGGCACTCTCTGTCACTTCTCATGCATTGCAGGTATTTCTTGAGTGGTCCCATCATTAGTTATGCCGAGACAAACAATTTCTAGATCAGTAATCAACTCAGAATGGGTGGGGATAACATCTCAGCTGTCTGAAATCCTAAAATGGTTTGTTACAGTGATGCTATGAAAGCTTTAAAAGAGAGATCTCATGCTCCCTCTGGCTTTGTTCATGGCTGTGGTGGCTTCACCCCAGCCAGCAGCAAAGCCCCCACAGCCACTCACTCACTGCCCCACCAGCAGCACCAGGCAGAGGACTGGAAGGGTGAAAACCAGACAACTCACGGGTTGAGATGAAGGCAGTTTCCTGGGGAAAGCAAAAGCCATGCACACAAGCAGAGAAAACCAAGGAATTCATAGAATCATAGAATCAGTTGGGTTGGAAGAGACCTCTGAGATCATCAAGTCCAACCCTTAATCCAACCCCACTTTAATTGCTGGATCATGGCACTCAGTGCCACGTCCAGTCTCACCTTAAAAATTCATTCCCTGCTTCCCAAGGTCAGGCAAGTTGTTCAGCCACTGCCTGTAGAGCCCAACAGTGCCCATCCTGCCCAGCAGTGACTCAGGAAGACAAACACCATCACTGTAGCCCAGCTGAAAGCAGCACAGCTGCTTTGTTCTGTAGAGCTTGGCTTTGGGCATGTGTTTTATTTTCCAAGAGGAAAAAGAAAAGCTCATTAGTTTAAAGCATGTTTAAAGTTTGATATGAATTTTTAGAATAGATGGAGGGAATGGGGAAAAGAGCATTTTGAACAATGAGTATTTCTGTAGATAAGAAAGGTAATTAATAAGGATTCCCTGAACTAGGATGTATAAAAATGTGAAGTAACATATTTGTACTTACATTAGCGAATAAGTAAGTTACAACTCAGTACCAAATATCTAATAGTTGTATGGGCATAGTAGCTGATGGATGGACTGTTTCTGCCTGATTTGGGGGAAGTTTTGTCAAACCTTCAAGATGACAGGTTTGGGGCAGAGTGGGATGAGTTTTTATTTCCCTTTTCACAGCATGTAAAAGCACCTTGTTTTCTTTAAATCATCTTTCTGCACTGGTGGTATCATCTATTTGCTATGAAATAGCACCATCTGTTTAAACAGCTCAGCCAGGACTGGCTGAGCAGCAGAGAGAGTTTGGAAATGTTCTCAGCTGTTGAGTTTTCACAAAAATACACCTCTCAAAAACGTACAGAAAGCCTCTTTAGGAGCTTGGGTGGAGAACTGTCTTGATGTATTTTCTTTTACTAATTCAGTCTTGAAGGCTCATCTTCTGACCTGTGCTGTTGGACTCACTGGGCTGTTTGTGTAGCTGCCCATCTGCCCTTGGATTCACAGATTTTTCAGTGTATTTTCACCTGGAATAAGCACTGCAGAAATACCTGTCCCCAGTTCTGTGTTCCTTCTTTCACCTCACACACAGCTGTGTGACTTCATTCCACCAGAGGGAATGAACTAAACCAGGAATATCTGTCTTTCCCCACTGTCCCACCTGCTTAGCTGAGAAAGGACTGTAAAAACTGCTTTTCTTCTTCTCATAAAAGAACTTTGATGTCTGCTGGGGCATCTGCATTAAGTCAAAGTTATTTTAGTTTTGATATATTGGTATGTACTGCTAAAAATTGTCTTTTCATCATCTTGCTTTCTTTCTAAGAGATTTTTAATTAGACCTTTTGCCAGCAGGCTGCATCACAGAACCACAGAATCCTGAGGGTCATAAAAGGACCTCCAAGACCAATGACCCAGCAGTGCCCTGTTCACCACTAACACATCCACATATCTTCAATCCAGATGTGAACAGGATTCTTTTCCAGAGGTAGTTAAGCAGTGGAAAGCAGAAGGAAATACTCACTCTTTGCTGATATTTTGAGGAATCACAGTGATAATCTGCAGATCAGGGACATCCCAGGTCAGGTGTTGAGAATCTTTGTGTTTAGAAATCCTTAACAGATCTTTCATTTTGATGATCCTTGGGGGTCCCTTCCAACTCAGAATAGTCTGGAATTCTGTGATTTGTCAGTTCCTGGTTCTGGTTTTTTAACTGATTTCAACTTTTTCCCATCTGCAGCTTCCTTGAGTGAGGAGGGGCTGTGGAATGTGGGAAGATTTGCACAAAGGAACTTTAATTAGATGTTCTCAGTGCTCTGTGTGATCCATGCTATAGGCAGTGGTCACAACACTCAGTTTTCTGCAGCTCTGAGTTAATGCTTCCTACATAAGTCCTGTGTTTTGCAAGCTGAAGTGTCTTAGTCTACTTTGCCATTCCTTGCACAGAGACTCTTTCATGTAAGGATCACACTTTCATTTCACGCTCCCATTTTTGTGCCAGTGAGGCCAGAGCAGGACCTGATTCTCCAGGGAAAGCAGCAGCACTGATTTATATTGGTGAGGCCACACCTTGAGTGTTGTGTTCAGTTGTGGGCCCCTCAGTTGAGGCAAGAGATTGAGGGGCTGGAGTGGGGCCAGAGAAGAGCAAGGAGGCTGGAGAAGGGAGTGGAGCACAAGTGGTGTGGGGAGAGGCTGAGGGAGCTGGGGGTGTTTGTGCTGGAGAAGAGGAGGCTGAGAGGTGACCTCAGCACTGTCTGGAACTGCCTGAAGGGAAGTTGTGGCCAGGTGGGGGTTGGTCTCTTCTCCCAGGCACTCAGCAATAGGACAAGGGGGCACGGGCTCAAGCTCTGCCAGGGGAAATTGAAGTTGGAGATCAGGAAAAACTTCTTTGCAGAGAGAGTGCTCAGGCATTGGAATGGGCTGCCCAGAGAGGGGGTGGATTCCCCATCCCTGGAGGTTTTTCAAGTGAGCTTGGCCGTGGCACTGAGTGCCATGATGTGGTAAAGGGAGTGGAGTTGGCCCAAGGGTTGGACTTGATGATCTCGGAGGTCTCTTCCAACCCAATCCATTCTATGATTCTATGATATGGTGGCACAGATTCTGTTCAGATCCTTGAGCCTTCCCTAATAATTCCTAACCTTCACTTTGATTTCTGTGGTGGTTGACCTGAATTTTTGGTAGAACTGAATACGAGAAACTAAAAATCTAATTCCTGAATGCCAATACCCACCCCAAGTCCAGCACTCCTTGTGCAAGATTGGTTTGTATTGCCTAATATTTATCTGTGAGGAATTTCATGTGCATTTTTATTGCCCAGATGCCCAGTGTGTGAGCTTTTTTCTGCTACTCTTTGCAATTGCTTCTCTTAGTGACTTTTTACAATAATTAAGTATCATCACCCATCTTAATCACCTGAGCTTTTACCCCCATACACTTCCCAGGTTGGCACAGACCTGGAGGCTCTCCAGCTGTGTTGGCTCTTCCCAAGGAAACCATCTTCATCCAGGTGTTAATGAGTTCTGGTTTTAATAGACAGAAATTAATCCTCCAGCTGAGAACCTTTGGTGATTTTTTGGGCTGTTCTGTGGTCCCTTTCCCTCCACACTGGTGTTTTTCAGCTTTTTAATGAAGCTCTTTGTAGCTCTCCTCAAAAATTGGTCAAGATTTATTATTTATATAATAATCACTGGCACAAAGAGCTGTGACTTTTGCTTTTGTTTATTATATCCTTTTATAATAATCAACATTTAAGTTGTGAGCAGTGTTCTCTAAATGGCTCAATTCTGTCACTTTTCAGTGGACAGTAAAATACCTGCCTTTCTGTCCTAGCTTTCTTTCCCATTTCTAGTGTCACCTTATTGTGCTTCTACATTCATGTCTGGATTTTGAGGCAGAGGAGATGATCCACCTCAGGTTTTGTCAGATATTTTGATTTTGAAATGACCTTTATTCCCTGTCTGTGCTCCCTGTGATGCCCCACTTTGGAATCTCTCCAGGGTTACTGCATGCAGTGAAGTAGCTGAAGGGGTTGTTACTTAAATCTATTTAAATCTAAATCTGGGTGGTTCTTTCTTTTATAAATTCAACTAATTCATCAGAATAACCCAAGGAATGGGATTGTGTGATTGCAGAGGAAATGTGGTGCATCCTGGATGTTCAGCTTCCTCATCTTTATTCCATTTGCTGGTGACACTGGGTGTGATGTCACAAATGTTTTGTAGTACCCCATGAGCTCTGTCTAATCCCTGTACTTGTTTAATAGTGTATGGAACAAAAGCAAAGCTAACAGTGTAGATACCATTAGATTAAAGTTAAAAATATGACAAAATAGTTGTCATGGAGCAGCAATTTCTTACCACTCTTGTCTCAGTAGTTTTGGTAATCCCAACTTTCATCCCAATTCTCAACTTTTTCAGCTTATATTTTAAAGAAATGGGGAATGGTCTATCATTCATAGTGACAAGGATGATGTAAAACCAAGTGTAAAACTGCAACAGCTTCAGGGGTTGATATTTCAAAGTGTTTGTTTGTTTGTTTATTAAAGGAGGAATTGCTCGTAGGGAGCAAACTGAATTTCACTGTGTCATTCAGACCTTGGAGGTCTTGCACACTCAGTGCTGGGCCCAGAAGTGCCCTGAGACTGAGCCAGTCCTGCTCCAGGTGCCTGACTGGATTAGCTTGGATTTAAATACCAGCTAGGAATGCATCCTGTGTGTTGCTTATGTTCAATTTCCCCAAATTCTCTAGATTTTATTAAGTGTAGGGCCTGGCATAACCTCAGAGTAGATTTGAAAGAGGTTCTCAGTGCGAGCTGCGCTCAAGTAAAAATGGGATCTATATTGATTGGGAAGAACTAACTGCCCTGGTGCTTTGCTCTCTCCTGGTGAGGTGACTGAGACATCTTAAAGTGGGAGCTTTTCCACCCCTGTGACATCTGAGGAGTCCCAGGAGCAGGGCAGCAGCTTCACACTCTGTGCTGCATCTTTCCCTACTGTCCCTCTTTGCAGCACTGGGATGCTGTGGGAGGATAAATCCTGCCCTGGGCAGGCACCTGTGGCCTGGCTTTGCACTTGGGTGAGACTGCTGGTGGCTTTGCTGCTCTGTCCATAGAGGTGAAGCCTTGTTTGGAAGGTGACACATAATTTACCACCTGAGCAAAATGATCCGAGTCCTCTCTCTTGTCCTGTGGTTCCCTGTGGTTCCCCATCTCAGTGTGCAACAGTGGGCATGGAAAGTGGGGAAGCAGCTGCAACACAAATGGATTTCATAGAATGGATTGGGTTGGAAAAGACCTCCCAGATCATCAAGTCCAACCCTTGGGCCAACTCCAGTCCCTTTACCACATCATGGCACTCAGTGCCACGGCCAAGCTCAGTTGAGAAACCTCCAGGGATGGGGAATCCACCCCCTCTCTGGGCAGCCCATTCCAATGCCTCAGCACTCTCTCTGCAAAGAAGTTTTTTCTCATCTCCAACTTCAATTTCCCCTGGCAGAGCTTGAGCCCGTGCCCCCTTGTCCTATTGCTGAGTGCCTGGGAGAAGAGACCAACCCCCACCTGGCCACAACTTCCCTTCAGGGAGTTATTTGTGCTGGAAGACTCCAATGTCTGCCAGTTGTGGCTTTGTGTGGAGGGTGCTGAGGATGGGGCTGACTTTCCTACAGTCCCAGAATGGTTTGTGTTGGAAGGGACCTCAAAGTTCATCTCATCCCACCCCCTGCCATGGGCAGGAACACCTTCCACTATCCCAGGTTGCTCCAAGCCCCATCCAACCTGGCCTTGGACACTTCCAGGGTTCATATTTTCACACCTGATTTGACGTGAGATAAGCAACAATCACCTAAATTTTTGGCATCGAAGTTAAAGGGTTGCAAAGTGAAGAGTTGCAGTGCCAAACTCTCAGGAGGTGGCTCTTTGCTGCACTCAGCTACTGAGTGGGCTCTGAGAGCAGCAGTTTCTTGAGCTGGAGCAGAGCAACTTCTGTTCTGCTTTGGAACTGTTTTCTGGTTAATAATGAGTTTGTTTGCTTGCTAGACCAGACCTTTGTGCCAGTTACTGTCCCCATGAACCTTTGCCTGGGAGCTCTCCAGACTCCCCTCCACCAGGCAGGATGGTTTCTCCAGCAATGCACACTTGCCCTGCTGGGAATGCCAGAAGCAGAGAGCCAGGGTGAGAATGAGATGTCCATGGTGTTACCTCCACAAGTCAGGGAGAAATCTGCAGGAGAATGTCCTCAAAATCAAAGATCCGCTTGCAAGACTTGGGTGAGGTTGAGTGGCAAAATGCCAACTGCTCAACACAGAGAGAAAAGGTCCCTCCCAGCCAAGGGAAGAGGAGAGAGGGAAAATAAAAACCAGAACCCAAAGTAGCAAGCTTCCTATATGATACATAAAAGAGACAATTAAAAACAGAATATGATATAATACATATATATACAAATGTGAGAAAAAACAAACTAACAACAGTAACAGATTCCAACCACCCAAACCCCACAAAACCTCCCAAAAACTCTTCCAGAGAAAACTCCCAGCAAGAGAGGAGAAAAATGAACAAGCAAATGTTCCTGTCCCTGGATAACCCAGCGGGGACGGTGGCAAGGCCTGATCTGGGCAGGGCAGGGCAGGGCGGCCTCAGTGGCTGAGACAAAGAGCGAAAGGGATAGAAGCTCCACCTCCCTCTCTTTTTATACTCCTTGATGATGTCAGATGATATAAAATATCTCTTTGGTTGCTTAAGTCAGGTGGTGCTTGTCCCTTCTGATCTCTGTCCCATCCTCTGGGCCTGCTGGACTGAGGTCTGGCTGGAACTAAAGCCAAAACTCCCACAGAGTGCTTAGTCCCCAGCCAGAAAACAAATAAAGTCAAGAGTTTGCATTTATTACTGTCCTTAAACATGGCTTTTCTTTCAGGTATCAGCAATGCAGAAGCTCGTCAGCCTGGGAAAGCCCCGAACTTCAGCGTGAACTGGACAGTGGGAGACACCGGTCTGGAGGTCATTAATGCCACGACAGGCAAGGACGAGCTGGGCCGGGCGTCACGGCTCTGCAAACACGCACTGTACGGGCGCTGGGTGCGCATCCACAGCAAGGTACGGCCCCAGAGCCCCCCTGCCCACCCCCAGGGACAGCCCTGGGTGTGCCCACTCCCAGGGACAGCCCTGGGTGTGCCTGCTCCCAGGGACAGCCCTGAGTGTGCCCACCAACAGGGACAGCTCTGTGTGTGCCCACCAGTAGGGACAGCCCTCAGTGTGCCCAACTCCCAGGGACAGCCCTGTGTGTGCCCACCAACGGGGACAGCCCTGTGTGTGCCCACCAACAGGGACAGCTCTGTGTGTGCCCAACTCCCAGGGACAGCCCTGAGTGTGCCCACCAACGGGGACAGCTCTGTGTGTGCTCTCTGTGCTCAGAAACCGCTTTCTGAGCTGTGTGAAGTTAGAAATACATTTAAAGAGAAAACACTGATAAGTAACTATTACAATGCAGCTTTTTGAAGTCAATACTTTTCTTAGAATCATAGAATGGATTGGGTTGGAAAAGACCTCGGAGATCATCAAGTCCAACCCTTGNCTGGCCCCACTCCAGCCCCTCAATCTCTTGCCTCAACTCAGGGGCCCAGAACTCAACACAACACTCAAGGTGTGGCCTCCCCAAGGCAGAGTCCAGGGGAAGGCTCACTGCCCTGGGCCTGCTGGCCACGCTACTTTGGATCCAGGCCAGAATCCCATTGGCCCTCTTGCCCACCTGGCC
Source organism: Sakesphorus luctuosus (assembly GCA_013396695.1). Classification (NCBI taxonomy): domain Eukaryota; kingdom Metazoa; phylum Chordata; class Aves; order Passeriformes; family Thamnophilidae; genus Sakesphorus; species Sakesphorus luctuosus. The sequence continues at coordinate 166,397 of VWZD01003718.1, forward strand.
ACACTCTTGGCTCCTCTTGAGCTTCCTGTCCCTCAGTCCCCCCATGTCCCTTTCTGCCTGGCTGCTCTCCAGCCACTCTGTGCCCAGCCTGGAGCGCTGCAGGGCTTGGGGTGGCCAAAGGGCAGGACCTGCACTTGGCCTTGTTCAACTCCATCCCATTGCAATCAGCCCATCTCTCCAGTCTCTCCAGATCCCTCTGCAGAGCAGAGAGACACTTTTCTCAAGTATTAGTAATTTCAGTATCACAGATGAATATCAATTTTTATCCAAGATGAGATGGGACACAGATAATCATTGCATTGAAACCTGATGTGATTTTTCTGCACCAGAAATGAGTTAGATCTTACAAGATGGTATAAATTCAGAAAAAGTCTTTCCCCACATGTTGAGCTTAAGAGGTGGATATCTTCAATATCCTTTTCACCTTCACACTGCTGGTACTAACTGCATCACCATGCCATTGATTAACTTTACTGCCAGCAGTAAAAAATTATATGAAGTTCTAAACTTCCAGCCATCTGTATCAACAACAAATATTTGTCTTTCGTAAGTGACTAGAATGTCCTTTTTCTACACCTACAGTCAGAAAAGCAACAAGTAGCACATCATATTAAAAGGAAATCCAAAGTCCTTGAATTGAAGAGCATTCTGGTACCCAATGTTCCTCCAGCTCCACACTTCAAAGAAAGCCTTTGGAGGAAAGTACACTGGCACAACACATGCAGAGAGTTACATCCAGAGGGAGGGAAGTAAATGTTTTTCCATCACAGCATCATTAAGGTCATCAAGTCCAACCATCAACGCAGCAGCACCACCACCATGTTCACTATGAAACCACATCCTTTAGTACATCCACACTTTTTTTTGGAACACTTCCAGGGATGGTGACCCCACTACTTCCCTGGGCAGCCTCTTCCAATGCTTTACAACCCTTTTCAATGATTTTTTTTTAATTTGAACCTCCCCTGGTGCAACTTGAGGCCAGTTAGCTGCTGCTCCAGGCAGTAATGGGAAAGAACAATGTGTTCATTAACTCACTGCTTAATGTGGGGATGTCTGGTCCAAAATGCACACTCCTTGGTTTATAGCTGAGTGAGGAAAGGATCCTGCTGTCCCCTTTGAACTTAACTTCTCACCTTAATTTATTTGTGAGGATAATACAATTTGCACTGTAGTTGAACCTACCGAGGTTTCTCTCTTTCCTCTCAGAAAGAAACACTACCAGAAAAAAGGACATCTGTGGCCTTTTGGCCTCAATGTTTTGTTTGGCAGGTAGAATCATAGAATCAGTTGGGTTGGAAGAGACCTCTGAGGTCAAGTCCAACCCTTAATCCAACCCCACGTCCAGTCTCACCTTAAATACCTCCAGGGTCAGAGAATCCACTCCCTCCCAGGGCAGCCCATCCCAATGCCTGACCCCTCTCTCTGTAAAGAATTTCTTCCTGTTATCAAACATAAACCTCCCCTGGCACAGCTTAAGCCCATGCCCTCTTGTCCTACTGTTGGTTGCCTGAGATCTTCACCTTGTTTTAACATTAGTTGTTTAAAGTAACTCAGTCACTCTCAGACTTTTTGGCTTAAGAGTGTCTTGTCTCTCTCCTTTTTTTCTTGTCTCTAATGCCCACAGCTTTCCTCCAGCTTGCGCTCGAAGATCCTCAAGCCCAACCTGTACCACGACACCAAACAAGGAGCCACCGAGTACCAAACTGCCAAAGAGTGTTTGTTCAAAGCATTCCTGAAGGCAGGACTTGGAGCCTGGGTGGAGAAACCCATAGAACAGGATCAGTTTTCTCTCACAGTCTAGTTCACAAACTGCACATCACTTTGGAAAGGGAGTTGTTGTGGAAATTCCTGGTGTCCAGCGCTGCTTTCTGGCCTCTCCACAGCCATCAAAACATCTTCGTGCTGTTTGGAGTTGGGTTTCTTTGGGGGTTCTTTTGAAACTTGACAGTAACTGTTTCAGTTTTGCCTAAAGTATTGAAACTCAATGATGATCTGACACATAATTGTATATTTTGTTATAGGAAAGTAATTTCTGGTGTATTTCTAGAAATACTTTTGCTGTAGAACACTTGCAGTAAGGCTGTCCTTACTGTATACAATGACTCATTTTTTCTGGGTTAAAATAATTTCTTTTTTAATTCAGTGTCATCAAGTGCATGAAGAAATTAAAAGTTTCTCTAGGTTTTACACCACACTTTTAGGAAGTAGCTTGATTTTTTTTTTTACAAATAGGTGACAAAGCTGATTCTACTCCTCTGTTAACTTGTTTTTGAACTGTAGATATTTTTAGCACATAGACCACAGAGCCAGAATGGAGTCTGGACAGGTAGTTTTTTCCCAATTCCTTGCTCTTTAAAACCAGCTGCTGAAAATTTCATGTCTTTGATGTATGTCTTTATTAGTCTGTGACCCAGTTTCTAACATGCAGCTTTTTATTCTGTTTTTAAAAATACATTTACCTCCCATTGACACCCATTGTGAAGTCTTCTTCATTTTTTTTACCCTTGCGAACTGGAAACAGCAAAATAATTATTTGTAAGTTAAGAAGTTTAGTCTATAATGTGCAGAAGCCTGTTTAGAAGTAGGTGATTTGTATATCCCAGGAACTCATCAGAAAACAACCTTAACTGTAACAGTGACAGCTTAAAAAAAAATTTACTCATTTTAAGGGCACCAAGCCTGAATTGCCAAAACCAGTCCCTTGCTGGGTATTAATGAGAAGCTCTTGTAAGGGACTAAACACTGGTTAAAACTTATTTCCTGGGAGTTAATTCTGTGCTTTCACCCAAGTTGTTGTATCTCTGAGGTTTCATTGCCTTTTGGCTTTACACTTGTGATGGGCTTCATGGAGCTTATTGGGTGCACTCATTTGTTTTGACTATTACTTTAAAAAGTGTTTTTCCTAAAGGTGTGGACACTTCTGCTTTATGTAAAAATGTAAGATAGAAGCAAAAAAAATGAGGTCTGTTTGAACTGCTGTATAGAAGGGGTTTTTAAAAGCACTTTTTAGTCCCTGACATCAGTAGCAGATGAGGCAGTGTCTGGTACAGTGTCTGTCCAACACATCCCGTGGCCCATGCCCATCCAGGTGTCATCTGTGCTTCCTGAAGAGCATCTCAAAGGCTCTCCATGTTCCCTGTGCAAACCAGGTGATGCTTCATGACATGAGCCCTCTGACCAAATGGAACCTGGGCACCACCAACACTCCAGCTCCTGGTTCCTGCTCTCTGCACCACTGCCCCTCCCTGTGCCACACAGGATGTCAGACCAGGCTGGTCTGTGCTGTGAAGCCAAGCCAAGGGTTCCTCACAGCCCCACACTGGGTTGGAGGGGCAGTTTGGGGCTGTGCTGGTGCCCCTGTGGGACAGTGGGAGGCGGTTCAGCTGCCTGGCCAAAGCCTGCGTGTCCTGGAGCTGTGACTGGTCAGGGACCTCAGCCCCAGCCCCTCTGGGGTCAGCAAGGACCTGTGGTGTTGGAGACTTTGGTGTAAAACCACTCGTGGACAAACCAAGACTTTACTGCTCAAGTAGGAACCAGTTTTCTACTTCAAAAAGTGACCAAACCTGCAAATTACTTATCATTAGTCGAAGCCTCTGGGTTAATGTCTTGGCACCCAAACCATACATTTGGGTGGTCCTGTGGGTAATAGCAAGCATTACACTGGGAAGGCAGAAGAGTGGGACCCAGGGATCCCCTCAGAGCAGTCTGATGCTTCCAGAGGTTCCAGCCCTTTCCAGATGCCCAGGGAAGAGGCTGCAGTGGATGGGCTGCATTAATTCACCTTCATGGGTGGCTTCAGTCACCCCCTCTGCTTCTCATTAAAACTCAAAGCACTCCCATGACCTCTGCAAGCCCAGCCAGGCTATTGCAGACATCATCCCACTGAGGTGTACATTGACTATTCCAAAAAGGTATTTAATTTTATGTGGTCAGACTTTGCAAGCACTGGGGCATCAGCCTTGTCCTGTTCATGTTGCAGAAGGTCTCTCTGGGGCTGTAGTGGAGTATGTGGATGTTTCTGCAGGGTTGAGGAAAAGCTGGTCACACCGCGTGCATTTTCTTGTGGTCATTTCTGTTCTTAGCTGAAATACACATTTTTTTAAGGGACTCATTCAAAAGCTGCTGTCTCTGAAATTTTTTGAGCACTAGAAAAGTAGTAGCTTGAACTATTTTTTTTAATGAAGTTTAAAAATATGAGCAAAATATCCAAGTGTTATTATAGACACATTTTTTAAAGCTGTTTGAATGAATGGTTAAACTGTAAAGGAAGTATGTTCCATGCCAAAACCTTTTGACAAAGGAGTGGTGTCAGGTTATTTATGAGGAATGAGTTGTCTTGTTTGTAATTCTGGGATTTTAAAAAAGAAGTTTCCCAGGGTTGTGTGCAATCCATATCTGTCTTCTGGGAGTCAATAAAATCCTGCTTGGCTTCCTTCAATCCCTTGTTCCTTTCTGTGCCAGGGCTCTCAGCATGACCTGAGCTTTGCTCTGCACACAGGTTTGCAGTGCTGCCCATGGAGACCCTGCTCTGCTGTCTGCAGTGTGAGGATGTGATGATTCCAATGCTGATTCCTGATTCTGTAAATAGCTGATTTTGTAGAGAGTTGTGGGAGCTCTGCAGGGAGCTGAGCCCTTCCATTGTAAATAGCAGACTGTGGAGGTATTTGGTAGATACTGCCATCTAGTTGATCAGGGTTAGTCTTACCTGTTAAATGTCAAAGACTTTAAATTGTATTTAAGTTGTACGTGTTCAAATTTCAGTTGGAATAAATTGTATTTACTGGTACTAAATGGGAATTGTATTGATTTCAGTTGTAGTTCCTTGTGTTAAATGTAAATTTTATTAAACTCTGTTCAATCTACCACTGTAAGCAACAAAAAGGGGCCTTTATTTTCTGCTCTGAGAATGTCCAAACATGGTAAAATCCTGCTGGCTTGAGTATTGCCCAAGCAGCTCTCAACACAGAGTTCCCTCCATCCTTTAGCTGGTAAGAACTGAGCCTCTCTCTGCCTGGCCCTGCAGACACCAGGACCATCCAGAAAAGTGGCACCTGGCACCCTACGGCTGCAGCAGCTGCAAGTTCTGCTGTTTCTTGAGAAAATCCCAGTTCCTCCAAGATGTAGGACAGAGCAAGGAAGAATTTCTGCTCCTAAGAGATGGCATTCTTTTGCTGTGGAGTTGGTTTGACCAGGTGAGGTTTAGGCCAGCTGGTGGCCAGTCACCCCTCTGGGATGGGCAGACATGCACCAAGAACAAAGGCTGCTCTCCACAGAGCACCAAGTCCCACCACTCAGTCTGGAAATTCAGGAAGTTCTTCAGCAAATCCTCTTAATTGGAGGCAAATTGCCTTCCACTAAGTTGCTGTGAAATTTGAGTGTTTTTTCCAGAGCAAAAAGCCTTGAAGAGCATGCGGTGTGACACTGAGGTGCCTGTCCTGTGTCCTGTGTCCTGGGAGGTGAGGACTCTCAGCTCTGTGTCCCCCTGGGAGGGGCTGGGATGCCTCCTGCCCGGGCACTGCTGGGCTCCAGCCTCCTCCTGGCCTTGCTCCAGGGACCTGTGCCCTGGGCTGGGTGCCATGTGCCAGTCCCTTGCTCTGCAGGCCTCTGGGAAGTGCTGCTGTGTGCAGACAGGATCCTGAGATGGATGGATCTTGTGAAGGTGCTGAAGATGGAGCATCCCTTCAAATTCACTGAGTGCCTGGTAAGGACGGCCCCAGAGCCCCAGCCCCCAATGCTCAGTGTGGGGCTGGCATTGTGTCCGTGCCCACCATGCAGCCACCTGTGAGACACCAGCCTGGGGGCTCCTCTTTCCCAGAGCCCCAGCCCTCTGCCCCTGCACAGCCCCAGCAGCTGCTGCCCAGGCAGGGGAGGCCAGTGCTGGGCGCGGAGCACAGCCCGAGCCAAGGAGCAGAGGCTGAACCAAGGGGCACAGCCCAAGTCAAGAAGCAGAGCCCAAACTGAGGGGCACAGCCCGAGCCAGGGGGCACAGCCCGAGCCAAGCCTTCCCTCCATGCCCTGGTGCTCTGTCCAGCTGGGCAGCAACAGCCCTGCAGCCTGGCCATGGAGACTCTACTGTGGGAGGCAGAGAAAGCTGCCTTGGGACAGTAGAACCTTGGCCCTGCTCCACCAGGTGCCCACCTCTTTCTCTGCTGGGCAATGTGCCCTCACTCAAAGGGGTGGGTGCCACAGACTCTCCTCTGGGAACAGGAGCAGTCACTGCCTGCTTTGGTTCCTGGGGCAGCTGATTCCTCTTGGGACAGAGACTGGTGCTCCCAGGCTGAGCACTCACTTTAATGTGGACAGAGCTCTCCAGTTCTCCAATCTAAAAGCCACCACAGATCCCAACGGGGAACCACAAGCAGGTAAGAAATGCTCCAGAAGCTGAGGCTGGTTTAAACAGCTGCATCCTGGGCACTGCTTTGCCACCTCCCAACACCCAGCTCTGCAGCCACAGAGGGACCCAGGGGCAGCAGCCAAGAGGGACTCTGCCCCAGCAGCAAGGAAGCTGCTCCTGCCCCACAAGGCTACCACGTAAAAACTCTGTGAGGTCCAGAGACAGACTGAGCAGGACAGCACCCCAGACTGCACCCACAGCGGAAGGGGAACAGGAACTGCGAGTACAGGACTGGGCTGTAATTTGGCCCAAGGGAGGTATTTCCTCATAGTTTCTCCTTATTCTTTTGAGCTCTCACAATACTGAAGCCCTTGTATTTCTCTGTATTTAATACACAATTTTCCAGTGAGTTGGCTGCTCACAGTTTTTCTCAGTGTCACCACAAAATCGGTTGTAGGTTGTTTTTGGATCAAATCCCAAGATCTCCCTTTCCTCATGGATTCGGAAGGAAAATGTTGAAACTGAGGTGCCTATAAAATACCTGTGAAAAGAATCAGAAAGGGTTTGTGAGTGGGGCCAAGTTTTTAAAATGAAAGTAATTGAGTTCAGTCCAATGAACTTTCCTGTTCATTGAAATGAGAACTAAATTATCATCCATCTATATACACAAAATAACTATTATGCATCTATTCTATACATCTCAATTATACAATGTATTCTGTGATTTGTAAACAACTACAGCTGTCCCAAAAATCATACTCAGTTTTGTGACAGTGACATTAAGCTTTGGCTCCACAAATCAAGAGTCAGGTTCACTACCTTGCATGTGCACAAATCCACTGGTCAATCACAGCCAAGCCCCCATCCTTATAGAGTTCCAGCTCCTCCCAAGAGGGTTCAAACCTCACCATCTCAGGCAGCAGTTTCTTGAGCAGTTCAATCTCTGAAAAAAATGAAAGGTACAAATTTATCTTTCCATTATGAACAACTTGCTGCTGTCATGTGATGTGTTTGAGGAAACCCTGGGGAAAGAGGTACAAAGCAAGTGACACTAAAAGCTACCGAGAAATTTTACAACGTGGTTGCCAAAATTCAGAGTGTGGAAGGCAAGGAAGGGAGCCATGGGGGCAGAAACACAGGGCTGAGGAAAACACAGTTCTGAGGGGGTAGAACAGATGCTGCCATTGGCCTTGCTACAGGGTAGGTGTACCAAGAGGCCTTTCTTGACAGCAGAGTTAAGACTGCAGATGCCTTCCAGGGAATTTCTAACATCAGGCAAGGAAACAGATCCTGTGATACTATTGGGATGGGAGTGCAGCCCTGGGATAAGGCCTGGTGGGAGAAACCCCATCCTTGTGAGTTGCTAAGCCTTGGCCACACACAGCCAGGTCCAGCCCAGTCTGGGGCAGCCAAGGGCAAGGCTGGGCACGAGGCTTTAGAGGAGCCTTCCCACCAGCATGTCCCAATGTCTCTGAAATGGTAAGATATAAGGTGGGATAGAAGAAAGAGGAGGAGGAATAGGCAAATTCCATTCCCAATTTCCCAGTGTAGAGACTGTCAAACCTTCTGTGGGAAATACCAAGTGAATGGGTTGATATCAGCTACTCAAGCTGGAAGGATTCAGCTGCCCACACCTGTTTAATTCCCAGTCAAAGATGGAGGCATATGAACTTCCAGTCATTTATGAAAGTGAAGTGGTAATTGCAGCACTCATTGTGTCAAAAGTTACCAGTCCTGAAGTGAGTGGGATCTGCTTACCCTCCTCGACAGCATCCGTGGCTACAAAAACTTTTTGCAGTTTAAGCATTTCCAAGAGGCTGTGGATTTTCTTTACTGCTCCTTGCAGGGAAGGCACATCTTCTCTGTGACCCCAAATGAAGTCTCTCCTTCTGAGATGAACCCCAAGGTATGGACCACCTAGAGCTGTGCCTGTCTTAACCTATGACAGAAAGAAAGATCACCACACTTTAAAACTTGAGAGCACCACTGTTCATGCGGACTGACAAGGCCTGAATGCATCATCTCTGGATAAGGCACTGAATTACTCCAGTTGCAGAAAGAAATTTCAAAGGATGGACTGGGAGTAGTCTGGGACACTTATTGCAATATTTTGATTTTGGCTGGCCTGCATCACACAAGAGAAACTACAGTGTGAAATCTTTGTAAGCAAAAACTGCTTTTTCCTTCACTGGCAGTTTGCAGGTGAACTTTACACCAACTCACAATGCTGAATACAAGAAGCAATTCAAGTTTTCTTTACCAAAATGAGGCCAATGAAGATCTGACACCCAGAACCAGTCAGACACATCTCAACACTCTGTTAACACAAGTCACATGGAGAGAAGGCACACCAGGAACATGCCTGTCCACCGAGAGTTTGACTCACGCGTATCTTCCAACACAGTCAGGAGTACACAAACAAAATAAAAATTACATTTGTTATGGGAAACAGACTGTTGTGATTTCACCTTCATCTGTGTCCAGTCCTCCTTGTAATGAGTCCTGTCTGCCTCATCTGTGGATTGGAGATGCTTCTTTCTGAACTCATCTCCCACTGCTCGGAGGTGAGGAGCAAACACCATGCTCCGACGGGTCTGTGGGAATAAGAGCAGATGCCAAGTCAGAAAAAGGGAGAGATAAAAGTGAAGAAATGGAAATAGTTGTACATACACAGCACTTCCAGGATGTGGTTACTTCTGGCACATCCACACAGCACTGTAAGCAAGGATCTCTAACCTTTCATCTGAGCTGTAACTGATTCATTCTAATTATAATCATGTTTATAATTGTGCCCCTGCAATAGAGAGTAGGGGGTAGACTGCAGTTATTTACACAAGAGAACACATAATATACCAAATTAAACACCCTAGCAGTGTATTGTGCTTTTGGAAACAAAAGCTGTGCAGACTTCAGTTTGCAAAACACCTGTAAGAATAAGACCTGCTTTCAAAAATATCAAGCAATTAACCACAGACACTCCTGTCAAATTCAGTGGAAAAGCGACAAAAAAGGAATTATTCCTTACCCTGTGGATAACAACCTCTCTCTAAGATGCTGTGCTGCAGCTACAACTGCACAGTCACACATGTGACATTTATCAACAGGCAGATGCAACAGAAGGAAGGAAATCCCAGTGACTTATGCTGCTTACAGAGGACAGTAGGTAATTTGGGCTAGTTCTTAATTTTCACTGATCTTTGAGGAGATCAGCACTGGCTTTCTGGTCTGTGCTGGTTTCAGCTGGGGTAGAGTTAATTTTCTTCACAACAGCTGTGTTTTGGATTTGTGCTGAACACAGTGTTGATAATATAGATAATAATAGAGATGTTTTTGTTATTGCTGAGCAGTGCTTATACAGAGACAGGCCCTTTTCTGCTTTCCCTATGAAACTTTTACCTCAACCCACTGAGGCAACATTTAAAGTGCCACTGCCAAGAAATGTGTGTTATGGATCCACGTGGATTTCAGGTCTGCTTTTACAGGACTACAAGTCAGACTCAAAATCGTATGTGGGCTGCATTTCTCTGTTTGGAAACTCAGTCTCAATGAAAAATTAATGGTTAGAAAAGTACTGTTTGGTCCATTTCAGAGAAATATGCCATATCCCAAGTGAACTGCCAGATGCTCATACCTTACAAGACTGAGGTCTGCATAACTTGTTTTGTAGTGCCATGAGACTCACTTTCTCTCAGGAGTTTTAATTCTATCAAGCTCTCCATATTATTTCCCTATGGCTGAACCTGAACTTTTTCTTAAAACTTGCAGCATAGGAATTATTTTACCATACACCCTTGTGGGGGGTTTCCCAAAGTGATCAGAACTACCTTGAAACCATGGGAATTTTGCCATTGAAGCCACTGGGTAGAGAGAGTTGGGAAAATACTGAGCTCTTCTGGGAATTCTTTTGACAAGTCTAACCTTGACGTTGACTAGACAAGAAACTGCTCTCTTCTGCCTGTAGATGTACAAGGGAGGTCCTTCTAAACACCTGGGGACAGGACAACAGGACAAATTCCTGTGTCATATTAACCCACAGCAGCTTGAAGACCATCTCTAGCACCCATTGCTGAAACACAAGACACAAGTTACTTTCAAGGAGGCAAAACTGAAGCACACATCTCTTACTGAATTTTTAGCAGATGCAAGCAAAAGGTCTAGAGAAGCTAACTGGGAAATACTCACATTCCAGTAATCTTTCCCTCCGTAGTGGTCATGAAGAAGGTTTTCAGCTCTGTCTAACATCACTGACCTATTAAAAATTGTAAAACTGAGTGCAGTTCCCTTAGGAATTGAATTTACATCACAATGTTTCTTTATGCATTTGCTAGGATAAAGCACAGGCTGTGATCTGTTTGCAAAGGGAGCACAGGGAGTGAGGGACAGGCTGTCAATCTGCTCTCTAGAAAGCAAATTGTGACCCCCAGCCTGCTAGGGGCAGAAGGAACCCAGCCACTCTGTGTCCCTGCTCTCCTCCTTCCTAAGTGGGACTCTGATTCTGAGAGTTCAACACCAAGGAGCATTAACCATCCCTCCTGTAGTCCTCACAGGAGCTGCTCCTGGAGAACTGACTGCCAACATGGAGAGTGATCCAAAGGGGACAAGTGATCTATCATAGAATAACAGAATTCATTGGGTTGGAAAAGACCTCCCAGATCATCAAGTCCAACCCTTGGGCCAACTCCAGTCCCTTTACCAGATCATGGCACTCAGTGACACGGCCAAGCTCAGTTGAAAAACCTCCAGGGATGGGGAATCCACCCCCTCTCTGGGCAGCCCATTCCAATGCCTGAGCACTCTCTCTGCAAAGAGTTTTTTTCTCCTCTCCAACTTCAATTTCCCCTGGCAGAGCTTGAGCCTGTGCCTCCTTGTCCTATTGCTGAGTGCCTGGGAGAAGAGACCAACCCCCACCCGGCCAGAACTTCCCTTCAGGCAGTTCCAGACAGTGCTGAGGTCACCTCTGAGCCTCCTCTTCTCCAGGCTCAGCTTTGCAGCATGTGAGAGCCTCTTGGAGGAAGCAGAAGCCCACAAAAACCAAACCAGAGAAGGTGTTTTCCATGCGTGGAATAAAATGTCCTACAGTAAAATGACAGAGCAAAGAACAGAGAGACACTACAAAAATGTGTGACAGCAACAGCCTGTGCTTTTCATAAATACACAGTTAGGACTGTGTACTGGAAATGTAACTGCACCATCCAAGTTCTAAGAAACAGGAGAGATTTTGAGAGTTTTGAGCATTCAAGAGCAAAAGGAATGCAGACTTGGTTTGTGAGCACACTGATTGGGAGCAAACATACAGATAAATGGCTCTGCTGAAGAGGGGCAAGGTCATTATCTGGGCCTTCTGCCCATATGCGAGGACGCAAATAATCCATCAGCTTTAGATCACCCCTGCTGATTATCAGCAGGACACTTGCACAGAAGGCTACAAATCATCTGGAAAATAGACCCAACTGCCCCAGTGGAGAAGCAGCCCTGCATGGAACAGGAAGCTTGGAGGTGAATCAGGTTCCTCATCTAAAGGCACTGAGAAGTTTCTTAGAAGTGACCACACAACACAGTCCCAGGACCACACTACTGGTTGTCTGGCCAGAAGGGCAATAGGAGAGATCAGAGCTCTGAACTCTGGACAATTAGAGCAGTTTCAAGACACCAGCACAAATGAAGATAAGGCAAATGTCACTGGCATTGCCTAACAGGATTTCCTCACAGCCTTTGTTAAAGGCTTTTAAGAAGACTTGGTCTTGGTGGGAAGGTCCTTGCATGGAATGAAAAAAAAAGTTTAAAGACGGGGAAAAATGTACAGTTGTCACTGTGGAGGGAGGTCACAAGTGGAAGGAATCTCCTTTACACCATATTCCTAAATGACCCACAAAAGGGCATGAAATCGGGTGACAGCTTAACAATCATTTTCCACTGCTCAGAGCAGCAAAGACCAATTATGAAGAATCAGAGAAGTTTGATGATTAGCTAATTAAGTGGCAGATGAAATGCAATGTAGGATTGCATCAAATAAAAAGAATAAAACTGGCTTTATCTAATAACTAAAGGTCTCAATGCTCAGGAAAGAGAAGAGTGATGAAAATGTCAGTGCAACACTCAGAGGACAACAAAAGGAACTCGGATCTCAGGAATTAGCAGAAAAAGAAGAGAGCACCAAACAGAGTGTGTCATTTATACCACTGTGTATTGAGTTTACCCACACTCAGTGTGCAGGATCCAGCTGAACTAAAGATTCAGAGATTGGTAGTGATGACAACCAAAGGTATGGGATGGCTTTCCCACAAAGAACAACTAACAAAGTCAGGACTCTTCACACTGCAGAGGAGACAACTCAGGAGGAATGTGACAGAGCGATGTAAAATCATGTGTGGCATGGAAGTCAATATGGAAGAGCTGATGGTTCACAATCCCTTCCACTGCATGAAATAGGGGACATCAGATGACACTTGCAGGTAGGAGTTACAAAAGTAGGTGGATTTTCATTGGATGCACAGTTAGGCTGCAAAACCTTGGTGTCTTGTCCCAGGACTGTGTGGATTCTTGTATGGATTGAAACTTGCCCAGATCCATGGACTCACAGATGGACATAAAAGATGGGAAGATCACTTTTGGCACAGAAGGTCCCTACAACAACAAATCTGAAGGCTGTGACAGGACCTAGGAGAGGCATCACAAACACCAGTTCTCACACTTTTCCCCAGACATCTGATTTTGGCCACATTTGGGTTTCATGCACCAAACTAGACAGATTTTAACATGAACCAGCAGGTTTAAAATGAACCACTAGAGCTGCCCTTGCCTGGCTCTGATGTTGGTAATTCTTCCTCCTGGTGTCTGATTAAGAAATGTGATTTTGTTGACAGGTCACCTGGTCTTTTTGCTAGGAATATTTGGGCACCATTCCTAATTTCTCTTTTGACTTTCCTCTTCATCAATCCTTTGCCAGCTGCCACGAGAGTTTGCTGTAGGGAAAAACACCTAGGGCTTATTTAACTCAGTTTTCTGCGGTCACTGGCAAGGATTACAGTGTAACTCCTCCAGATACAACAACATTCCTGTTAAAAAACAGGACTTTGCTTCACCTGCTCCCCATGGGAGGTCCTACAGATGCCCACTACTCTTGCCAAAAAGATGAAAGATGCTGCTTGCCTTCTCTAAACCCAGCTCACAGCACTGAGGATGGATGGATGAATGGACGGATGGATGGACGGAGGGAGGGACGGAGGGAGGGATGGGTATGGATGAATGGATATGGATGGAGGGATGTGTGGAGGGACGGATGGAGGGACGGATGGATGGAGGGACAGATGGAGGGACGGATGGATGGAGGGATGGATGGAGGGATGGATGGAGGGATGGATGGAGGGATGGATGGAGGGATGGATGGAGGGATAGATGGATGATGGAGGGAGGGAGGGAGGGAGGGAGGGAGGGATGGCATGGTCTGAAATCCAGGCCTGGGAAACACTAATTCCACTCTGTTCATTCCCTCCTGACCCAGCACCAAAGGGTAAAGGAAGGAAAGGTAAACACAGGGTGGCAAGGCTGTTTAGCTACCTGAGAGAATATATAAGGAGCTCAAGGCTATTTCCTCTTATGTTTTAGCACTGCAGCACTTCACCTAATTTACAGTTCAGTGTTTCCTACAGTGCAAATCTCTTCTGCAATGATTTTAATGGCTTAGAGTAACTCAGGGAAGAAGTAGCACAACAGTGGGACACAGCCTTTAAGTTCACCCTACTCTTCCCACCTGGCAATAGGTTTGTGGGCACACAACACAACAATAAATAGTAATAGAAGGCAACTCACTGTGCTGAAGTGTTCTTCAGAAGGATGGGAGCCACAATAGAGGCAGATCCTTGGACAGACAAGCAAGAGACATTTAGGCCTCGTGTTTCCTTGTAACCCCAAAACCAGCCCCTAAAAGGGAACACCAAGGATTGTTCACAGGCATGTCTTTTAAATTAATGACATATATAGAACAAAACAAACACAGAATCACAGACTGTTCTGAGTTGGAAGGGACCCACAAGGATCATCGAGTCCAACTCTTAAGTCAATGGCCCACAGAGGGGATTGAACTCACGGCCTTGGCATTGTTACAACCAAGTTTTAACCAACAGTATATCCTAGAAAAACAATATATAGTGTAATCAATCAGCCACCTTCATCATACGTTTTTTGTGTGGAACAACTTTCTCAACTTAGACCTTCTCATATCAATACATTTTATTACTCATGGTTTTTTTTTAAAAAAAAAGTGAACCCCAAGCATCCAGAGATTTACAGATAACATTGCAAGAACCACACAAATCTGCTCTGTTAAAAGCAGGCAACTGTCTCACTGAATACAACTGAAAAGAAGACCAAAAGGACTGTGATATATTACCTGTAGTACTCATGTTTGTCCTTAGAGTACATCAGCTGATCAATGCAGGGCCTTTCATCTATTTTTTCTTCCCATGTTCCTTCTTTCCATCCTTCTGCATAGCCTTGTAGCACATAAATCTGTTCAATAAAGGGCCCACCTGACTCTGAGCAGAAGGCAAAGCAAAGGATTTGTGAGCATGAAAAACCACATGACAAAGGTACAAACTAGCCCCACTTGCAGTTAAAAATTTGCTAGAAATGCCAGTATGACACTTCTCTCTCTTCCCTGTTTTCCCAGAAAAAAAGGAAAGGTTCTGTGTGACCAAGAAAAGTTCAAAAGGTCAGGCAATGTGACCACCTGCTACTCCCACCCTGCTCTTTGTGATTTCATGTACCAAACACAAGAGTATCATTGCGGAAGTGCAATTTTGAAAGCTGAGTGAAACACACACACAGCCCAGAGTTTTCAATGCTTTAGGCAGCTGCCACAGGGAGAGTGGCTCCAAGATAAATGACAAGCACAAGCCCTTCTTCTCCTGTATTTCAGGGTTTCTAAATGTTTTTTCCTGAAAGGCAGGGAACAATGATACCTTCAGAGCTCTTTGCAGAGGTGTGACATTTGGTGGCCTTTATGTCCTTTGCCTGTGACACGGCTGCAGATTTGGGCATTTGGTGTTCAACATGACATGAAATCCAAAAAGAACCAACTTCATGGTTCCATATGCTTATGGAAGCCTTTCCCTCAAAAAGCAGGAGGTATTTTGAGTATGTGCAACATCAGTGAAAAAGCATGGTCAGAGAGGAACCTGCTGTACAACATTTACTGTCCAACCACATCTAGAGAAAGGTGGCTTGTCTGTATTTTGACAGGCTGCCTCTCTCTCCTTTCAGGGCCTTCCCTGCTGGAAGGCAGGAGGGCTCTGCAGAGGGGTCTGGAGAGACTGGAGAGATGGGCTGATTGCAATGGGATGGAGTTCAACAAGGCCAAGTGCAGGTCCTGCCCTTTGGCCACCCCAAGCCCTGCAGCGCTCCAGGCTGGGCACAGAGTGGCTGGAGAGCAGCCAGGCAGAAAGGGACGTGGGGGGACTGAGGGACAGGAAGCTCAAGAGGAGCCAAGAGTGTGCCCAGGTGGCCAAGAAGGCCAATGGGATCCCGGCCTGGATCCAAAGTAGCGTGGCCAGCAGGCCCAGGGCAGTGAGCCTTCCCCTGGACTCTGCCTTGGGGAGGCCACACCTTGAGTGTTGTGTTCAGTTCTGGGCCCCTGAGGTGAGGAAAGAGATTGAGGGGCTGGAGCGGGGCCAGAGAAGAGCAAGGAGGCTGGAGAAGGGAGTGGAGCACAAGTGGTGTGGGGAGAGGCTGAGGGAGCTGGGGGTGTTTGTGCTGGAGAAGAGGAGGCTGAGAGGTGACCTCAGCACTGTCTGGAACTGCCTGAAAGGATGTTATAGCCAGGTGGGGGTTGGTCTCTTCTCCCAGGCAGTAGAACAAGTGGGCACAGCTTAAGCTCTGCCAGGGGAGGTTTAGGTTGGATATTAGAAAGAAATTCTTTACAGAGAGTGGTCAGGCATTGGAATGGCCTGCCCAGAGAAGTGATGGATTCTCTGTCCCTGGAGGTTTTTAAACAGACTGGATGTGGCACTGAGTGCCATGGTCTGGTGATCACAGTGGGGTTGGCTCAAGGGTTGGACTTGATGATCTCAGAGGTCTCTTCCAACCCAGGTGATCCTACGACTCAATGATTCTATGGTCAAAACTAGGCAGAAGTATCTGTGAATTTAACCACAGGCATTAACTGTCTGTCTCTGGGGGCCTTAGGAAGTCAACATCCAACAAGCTGCCAAATAACTGAGTTATTCCATCCTAGTGATTTTGTAACTCAGGAAAACTCCTTTTCACCCATCCTCTCACCACCTTTAACTTTTTTTTATTTCACATATAGTGATAAAGCCCCCTATAAGGGCAAAGCTGTGAAGAAACCATTTCAAATATTTAGTAGTCAATTCTAGAACCGCATGATCCCATACCCCACCTGCAAGGAACTGCTCATATTCGATAACAGGGATGTTCCTGTTGAGACTTGGGACATCAAAGAACTGAGACCAAGGGATCCGGACCTGGAGGATGTCGGGGCTCTGCCAGTGGTAAAGCCTCCCCCAGGGAGGCAGGACCAGTACCCAGTTCTCACTTTTCCGCAGGGTCTTTATGAGGGAGGCGATGCGAACATAGACGTCTCTGCGAAGGTTGAAGCCTTCAGGGGGATTCACATCGTACAAAAGGTATCTGGGGAGAACAAAGGAACACCATTACTCAGGGGATGAGCTTGAGACTTTTACATAGTTTACTTTTACCCCAGGATTATGCGATGCAAACTCGGTTGGGAGGGAAACCGTTTCTTCTCCTCGAGTTTGTGGTGCTCAGAAGCTGGAAGGGGAAGAAGTAAGGGAAGGCAGATCAGGGTCTGCTGCAGGGGCTGGGGGGGCCACTGGGGTCTCCTTGTGAGGCATCATCAAGTTGGCACATGCCATGAGCCTTTCCTGCAGTGGGGCAGGATGTGATGGGCCAAGGAGTGAACCCTTCAGATGTCTCACTCACCCTGAGAGCAATGTAGTGCGTGTGGTGAGAATGGTGAAACTACTGGCACATTAGCCAGGCTAATTCTTGTGAGCTGGACATAAAGGCAGGAGGAGCCTGGGAAAAGGGTGCAGCTGGGAGTTGGATGATCCTTGTGGGTCCCCTCGATGACATCTTCCACAAACAACCAAAAAAAGCACCAGCAGGCAAAGGAGGCCTTTTACCAGGTGGGTCACCTGTGCAAGGGGACTCACTGTGTTCTCTTGGGAAACATCAGGGGGGTGTGATCATCAAGTCCAACCCTTGGGCCAACTCCAGTCCCTTTACCACATCATGGCACTCAGTGCCACGGCCAAGCTCACCTGAAAAACCTCCAGGGATGGGGAATCCACCCCCTCTCTGGGCAGCCCATTCCAATGCCTGAGCACTCTCTCTGCAAAGAAGTTTCTTCTCATCTCCAACTTCAATTTCCCCTGGCAGAGCTTGAGCCCGTGCCCCCTTGTCCTACTGCTGAGTGCCTGGGAGAAGAGACCAACCCCCACCTGGCCACAACTTCCCTTCAGGTAGTTCCAGACAGTGCTGAGGTCACCTCTCAGCCTCCTCTTCTCCAGCACAAACACCCCCAGCTC
>VWZD01003718.1:186734-213629 GCA_013396695.1 Sakesphorus luctuosus
CATCTCTGGCTGCTGTCGCCCCCCTCTCTCTGGCAGCTGTCACCCCGCTTTCTGACTGCTGTCACCCCGCTTTCTGACTGCTGTCGCGTCCCTTCCCGTCACAGATGCGGCCCCCGCCGCTCCCGCCCGCCGGCCCCGCGGCAGCGACAGTACGGAGGGACTGGGGGGCCTGCCGCCCGCCGAGCTGACGTCCATCCAGTGCAAGAACATTCCTGATTACCTCAACGACAGGACCGTGCTGGAGAAGCACTTCGGCCAGTTCGTAAAAGTTCGGCGGGTCATGACCAGGCGCAATAAGAAAATGGCCATTGTTCACTTTTTTGACCATGTGAGTATCAGAAGTGGACGGCTCAAGGGCTGGGAGTTTTCAGCATTCAGGGATACCTTAGAGCCCCTTCCAGTGCCTTAAGGAGGCTTACAAGAAAGAGGGAGAGTGACTTTTTGCAGGGGTAAGGTAGGGAGAGGACAAGGGGGAAGAGTTTAAACTGGAAGAGTTACTGATGTTAGATGTTAAGAATAAATTGTTCCCTATGAGGCTGGTGAGGCTCTGCCACAGGTTTCCCAAAGAAGTTGTGGCTGCCCCATCCTTTAAGTGTTCAGGGCTAATTAGGTGGGGCATGGAGCAGCCTGGTCTGGTGAAAGGTGTACCTGCCCTTGGTGTAGCTTTGGTGGAGCTGGATGGTCTTTAAGTCCCAGCACTGAAGTGTGGTGAGCAGGGAGCTCGGAGTCTGCGTGGTCTGATCCTGTTCAATGCTTAAAAACACACCTTTGGTTTAACCTTTTGGTTTGGTTTAACTTAGTGCTCTAAGTTTGGTGTAGCTCTTAGAGAAGCAGCATTTTTTTGTGGAAACCAGTCCAGCTCATTGCATGCAGATATTAAGTGAGAAGTTAAAATGCAGCAACCAGGATTTTGTGGGAGTTGGTAAATGTTTCTGTGGAAAAACTGCACTGTGGGTTTTGGTGGTGTGATGTCGATGGGTTTTCATGCTCTCTGTGTTTGTTTTCTTTCAGGCCTCTGCAGCTCTTGCGAGGAAAAAAGCAAAAGAGTTACACAAAGACATAGTAACATTTTGGCAAAAGAAGAAGATGAGTAAGTCTGTTTCCAAATTACTGTGTGATGTATAAACACCATGCTAGCTGCTCTTCTCTTTTCTTGATGTGCTGAGAATGACACCAAAATTATCTCCATAGTAGGAGAGATCATGGTTGAAAATTGTGCTGAATTCCTGTTGTCTAAGACGTTTTGCTTGATCTGAACCCAAATGCTGTTTCAGCCATAGGAAAGAGATGAAGACACCTGAAATGACAGTGTAGTTTTACAAGAGAATTTTGAAATCCTTTATGCAGCCACACAACAGGAATATGGCGATGTTAACTTTGTGCTTCTATCTACGAGCAGGATTTCTTTGGGTGTGTAAGGAAACCCAGTTTGAAATGCCTTGCTGCCTGCCTCAGAACATGGACTGGGATGTGGGCTTCCAGTTTTCAGGGAAGTGTCCTGGGACTCAAGTTAAGGAGTACTCTGGAGTGGGTGTCTGCTTTGCTGAGGTTGCTGTTCTGTGTTTCAACAGTTAGATGCTGTTTGAACCAAAAAAGAGAACAACCTACAGCATTTAAAATTGGGAAACCTGGATTCCAGACGCTGCTTGGGATTAGGAGGAGGTTGTTCAATGCCCGGGAAAACAGTGGAATTGTCACGTGCTTCCCTTTCTTTAGCTTTATGAGTGCAGCACGTGTACCTGTGAGATGCCAGCCTGGGGATGCATTTCACCTGCAGCATGTGAAAGGTTCACCTCAGCTTTGACCAACCACAGCCTCACCTTCCAGGGAACAAACAGCTGGAGAGTTGTCTTCCTGGGAATTAACATCTTGAAGCAGCAGCCCTAGGGCTGCCTATTTGCCTTTGCCATTTTGTTGTGGTGTTTCATCCCTGGCAGCATTCTAAAATAACTATTCTGAGAGGATTCAAGAAATCCAACTGGTTTGAAAATTATTCCTGTGAGAATTCTCCCCCCTGCAGGTGTAACTCATGCTGACTTTAGTCTGTGCTTGGGTATGTGAAATAAATACTTGGAATAGTTCATCAGGAGCACAGAGAGTTGTGATTTACACAGGTGAAATGGATTTCATATTCCTTGGGGAGTTCTGACTTGTGGATTATATCCCAAACCCAAGAGAACTTTCATCTGGATGATGATCAGACTTCATGTACTGACAATCTACTGACAATTGCAGTTATTGCTAAAGGATATTTTATTGAAAAATACTTACTCTTTACAGACCCTGTTAGCAGTTGATAGAAACTTAACTTGGTACAGCTTCTAGTGCAAGTTGTACTGAAAGTTTTGCATGCATGTACAAAACTGTGACTCTTAGTTTTATTTTCTGATAGTATTTTTGTTTAAACAAAGTGCTCACTACCACCCCCAACGGGTCAAGAAGGGGCTGTTGCTTAAACTGCTTGGCAGATTTCAGGTTTGTGTCATTTCAGGTCCAGCAAAAAGAGAATTTTCATCCAAGGAGAAGAAAGCAGGGGAAGATGAAGGAAGGCAAAGCAGTGAAGAGCAAAGCTATCAGCATTCCCCTCTTCGAAAACCTTCAATGAGATCCTCTGCCAGCAGTGTCATGCCTGGGAGAAGGTATGTCTGCCCTTCTGGGAATCCACCTGGTGGGAAAGGGGGAGCATGGAGAAAAGTGACGATCAGTGTGTGCCAAACAGTCGTGTTCTTGTCAAGGAGTGTGTTTCCCTTCTCTTCTGTTTTGTCTGAATCACAAACACACAGCTCTCATAGTTTGTCAAAAAGATGCTCCTAACTGAGTATTAAAGTCTTTTACTTTGGTCTCTGAATTTCTTTGGAATATTTTGTTCATAACAACGTAAAGCACCTGCAGTAGTGAGGCTTGAGGGAATGGAATGACAGTGAGAGCCAAACTAGGGCTGAGCAGAATGACACTGTCAGTGGCCATGATTCAATGAGCTCCTGAAGTGAGCAGTTTCCTTTATTGGCGGTTAGAGCTCTGTGGAATGAGAGTCCCCTTTTTGGAGTAGTTTGGATCATTGTCTTGTCTTGCTTTGAGTAAACAGTTTGCACAGGAATCCTCCTGTTTTGTGGCAGGCACAGAAGTGGCAGGGTTGTCACCTTTCTATCTGGCCTGACAAAAGAATTTGGATATGTGTAGTCATATAACTATAAAATTAGAAATACGTTAAAGGAATCAAAGTTCCTTGAGCTAAAAAGTATGTTTGCCCTGTAAAATCTTTTATTAATAACCTCTCTTTCTATAAGAAGAACTTGTTTTTTTCCTGATGCCAGCAGGCTAGTTCCTAGCTTAAAATACAAACTGCTGTGCCACAGTGGTCAAAAGTACTACAAGAGCCATCTGTTTCTGTGCTCTCTAAGACACTTTCAGTGATACCTTTTCTGTTGCACAGAGGCTGAAGCTTTCCCCACAGTTCAAGAACACTTAGCAGCATTGTCAGGGCAGTGCTGAGGATTTAACCAGAGTAACTCCCAGTGCCACTGCCAGCTCAGAACAACCTTAGCACATCCAAATGTACTTCCTTTATGTGTTGCCTTGTGAACAAAACATTTTCTAAATGGATGCTGGTGTCCTGAAGAGCAGTGAACTAAGACCAGGACATGCACTAGTGTATTATTATTGCTAAAAACCCCTGTTCTTTTTAGTTCTCCAGCAAAGAAGCCTGGTCTTCGAAAGGCGCTGCAGTTTGAAGCAGATCTGTTTGAATCTAGTTCTGAAGGGCAGAGCTCAGAGGCCTTGGGAGCTTCACTGTCATCTCTTGGTAACCTGGTGGGATTGGTGGCAGAGACATCCGAAGAAAGATACCGGCTTTTGGACCAAAGGGACAAAATCATGCGGCAAGGTAGTTACTCGAGTTAATGAGCGCCATCATCTGCCTCTCTGCTGGGAAAAAGGAACTGGGATTTGTTGCAAAGCTGTTGTGATATTCTGAAATGGGAGTTTAACATGGAGCAGTCTGTAAAATACTCACCTAGTGTATTATTTTTTTTTCTTCTGTAGAACACACACACAAAAAATCTGTTACACTTATTGCAGATGCAATTTCTTGTGTAAAGGGAAGGGCAGACAGTTCATCTCCTGTGAAGGAGGGCGCTCAGGGATATTTGCCTCTCTAAGCCTAACTGCATTTTGTAGAACCATGGAATGGTTTGGATTGGAAGGGACCTTAAAGCTCATCCAGTCCCACCTCCCTGCCATGGGCAGAGACACCTTCCACTATCCCAGGTTGCTCCAAGCCCTGCCCAACCTGGCCCTGGACACTTCCAGGGATGGGGCAGCCACAACTTCTCTGGGCAACCTGTGCCAGGGCCTCTAGTGTTTCTCTAAAGTCAGACTATACACAGCTGGTAATTATGTCAGGAAGTGGCCAACAGTGCTGGTTGTAAACCCTTCCATCCTTTCTTGCAGTTTCAAAACTGACCCTACTTTCAATTTAAGTTTTAATATCAACAAACAAATTTCTCGTCCACTTGATATGGAATTTTGACATTGCTGGTGCTTACTTAGGACACAGAACATTCAATATGTGCAGTCCTGGGACAGGCCCCAAAGTGGGGGAGCCCCATCCTTGTGCATTTCTTACTACATCAAGGTGTGGGTATAGCCTTGCATGCTCAGGGCTCTTTTGGCACATCAGGGTAATAGCTTGTCATGGAAAAAAAAAAGCCAAACCCAAGGGATTCTTAGTGTTTGTTCAATTTTTTTTTTATATTTTAGCTCGAATAAAAAGGACTGATCTTGACAAAGCAAAAACTGTTGTTGGCACTTGCCCTGACATGTGTCCTGAAAAGGAGCGTTACATGAGGGAGACAAGAAACCAGCTCAGCATCTTTGAATTGCTGCTAGGATCTGACAAGGTATGAGATTCCCAGGATATCTGTTATCCTGCTGCTCATTAAAGCTGTCAGTGTTGTTTAGTTTATTACTGGGTTCATTCTGGTGGAAAAATTCTGTAAGCTTTCATTTCAATTTCTGTAGGCTTTGATTTTAATTTCATTAATTCCTTTTAATTCTCCATTGGAAAACAAGAAGGCTAAAGAATTACTTTTTCACTCTAAGTTGTCTTTTATTTAGCTACAGAGAAGTTTTTAGAACTATAGCTCTAAAACTATAATTACATATTGTATGTTATTATGTATAACTATATATATATATATTGTCTTGAAGGTTATGAGTTTGAGACGAAGTCACCACTTTAATAGTCTGCTCCTCACTGAAGCAAAGGCATAGATGGGATGAAATCTTTACTCCTGAAAAGTTGTCCATACCTCTTGGATTTTGATTCTTTTCCCCACATTTTGCAGGTAGATCATGCAGCAGCAATCAAGGAATATAGCAGATCTTCAGCAGATCAAGAGGAACCTTTGCCCCATGAATTGAGACCCTCTGAGGTGCTGAGCATGACCATGGACTATTTAGTGACAAACATTATGGATCAAGGAGAAGGAAACTACCGGGAATGGTACGACTTTGTCTGGAACAGGACTCGTGGAATAAGAAAGGTAAGCCCTGTGGATGGAGGTGTTTGGTGACAGAAGGTAAAAGATCATATCAAGCTGTAACACAGTGAAGCAAAAAGCAATAGTCATTCAAACGTTTTGAATTGCACAGTGACTCAAAGCACAGTAAAATGAGTTTTCCAAAGGTAGTGCCAGGTGACTCTGCTCTTCAGCTTGTTTAAAAACATGTGTAATGCATTCTTTATCATTCTGGTTAGGACATAACTCAGCAACATCTCTGCAACCCGCTGATGGTGTCTCTGATTGAGAAGTGCACTCGCTTTCACATCCATTGTGCTCACCACTTGTGTGAAGAGCCCATGTCCTCCTTTGATGCCAAAATCAACAATGAGAACATGACTAAATGCCTGCAGAGCTTGAAGGAGATGTATCAGGACCTGGCTAACAAGGGGATTTCCTGCAAGAGTGAGGCAGAGTTCCGAGGCTATAATGTCTTGCTGAATCTCAACAAGGGGGATATTCTCAGGTGGGAACGAAACACCACTTGTTTTCTCTTTGCCTTTGGGAAGAATTAAGTTTAGAAGAGGAGGCTCAGAGGTGACCTCATCACTGTCTAGAACTACCTGAAGGGAAGTTCTGGCCAGGTGGGGGTTGGTCTCTTCTCCCAGGCACTCAGCAATAGGACAAGGGGGCACGGGGGGCTCAAGCTCTGCCAGGGGAAATTGAAGTTGGAGATGAGAAAAAACTTCTTTGCAGAGAGAGTGCTGAGGCATTGGAATGGGCTGCCCAGAGAGGGGGTGGATTCCCCATCCCTGGAGGTTTTTCGACTGAGTTTGGCCATGGCACTGAGTGCCATGATGTGGTAAAGGGACTGGAGTTGACCCAAGGGTTGGACTTGCTGATCTCGGAGGTCTTTTCCAACCCAATTGATTCTATGATTCTGTGATTAGGTCCAGACATATTGTAATGCTCCTAGTTTTAATTCTGTGTTGTTACAGATTGCTGTTAAGTTGTGTTTGTTAATATTAAAGCCAAAGGTTTGTCTCTGTCCTTTTGTTTCCCCAGAGAAGTTCAGCAGTTTCATCCAGAGGTTAGAAACTCGCCTGAAGTTAGATTTGCAGTTCAGGCTTTTGCTGCATTAAACAGCAACAACTTTGTGAGGTTTTTCAAGCTTGTGCAAACAGCTTCCTATCTGAATGCCTGTCTCTTACATGGTTATTTCAACCAGGTAAGAAAAAGGATATTTTTTTAAAAGTAGTAATCAGTACAACAGTCTGGGATTTAGCAGAAAACTTAGTAGATATTGAGCCTTAAAAATAGTGTTGCTATTGCTTCTTCAGAAGTGTTAAAAATTTATCATGACCTTTCTGCTGTGATATAAAAGGCAAATGCTCTTCTTGGCATTTTTTCCCCCATAAATGTGTACCAATATGTATTTGCCCTGAAAGTAATATCTGGGAAGCAGGAGAAGCAGGTGTGAGAGTCTTGCAAAGCAAATATGAACCTGCAGAAGCCTGTGCAGGGTGTTTTGTCTGCACAAGATTCACAAAGATGTATGCTCAAAATGAGCATCATGAAAGAGGAGCAGAAACTGGAAAGAAAGCAAGTGCATAGATTTTAAAAAGAAAGTTAAATCTGAATAGTTGTTTGTGTGGCTATTTGATGACAAAGTATTGATGTGTTTAAACATGATTTTGGTGTTACTGTACACTTTATATTAGATTTTGATTCTTTCTTGGTAGTTATGTTGCTTTTCTTTTCTCTTCCCCCAGATTCGTAAAGATGGTCTCAAATCCCTCAATATTGCCTACACTCTGAGCACCCAGAGATGCACAGCCTTTCCCTTGGAGCACCTGGTCCGCATGCTGCTGTTCAAAGATTGTGAGGAGGCAGCTGATTTTATCAGTTATTATGGCCTGAGTGTATCAGATGGGTAAGTGTGAGAGAAATGATCCCTGGGAGGGGTTAGACTGATGTCAGGTGAAGGGCTGATATGGGGGAGCTGCTCCTGAAGTTTGGAACCAAGGAAAGGGGCTGGGCTCTCTAGGCAAAGCATTGGGATACTGATGGGTGCAAATTTTAACAATCTGTTCTAGTTTTTATTGCTGTAGTTATGAGAAGTTCCTTAATTTTGCATCTTTCCCTCAAGAAATGGGATCTGTATTGCTGTAGCTACTTCATAGAGCCACAAAATGGTTTGGGTTGGAAGGGACCTCAAAGCTCATCTCATTCCACCCCCTGCCATGGGCAGGGACACCTTCCACTAACCCAGGTTGCTCCAGCCCTGTTCAGCCTGGCCTGGGACACTTCCAGGGATCCAGGGACAGCCACAGCTTCTCTGGGCAACCTGTGCCAGGGTCTCACTACCCTCACAGGGAAAAATTCCTTCCCAATATCCCATCTAATGCTGCCTTCTGTCAGTGGGAAGCCATTCCCCCTTGTCCTGTTGCTGCATTCATCCAAAGTCCCTCCCCAGCTCTCTTGGAGCCCCTTTAGACACTGGAAGGGGCTCTGAAGTCCCCCTGGAGCCTTCTCTGTCTGGGCTGCACAATCCAAACTTCCTCAGCTTGTCTTCATAGGAGAGAACACTTCCCACAGCAACTTCTTTTGGTGCTCTTGGCACTGGCTTCTTTTTTCCCTTGGCTTGGTGAGATGACAAGGGATTTGAAAGATCAAAATTCCTTCAGCCTTCTGAAGGGTGGTAAAAACAAGAGAGAAACATTTCCCCCAAAGGAAAAACTGCATGTTGAGCTCAGTCTCCATTGGACTCCAGGGACTTCTTTTCTAGAAAGAGACACTGTGGATAAGCCAGCAGGAAAAAAATCAGTGTAAGTTCTTGTCTTGCCATTGAATTGTTGTAAACTGGAGCTCTGTTGGAAATGAGGAGATGGTTCTGCTTCTTGGGAAACTGCATATTGTGGCGATGCCTGTAGAGTGGGATGAGTGGCAGACTAGTTCTTAGAGGATGCTGGAGGCCAGCAGTTCACAGGTCTGCCGTGGAAATCCATACATTGTAAGGTGTGTTCATCCAAACCTGGAATCTCAAAAGACTGCAGAAGGGAAGAAACACAAACTTGAGCATGACAATTAGTGGTCTATTTACTGTCAGGGATAAGCAAAAACGCCATAAAAAAGAACTGCTAAGAGAAAGTTTTGTATTCTGATAGCAGCAAGGTATTTATTGACAATGTTGGAGGCACAGCCAGTTCATACTGGGCAAAACTTGCCTAAGTTGTTTGTGTAAAATAAGCCATTTATAGTCTTAAGTTCATAGTTAAGACCTTCTAATTTCCATATTAATGACTGGGTGAAATCTTGGGTGGAGCTTTCCTTTTAGCTTCAAATTTGGGTAGTGGTCTCCTGAGTTCATCCCTCGGGTGGTCTTGAATCATCTTCATCACTGTTGGACTTGAGCCTTTTCTTTGTTCAGTGACGTGACCTGTCAAACTTGTAAAACCTTGACTCTAATGCTACAAAATCTTGGATCTTTACCATTTCATCCTATTGAAATGTCCAGCTTAGTTTAATGTATAACTTTTAACCCATGGTACATTCGTTTCTATAATTGCCAGACAAGTTGTACCAGAACAAAGTGGCTCAGCACTTCATGTTGTTCAGTGGCCTTGCTGTGCAAACAACATTTTGAAAAGCAGTGTTAGAAATGTCACAAAACTAGGGGTTTTTTTAGTCTCTTTTCTCTTTCAGTCAGCATTCTATTTTGAAGCTGTAAGTGTCCAAACTGAACACCTGTAGGTCACTGGAGCTTTGAGGATGTACTCCTGGCTGTTGTTTTGGTTTTCCCCCAGGGCTTACGTGGAGCTGAATCGCTCGGCTTTCCTGGAGCCAGACGGGTTACCCAAGCCACGGAAATCTGTGTTTGTCAGGCAGAAGCTCACTGTCTCAGTTGGGGAGATTGTGAATGGGGGGCCTTTGCCCCCAGTGCCACACCACGTGCCTGTGTCCAGCTTCAACGGACAGAACAAATATATTGGTGGAAACACATCTGTGGATCAAGCTGGTAGTAGCCAAAAACCCAGCATGGAAACAACAGGTGAGAGCAAACATGCATTTAGGTACTGCTCAGGAACATACTGCTGAGAGCAGTTTTATTTTACAAAGCAGAAACTGTTCTTGGCTGAGAGGGATTGAAATGACGTTGGAAATGTGGATGTAACGAAAACTTTAAAATGTAAATCATAATCACAGAGTCACAGAATGGGACCTTAAAGCTCATGTAGTTCCAACACCCCTGACGTGGCAAGAGCACTCTCCACTAGACCAGGTTGCTCAGCTGTATTTATGTATCTGTAAAAGCCAAGAAGAGCCTGACTGATAAAGTGTATTTCCCAATTCTGGAAACACACGGTGGGAATTGAGCCAAATTTTGCTAGCATAGGGAAATGATATTTACCTCCTCCAAAAAACCAGCTTCCCTTTGCAGTTTGCATGGTTTTATTTGCAGCTGTTTGTTCTCACTGTGTGTATAATCACAGAATCATAAAATGGATTGGGTTGGAAAAGACCTCTGAAATCATCAAGTTCAACCCTTGGTCCAACTCCAGTCCCTTTACCAGATCATGGCACTCAGTGCCACGGCCAATCTCAGTTGAAAAACCCCCAGGGATGGGGAATCCACCCCCTCTCTGGGCAGCCCATTCCAATGCCTGAGCACTCTCTCTGCAAACAAGTTTTTTCTGCTCTCCAACTTCAATTTCCCCCGGCAGAGCTTGAGCCCGTGCCCCCTTGTCCTATTGCTGAGTGCCTGGGAGAAGAGACCAACCCCCACCTGGCCACAACTTCCCTTCAGGCAGTTCTAGACAGTGCTGAGGTCACCTCTCAGCCTCCTCTTCTCCAGCACAAACACCCCCAGCTCCCTCAGCCTCTCCCCACAGCACTTGTGCTCCAGGCCCTCCTCCAGCCTTGTTGCTCTTCTCTGGACCTGCTCCAGTCCCTCAAGATCTTTCCTGAACTGTTGGTTTTCAGGTTAGCTGAGCGTGTGCTTTTCTGTCCTTGCTGAAAGTACAGATATTTTTGTAGGTGTGAGGTGTGCTCAATTTGAAACAGTTGTTTTGTTGGAAATGTATGTGCTTGGTACTGGAGGTAATGTGCAGGGAAGTGTTTGAATGTTTTGTATAAAATATTCATAAATAGGAACTAGTCTCTATGATAATTGTGTTTTTAACTTTAAGGCAACGAGCTTCTGTTAGACTTGTTTTATGACCCGATGAGTTTTATCAGATGAGCCAGGTTTTGAAGGTAACAGTTTTGCTTCTGTGTGTGACTGACCTGTTTTTCTTAATTATTCTTGTCTCTTCTCCCAAGAAGGAAGAGTGGAAAGCAGAGGTGTGGGCTCAGAGGCTGCAGCAGGAAGAGTCCAGCCCCCAGCTCATCTGCCCTCACTGTTGCCTTGTCAGCTGGTGCCAGCCCTGCCTCCTGCACAGCCCATCTCCCAGCCTGCTGCTCAGCCCGAGCTGCTCCCTCCAAAGCCTCAGCCTGGCTACACAGACACGGTAGGCAAACAAACCCAGGAAAGATCTGTGAAGTACAAGAAAATGTAACTTGGGTTAGGAAAGATAACTAAATTCTGAGGGTTTTTTAGTTTTCTGGAATGTGCATGTATTTCAAGTGAGACATGACAAATTTTCTTCTTGTGGGTACATGACCATTAATGTTGGGTCTTGAATGTGCACCCTCTGTACTTGTGCTATTTTTGTCCCTCCCACACCTTTGTGCTAATACTGAGGCAATCTCAGGGTGTCCCATTGCTTTGTACAGCACAGCTGCCATATTCTACCTGATGTTGCCACATTTCAGTGATTTTTTTGGAATCAAGTCAGCTAGAATGAGAGAAAGTCTAAAGTAAGAAAATAGGAATCTCTTTCAATACCTTCTCTTCTTAGATATGATTTCCTAACTTGACTTGCCCAAATTTAATAGAGAAAGCTGCTTTTGTTTCTGGACTGTAACCAAACTTCTAAATAGTCTAAAATTTTCAGGCTGTTGTGTTTGGTTAAGTTGGCTCAGTTTATAAGCAGCAATACAGATGATGCTGTGAGTTACAGTCAGTGAAACAAGGCTGGAGAGCCTTATGCCCAGTTTACACCCAGGCCACCCCAAGGAGGACTGGACCTTGCTTCAGCTGCTTCCTCTGCTTTATTTCAGGACATCGCCGGTGTGGTGGATGGGCTTGTGCACGATGTCCTCAAAGGAGAGTGCAGAGAAGTGGGCAGAGCAGGAGCAGCTTACGTGGCCGCTGCCATCTGGTAAAGAGCATTTCTTGCTGGTTCTCCTGGAGTGTGTCACCAAAGGTGCCATTTGCCATTCCATCCCCATGTCTGAAGGTCATAAAACTAAGCACTGCAAGGTCTGTGGTGTTACTGATGCAGTTGAGGGGAATGCAGACCATTCTTTGGGTGTCTATCACTGTTGTCACATGCCAGGTAGCCTAAGGCAAGGCTCAGCCAAACCTCTGTAAGCTTTGCCTTGCAAGAAACCCGTGTTGTGGAAGGGAACGGGGACAAGAGGAGCAAGTTGAGATCTGGCTACTTGTCTGCTTCAGATAAACATCTCTTCTCCAGGGCAGGTGGTAAAGTTGTAGATGTGGAATATGACCCAAACAATTCCTGTTCCACCACTGTTTTGGTTATTGCTGAACTGGGACAGTTAACCCAGACTGGCTAAAGTCCATTCCATGTGGTGTCATGGTCAGCAATAAAACTGGGTTAGAGGAAGACAGTGGGGCTTTATGGCTTTCAGGGCAGACATTGATCAGAGACTGTCTGGGCATTGCTCTGCCCATGGGAAGTGGTGGCTGGCAGTCTTTGCTTTGCTTGCTGGAGGCGTGGGGGTTTTCCCTTTCCCTAATACAGTATTTTTACCTTCATGGATGAGTTTTCTTTCTTTCTTCCTACTTTCTTCCCTGTCCCAGTGTGGGGAGGGGAGTGATCCAGTGGTAGTGTAGGTGCTTGGATAGTGGCTGGAGTCAGCCCACCACAAAGAGAAAGGTGTGAGGAGCAAAGCACAGACCTGAGACCTTGAATAAAAACTTCCTGGCTTTGAAGAGAGATTTGCTGTTTTCTGCACAGCACCTCAGAGGCCACTGTGGAGGAGCTCATGACTGAAGTGACAGGAGAGATCCTCAGACAAGTGACTGGAAGTGTTCTCAGTGTGGAAAGGCAGCGTGTCCAGGAGGAACAGCGCAGAGTGGAGGAAGAGAGGTGAGTTAGGGTGGGCTGGGAACACCCTGTGACAGTGGAAGGACACCTGGTGCCAACCTGAGTCCTTGCACTGTGCTCAAGCCCCATGTCTTTCTGCCACCCTGGCAGAACTGTCTCACCTTGAACTCCCTGGGGTCATGCAGACAGGGTGTCCTTTCTGTGTTCTCAGGTGATCTCACAGAGCCACTGTGAAAACATGGGGTAGGAATTTTAGGAACTTTTATTCACCCAGAGCTTTCAGAAAGGGACATGTGTCCAACTCTGCTATATACAGGAACTTTTCCTTCTGAGTGAGCTACTTGTTTATAGCTTACTGGGGTAAGAATAAATAAATCATAGAGAGATTTGTGTTCGAATGGACCTAAAGATCATCAGGTTCCAACCCCCTGCTGTGGGCAGGGATGCTACTCACCAGATCAGGTTGCTCATGGGTAAATACTTCCCTCAAATAACCACATTGTCATCTGTATTTTTGAGGGAAACCTGGTTCCATTCAAAGCTCTTTATCTTTAGAAACCAGCTAGTGGGAACTCGGTTTTAGGCAAATTAACCGTTTGACACAGTGTGTAGTGCCAGATTGCCAGTGGAATTTTTTTCCCTTGTGTAAATCTTTTATCTGTCCTTCCAGGCAAAAGCAGGAAAGAGAACAGTTAATAAAGCAGTTGAGCCAGTTGCTGTGTTTGGAATTAATGGAAGAAGTAATAAAGGAGAGTGTTAAAGAAGCTTCAGCCAGTGAGTTAAGGTATGTACAACATGCTGAGTGCTGTAGTTTGCTTTCCAAGGGTTTCCTGAATGTCATGGTCTTCCCTGTTTGCACCTCAGCCAATTGAATTGGCATTGCTGCAGGTCTTCACCTCACTAGAGCTCTTTGTGTCATTTGGAACTAGATGTGCCTTAGAACAAGACCGACAGGCCCGCATTGCCCGGTGCTCAGAAGAAGTGTGTGGTCACTTCATGGAGGTCTCTCTGGAGGATGAAATTTTCCAGATTGCCAAGGAAACCCTTCAGGAGCTCCAGTGTTTCTGCAAATACTTAAAACGGTGAGTTACCATCCTGGGACACAACTGCTTTTCTTGGGAATGTTGGAGAGGAGCTGTTAG
This sequence comes from Sakesphorus luctuosus, assembly GCA_013396695.1. NCBI lineage: Eukaryota > Metazoa > Chordata > Aves > Passeriformes > Thamnophilidae > Sakesphorus > Sakesphorus luctuosus. The sequence goes on from VWZD01003718.1 coordinate 200,553, forward strand.
TAGAGATGGAACTACAGCTGTCTGGTTGTGTTCTTTTTGAGATAGTTTTTCCTGTCTTGTCTCTGATAAGGGTAGACCTTACAGCCTCATTACCAGCCTCTGCTAAATTACTGAGCTGTACTTAGGGAGGAGAGCACACCTAGTGGGAGTCAGGTAATGAGCTTTGTAGGAGATTTCAGCTTCAGCCTGTCTGGAAACTTGTAATAGTTTATCCTTGTATTCTTTTTGTTGGACACTTGTTTTTTTGGATATGTGCTCAATGTTTTGTGGTTGCTGTTGTGGTCAGTATACAAATATCTGATGACAAAGGTCTCCAGAGGAGTTTATTAATGTGACCTATTTATGTGTTCTCTTCCAAAGGTGGAGGGAAGCAGTGGCAGCTCGAACAAAATTGAAACGTCAGATGAGGGCATTTCCAGCTGCTCCCTGTGGAATGGATTCAAAACATCAACTGAAAGCATTGTCTCCCAGTGCAGAGTGGCCTATAGCCATGGAGAACTTGTGCAAGAGATTCGTAAACCTGGGGAATGGAGGAAAGCTGGGAATCTCTTGCACCAGGTAAGGATACTTCTAATGGCATCACTTGGCAGTCTGGTAGATTTTTGGAAGAAAGTTACCAAAAATTCTTTCATTGTGAGTGTTAGTGGTTTGGGAGAACTGTTTGGTCTTAAGTAGCCCCTAAAAGACTTTCTGCACAAATGCCATGACCAAGACTGAAAATCCAAGAAATAATTCTATTAACAGCAACTTTCTGAAGCTTCTGTAGCATTTCTCATGCCTCAGTGTTTCTTAAATTTGGTTTAAGTATCTGTTTTATAAAAAAATATATATAACCAAGAATATTTTGTTTCCAGATTGAATTGGCTGAGAAACAAGACAGTGCACGAAATGAAAGTTCAGCACTTCTACCAGCAGTTGGTAAGGTATGCAGGGGTTTGGTTCTTGTTTTCATTCAAAGCAAGCTGTAACAGAAGTGCCAGAGATCTCAAAAATGGCAGTGAGGTGTGGCTAATCCTGCCTGGATGTCCATTTGCAGCCTTGCTTCTGTGAGTATTTTGGAAGTAAGGGAAACAGGAGGATCTTGCGCTGGGTCCTGCCCTTTGGCCACCCCAACCCCTGCAGCGCTCCAGGCTGGGCACAGAGTGGCTGGAGAGCAGCCAGGCAGAAAGGGACCTGGGGGGACTGAGGGACAGGAAGCTCAAGAGGAGCCAAGAGTGTGGCCAGGTGGGCAAGAAGGCCAATGGGATCCTGGCCTGGGTCCAAAGTAGCGTGGCCAGCAGGCCCAGGGCAGTGAGCCTTCCCCTGGACTCTGCCTTGGGGAGGCCACACCTTGAGTGTTGTGTTGAGTTGTGGGCCCCTGAGTTGAGGCAAGAGATTGAGGGGCTGGAGCGGGGCCAGAGAAGAGCAACGAGGCTGGAGAAGGGAGTGGAGCACAAGTGCTGTGGGGAGAGGCTGAGGGAGCTGGGGGTGTTTGTGCTGGAGAAGAGGAGGCTGAGAGGTGACCTCAGCACTGTCTAGAACTGCCTGAAGGGAAGTTGTGGCCAGGTGGGGGTTGGTCTCTTCTCCCAGGCACTCAGCAATAGGACAAGGGGGCACGGGCTCAAGCTCTGCCAGGGGAAATTGAAGTTGGAGATGAGAAAAACCTTCTTTGCAGAGAGAGTGCTGAGGCATTGGAATGGGCTGCCCAGAGAGGGGGTGGATTCCCCATCCCTGGAGGTTTTTCAGCTGAGCTTGGCCGTGGCACTGAGTGCCATGATGTGGTAAAGGGCCTGGAGTTGGCCCAAGGGTTGGACTTGATGATCTTGGAGGTCTTTTCCAACCTAATCGATTCTATGATCATAGAACCATTGAATGGTTTGTTTGGAAAGGACCTTGAAGATCTTTCCATTGGTTTCAACTCCTCTGCCTGCCATGGGCAGGGACACCTTCCACTAAAGCTAATTTAATGAAGGTATTAGGCCATCTGATCCTTTCAGGTGTAACGTAAGGATCTGATGGATATTATGGGGGTGATTTTGTACCATGGAGGAGCAAATTAGCTCTCAGTGACCTGGCATGTGGCATGGAGATATTTAAAAGGGCAGCAAGACCCTGACTTCCTGTGGCTCCTCATGCACTCCAGAGGCCTGGGTGTGTATTGGATCAGTGTGGAAGTAAAGCAACACACGCATGGTCCTGAAATCCCCAAAATAAGGCTCATGGAACAGATATAGCAGCTACACATCCTGAAGGCATCTTGTCTGTGGTGAAACAGGTGGGCAACAGATCTAAAGAATTAACTGAGCAGTTGCTACTTAAAAGTATTGTAACTTGTTCAGTGTTCAGAATTCCTCAGATGGGAAAGAGCACTGAGGTGGGTCTTTTCACCAGCTTCTGTCTCTCTTTAAGTGATTTAGCTTGGACTCCCTTGGATCTCGTCTCATTAATCACTGAACATATTCCAGTTCAGCAAGAACAGGTTTTTTGGAAGGTGCTGTTGGTGTTGCCAAGTGATGATGAATATGCCAAGGATGATCCCAGCAGGTGAGTGGAAGAGTTGGTTGCTGGGTTCCTTTCTGAAACAGGGCAGACTTCTTTTATTTAGGTAGAAGAGCAGTAGTAGTATGCAGTCCTTGATGTATTTTACCCTGTACCATGTCAAATTTCCAATTTGTTTTTCTTCTCCAGAGCACTCTAAAGAATTTATTACACTAATCTGTATTATCTAACATTGTTTAATACTTTTTGCTCATACTGAAAGCTGAACTTTGATATATGATAATTTCAGGACAATTCACAGCTCTTTATTAGGGTTATTTGTCATAACCTAAATACAGAGGATTGTGATAAATTGTGGTGTCTTAGAGGTGGCGATACTGAAGCCCTAAAATGCCATTTTTGACAACAAAACCCTCAAAATCCCCCCTTTTCTTTTTTGCTAGGATACTGATGGATTGGTTGAAAGCCAAGTTTATGGGAGGCAAAACCTGTAAGAAAAATACTTCACATACAGAAGGCAGAATTCAAACACTGACATTGTTTAGTTCTCCTGGCTTGCAGGGGAGCAGAAGCATTAAAGTCAGTGTGTGCATAAAGGTAAGTGAGAACAATTTCATGATACCCAAGAGACCATAAAAGCAGGGTGGGCTCTTTTGCAGTGGATCATGTGTCCTGTCAGGTGGAGGGAGATGATACTGGTAAGGATGGAGTTGTTACAGTATATTCTGAGCTGGAAGGAACCCACAAGGATCATCGAGTCCAAAGACCAGAAAAAAAAGATGGGTTTTTATCTTGTTTCTAACCATCTGCAGTAGCAGAACCTCAGTCACCAATTCCTGGTCCTAAGTCAGGTGCTGAAGGGCATTTTTGTGCTCACCTGCACCTATCAGAAACATCCATGTTGGTGGTAACAGCTCATTGTCTTGGGTTTTGTAGAGCTCCTAGTAAGAGATGTCAGAGCTGAGAAGTGATGATAATAAACTGCAGAGTTTGATATGAGAATAGTTCTGTTTAGCTACATTACTGTTATCATCTCTGTTGCCTGTCCAGGTGGCACAGGGTGCACTCTCTGACTCTGAGCTTGAAATGGCTGAGACACAGAAAGACTTGCTTGGGACCAGTGGCCTCATTCTTCTCCTGCCGCCCCGAGTTAGGAGTGAAGATGTTGCAGAAGATGATGTGTATTGGCTCTCAGCTTTGCTGCAGCTGAAACAGTTGCTTCAGGCCAAACCTTTCCACCCCATAGTTCCTTTGGTGGTTCTAGTCCCCAGTCAGGAAGAGGACGCCCTGGAAAAAGAAGTGGAAGATGGTATGTAAATTATTTCTGTGTCTTGAAAACATTAATGTTTTAGGCTGCCCCAAGTGGGACTATTGTGGCTGGTGCAGCCTTTCAATTACCTCATCCAGTAAAGGGAGAGCCTGGGAAGTACAGCATTTCTCAGATCTTTGCTAGAAATCCTGAGGCCTTAAGAGCTCATCAGTTTTGGCCTCAAGTTTTCATTCACACACAGTATTTGATCTGAGAATCTGTGGGCAGAGATGGAGGAGAGCAGTGATGCTGTCAATGTGTGTGGTCAGAGGAGGTGTGTTCTTTCTCTGTGTAAATGGTGAATTTTCTTATTTTTTAAGGTTTGATGCTGCAGGACTTGATTTCAGCCCAGCTTATTTCAGACTACACCATTGTGGAGCTCCCAGGCTCTGTCAATGACTTGGAAGGCACAAGGAAGGTAAGGACAGCAAGAGATAACAAGTTATTATATTCTCAGTAGCTTAAACAGCAGCTGAGTCTTGTGTAATGGGATATTTTTCTGCTGGATTTTCTGTAACATGGTGGGGGTTTTTAAGCTGTTTTAACAATTTTCCCACACACCTGAATCTGCTGGAGTGGGGTGCTTGCTTGTTAATAGTGATTCCAACATCAGCCAGAACTATTCTGAAATGAAATGTTTCTGCTACTTTCCATTATTTGCGACTGTTCTATTTTCACTGACCAGAGATCAGTGTGACTTGCTACAAAAAAAGATAATTTAGTCTACGTAATACTGAAACCTGCACTGAGACCAAAATTCATGCATTTACCCAAGTCCACTCTTGTCTGCCTTGCCTGCGTTGCTGTCCACCAGACGAGTGCTGGTGGTTGAGTAAATCTGTTTATCCTTAAGCTCACAGTCCTAAAATGCAGAGGACACTTTGTAGCTCCTCTGGCTGCCATGACATCCCCTCAGTATTATCCCATCTTGGTGGATGGGACTGAGAGATGCCTCTGTCCTCTCCATGTTCTGTTTGTGAGGAAGGATTGTGCAGATCCCTCCCTGACAGGCCCAGAGGGATGCTGCCCCACAAACCCTCACAACTTAACATCTCTGCAGTTCAAGGACTGCCAGGATCAGACTGGATATAATCACCATGGGCTAATTTCTGTGAATCTGTCCAATTTTTCCTGGATAAGTTTTCAACATCCCCAGTGTCCTGCAGCAGGGAATTCCACTGCACACCTGTACCTTGTGAACAGCCTCTTTTCTCTGTCTTTTGAGCCTGCTGCATGGGAATTTAGTTTATGGCCACCTAGTTGGAGAACTATTCTTGAAAACATTGGGATGGCAATAGCTGATTTATTTGCTCTTTCCTGCATACTCCCTTGGATAGTGTTACATCAAACTTAGGGTTGCAGGATTTAATCCTTTGTGTCCTGATCACTGCAGAGCAGTTTTCAACTACCCCTGTTTTGTGTGTCCTAGATCTCTGTGGCTGTGGAGTGGCTGGTTTCCCGGTGTCCTGACTCCCTTGAGCTCTGCAGTCAGACCCTTCAGGAGTACATTGAGAATGGGATTGATGCTGAATTTGGCAAGCGCTTCTACCATGACTGGAAGGAGAGGCATTTGGCTGGCCTGCCATCCCAGGAGCCTGGGGTCATCATAGAGCTCTACAACAGTGTGCTGCAGTTTCTGGCAGATGTGGCATCCTCAGAGCACCTTTGTGACTTGTCTTGGCCTGTGACAGAGTTTTCAGAACCTGGGGGTAACAAGCTGTTGCCCCACCTGCAGTGGAACATGCCAGATCACCTGGGCTGGCTGAAGAAGGCTGTGCTGTCCTTCCAGATTCCATACCTAGATCTGCCTCCCTTAGGTGGTAGGTACTTCACACAGCAGTAATATCTTGGCAGCTCATGATTCTCCAAGGTGTGCCTGCGCTGCCTTGCTTCTGGCACAAATTCTTGCAGTTTACTTTGTTTTTTTTTTTGTTTGGCAGCTCCTTGGCGTCCTGTTTGCCACATGATTTTTCAGTATGTCTCCCAGATTGCAAGTTCTTCCCACACTCAACCACTGATTCAGTCTCAAGTGGAGAATCTGCTGAGCAAAACTTACAGAAAGTGGAAAAACAGAACAGCTGGGAACTCTGATGAAGATGGACCTTCTGTTGAGGAGATCCCTTGGGATTGTATCTTGGCAGTCTGCATTGATCATAAATTGAGAGACTGGAAACCACCCAAACTGCCTATTGCTCCAGGTATTGCTCCTACAACGTGGATGTTACTCCTTTTATGATGGTGTTTAATAACAGTGGTGTCTTTATGCATGGCAGCAAGTGATACATAGCAGGGAGGGAGCTGTGGCCTTGCTGTGGTTCTGCACATCTGTCTTCTCTTTGGAGTGTGTGTTTACTATTAGTTAGGACTTGACTTGATCTTGTGATTACAAATATGCCTCTGGTTAAGAGTCTTCCAGCCCTGCCCTACCAGTGTGAGAGAGTTTGCTTTAAGCGAAGGCCAGGAATTGCCCCTCAGAAGCCATGTCAGCTGGGATGGCAGACTGCCACAGTTAATTAATTAGCACTTCTGTGGATTAGTGAAGTTTGTCTCAAATTCTGTTCTTTTTCAATTTTAGGTGTGTGTGGTTTTTGACTTAACTACAGGGAGCTCCTTTTGAAATCACTACTTAATCCATTGAGTTTGGATGCAATAGAATTCTTAAAACTAATGGAAAGCAGCATTTCTCACACTGCCAATGGTCTGGTATCTGTTGAGTTCAATAAGGCTTCTTTTTGCAAACAGGTTACAACTGAAACCTCTTTGAAAGTGAACACTTCCTTTTTCCGCAAATTGCCTTTTTAATAATGAGCTTTTCTTCTGAAGGAGCAAATCTTTGCAAATGATAACATTGGGCTTGGGTTTATTCACAGAAGCAGTAAATGAAGAAGGTCAGATTCGTGTGTACTTCTTCAAGGAGCATTTAAAGAACTACACTCTTCCTTTTTCATGGGACCAGGCCAGACTGCGCACGCAGGAGGAGATCCGGCGAGGCCACGAGAGGTGAGGTGGTGCTGGCACCGCCTGGGGGAGGGAATAGCGTTCTGCTGTTCATGGAGAATTCCAAGGAGGTTGTTTGGGACCTCAACAGTGCTGAAAATCAGTGTATGGCACCCTCACAGAGTGTACCTTTGCACATCTCTGTGCTGAGACAGAGCAGTAGGTAGATTTTATTTGTACAGGTTACTCAGCTCTCAGAGAAACTGATTACCTGGGGAGTGCTGAAAGTGCTGTAAGAGGAGAAATGAACTTCATCCAAAAATTGCTGCTGAGGCTTTGGAGTTCAACTGGTCCAAAGCATGGAGGGAAAACCGTGAGGTTGAGAAAATGTTGGATGGGCTGAGAGGGAAGGATACCTTAGAGCTGTGTGGCATTATAAAGTATCTGAGTTCTCCAGAGTCTAGCTCACTTCCCTAGCCTCATTCAGAGGAAAGCTACTTTCTTTCCTCTTGGAGGCTTAGCTGCAGCTCTGCTGTGTGGTGGGTGATGTTTGGGGTGAATCCTCAGCTCCTGTCAGATTAGTTGCTTTCTAGTCCCACGCACAGGGGGAGTGTGTTGGACCCTGGCACAAGGGCATTATTTCTCCGAATGATCACTTCTCATTCTCTGCTGTTTCCAGTCTTCCAGCTAGCAGGGAAAAATCAAGACGGTCATGCCAATTCCTGTGCTTTTGTTTGTTGTTTTTTTCCCTCCCCCTCACAGGTCAAGGATAAAATCTCCCCAGTCTTTTAAGAAACCCTCCAGCATCTCCATGATGCCAGATCAGTATGGCTCTGACATGAGCAAGCTGTCAGGTCAGGAAGTGAGCATTCCCAGTGCAGATGAATTCACAGACATGTCCTTGGCCCAGGAGCATCTGTTGGCACAGTTGGAACTGGAAAAAATAGAAAATAGGAGGTAAGTTCCCACAGCAGCATCTTTGCTGCTTCAGCCCAAGGTTGTAAACAATTTGTAACTTGTATGGAATGGGAAGCTGAACAGTGCTAGAAAACAGCCCAGACTGTCTCCAGTTACATCTCATTTCATCAAGCACATCAGTGCAGCTCCCTGCTGTTTCCTACTTGCATCCCAGGAGCCGTCCAGGATGGTACAAATTCTTGGACCTTTCAGGAATGCTTGGAAACACTGTGGTCATACATGCCACCAGAACTGAAGCAATACAGTGTGTACAGTGGTCTGTGTGCCTGCTGTGTCACAAATGTCTATAAACTCCTTTCTGGGATGTCAGTTTGTAGCAATGCAGATCACAGAGGGGAAAGAACTAAAGCTTTTGAGGTTGGCTTAAGAGGTTTTTGTCTCTTCTGCCTTTCCCATCCGTTGGATGTCCTCAGTGTGTGTGGCTCCTTTCTGTACCACGTTCTTATGTAGTGGATTTTTGAAATAGCAGTGGGCTATGTCAGAGTGTGGAGGTCAGACACTTCTAAACCCAAAACTCTTAGTGTTAACCTGCTGGTTACTGGTGCTCTTGGTCTTCCCATCTAGGTTTGAAGAACAGTTGCATCGATACCTCACTGAGGACGTTGAGCCCCTTGGGGGTCTCTTAGGTCTTCCTCTCTGCCTCCCTCAGTCTCTGCTGTCCACCTCAGCTGTCACCTGCCCATTGGTGAAGAGTCCCACATCACCTGCTCAAGAGGTAAGATAAGATGAATTCTGAGCATTGACTAAAGCTCTGAGGAGTGCAGTAGTTGCAAAACCTCTAGTGGCAATTACCTTGGGAGAAAATCTCAGTCTCGTCTCTTTTCCTTCTGTCCAGGCCAGGAGTCAAGAGGGGCACAAGGTTCTGGAGGCAGAGCAAAGCCCTGCGCTGTCAGACAGACTGAAACACTTGCAGCAGCTCCTCAGGGCGGCCAGGGAGGCTGAAGCTGCCTCTGAGCTCCACCTTTCTGCTCTGGTGGACATGCTGGATATTTGAGCAGAGCTTAGATACGGACACTCAGGAAAGAAATCCGGGTCCTGGGGACTGAACAGATACGCTCCTGGGACATGTTCCAGAGCAAGCAGGTGTTCTCCTGGGATAACAGCACAGAGCAGCCATGGGGCCTGGGCCCTGCTCACATGGCTGCCTTCCCCAGGGTCAGTGTGTCATGGCTGGTCCTGGGACTCCCTCCTTTTCTGCTGCAAAGCCACGGATGCAAGTCAAAAGCTTTTCTTGGAAGGCCTTATATGACAGTGGTGGTTTTTCTTTCTCCCAGCTGTCATCATGGGTAAACAGAGCTTTGGCAGGGGGAGGCTGTAGAGTAGCACAGGGTCCCTGGGAACATGGCGGTGAATGCTCCATAGACACAGTCCCTGAAGTGTTAGCTCTGTGCTTCCTTCATGCAGGAAGCCTTGCAACAGTGTGGTTTGAAGTTCCTATTCTGTTCCCAGGAATGTCAGTACTATCATTCTCAAGTTGGAGCAGCAGTGGGCCAAGTTTATGTTGCTCAGTATAAATCCAGAAGGATTTTTCTGCTGCTGGGCCCAAGGTTTACTCAATATTTACAGCGTTAAAACCAGGTGAGTTGCTTATTCCACAGATTCGTGTCATGCAGGTTGCTTCCTTCAGACTTGAGTGAACAGCTATGGAGGAACAGTTTTCCTTTTGTTGGTTGTTTGGTTTTTTTTTTTTGGAAGAGCAGTTTGCATTTTCCAGCACTTAGACACCTTTGGAAGCTGAAGACCTTTTGGTTTAATGCCCAGTAAATACTATGAAGCTGTACTTCATGTCTGCAGTACTCCTGTACAGCTCATCATCTTTCCCCCCCCTTACAAAATCAGCACATTTTTCTCAGACAGAACCTTCTGGCTAGTGAAATATAAATTAGTGCAGTAAACACTGATTATATTGCCTACCAGACCCCGGTCTGCCTCCTTTTTCATTTGGAAATCCACAGTAGTCCAGAACTGCCAGCTGCCTTCCAAAAGAGTGATTTTCTAGTTGTTTTTTTTTTAAGCATTTAATTTGTATTGTTTCTCTTAAATAGCAATAGTAGCTCAATGGTTCAAATAAGACTGAAAAAGGTGGTGTTTTGAGGCTGTTCCTGCTACACATGCTTTTGTTGGACTGAGTTGTGAGAGTTGAACTGGTTCCTTGTGAAGCAAAGCCTGTGCCCTGCTCTTGTTCTCTGTCCACCTGGAATTCAGCTGTGAAAACCCAAAAGAGCTTTGAGAGTGTGGCTCACACCATCTGATGTAAATGTATTTTGTACCTAATAAATTTTTGGTGGCTTCACAAGGTGTAGTCTCGTTCCTGTGATAAAGCTGATGGTGCAGGATGCTCTGGAGGGGAGTGCTGCGTTTAACCAAGGGGGTCGTGGAGGTCTGGTCTGCCCTCCGTGGCCCCTCTGCATCATTTCACTGCAGAGGGAGGGCCCGCGGCAACAGCAAAAGGCCAACGAGGGTGGGATTCGAAAACAACTCCGGTGGGAAAAACTCTTCTACATCTCTCTAACCACACTCCTCACAGTATTCAAGGTATCCATCCATGGTTTCATGCCTCCTTTGGCTCAGTTTGCTTTCTGGTTGCACCCTCCTTTCAGGAAGGTTATATTGCCTTACTGCTCAACAGCCACTTACTGCAGCAATCATTTCTGTTTTCTTTCCGATAACTCTTGGATAAGAGACCCACCCGCTCTGCACCAGGATGCTTTTTGATGCTTCCTCTCAATTTCTCCTGCCATCCCCTTCCCAAAATCCAGTGCTGCTGCGGGGCAGGAGTGTCCTCATGACCCCTGTTCCCAAAATCCGGTGCCACTGAGCGGGGCATCAGTGCCCTCGTGCCCCCTGTTTCCAAAATCTGGTGCCACTGAGCGGGACACCAGTGCCTTCATGCTCCCTGTTCCCAAAATCCGGTGCCACTGAGCGGGACACCAGTGCCTTCGTGCCCCCTGTTCCCAAAATCCGGTGCCACTGAGCGGGACACCAGTGCCTTCGTGCCCCCTGTTCCCAAAATCCGGTGCTGCCGCAGGGCAGCAGTGCCCTCGTGCCCCCTGTTCCCAAAATCTGGTGCCACTGAGCGGGACACCAGTGCCTTCGTGCCCCTTGTTCCCAAAATCCGGTGCTGCCGCAGGGCAGCAGTGCCCTCGTGCCCGAGGCAGGGTGCAGATGCCATATCAGACCACGCACTCGCCCCGCTGCCCGTGGTCTGCAGTGCTCCCGCGCGGCAGCAAAAAGGCCGAATTGAGAGGTGGCATCGAAAAGCACAGCCAAGGTGCTACTGCAAAGCAGCTGGAAGTCCCTGTAGGATAATTCTCCTTCTCTTAAATTTTGAAGACGGCAATAACCTGTGAAACAAAGGAAGTATAACAAAGAGGAAAGTTTTATTTTCACACACACTACGTGNTGCCGAGCGCCGCCTGCGCCCCGCCTCGGCCCCCGGCCGCGGGGCTCCTGCGGGGAGAGGCGCTGCGGGAGAGCCCGGGCGGGGCAGGACGGGGCGTGCGCGGGGCGGCACAAGGTCCGCGGCGAAAAGAAAAGGAAAAGGAAGAAGAAGGAATAAAATAAAACAACAAAGCAAAACGATGCCCTCTCTGAGGCTCGAACTCAGGACCTTCAGATTATGAGACTGACGCGCTGCCTACTGCGCTAAGAGGGCGGTACTGAGCAGACTGCGGTGCGGCCCCTGCGGCGGCGGTGCGGCCCTAGCCGGGGTGGACGCTGCGGCGGCGGCCTCAGGCCGGCAGGGGGCGAGCGGTCCACATCGAGACGAGGTGGCCGAGTGGTTAAGGCGATGGACTGCTAATCCATTGTGCTCTGCACGCGTGGGTTCGAATCCCACCCTCGTCGGCCTTTTGCTGCCGAGAGCGGGCACTGCGGACCATCAGTGCGGGGCGAGGGCGTGGTCTGACAAGGCATCTGCACCCTGCCCCGGGCACCAGGGCACTGCTGCCCTGCAGGGCATCGTATTTTGGGAACAGGGGGCACGAGGGACTGGTGCCCTGCTGCAACACTGTATTTTGGGAAGGGGATGGCAGGAGGAATTGAGAGGTGGCATCGAAAAGCACAGCCAAGGTGCTACTGCAAAGCAGCTGGAAGTCCCTGTAGGATAATTCTCCTTCTCTTAAATTTTGAAGACGGCAATAACCTGTGAAACAAAGGAAGTATAACAAAGAGGAAAGTTTTATTTTCACACACACTACGTGCCTCAAGCCACAGGGGGGCTGGAGCACACCTTGCATTCAAACTTCGCGATTTTTGTAGTTTACCAAGTCCTGCCCATTTTCATCAGATAATTCATATTCATCGGTTTGCTGGTCTTGCCATAAGAGGTGTCTTCTCCAAAGGGAGAGAGGGGTGTCATCTTCTGCTCTATTGGTTGTGCAGAATCCCTTTCAAGAGGTGGCTTCTCCAAAGGCAGAGGGGGTGTGATCTTCTCCTTTACTGGTTGTGAAGAATCCTCTTCAAAAGGTGTCTTCTCCAAAGGGAGAGGAGGTGTCATCTCCTTTATTGGTTGTGCAGAATCCCCACACACTGGATGAAGGGTCTCCTTTATTCACAGAGACCACCACACATCAGAGAGGCCTTTGTGCACAGGGGTCTCTGCATGTCTATTTTAAGTGCTTGGTATTTTTCCTCCCCCATCGTAAAAGGCCCTCCCTCGGTGCCAGGTGCTGACAGTACCTGGTACCTTGTAATCTTTGCAGTACGCCTATAAATTTCCTCTAAAATCACAGCAATATAAGAAAAACCCTAAATAAAGGAAAGAGATCCTATTCTAACTCAACTAATCTTGAATGTAATAAGACCATATTATTTTATTTCTCACATCCCTCATCCAAGAGTTATAGAGAACAGAAATGATTGCTGCAGAAAGTGGCTATTGAGCAGTAAGGTGATAATCTTCCCAAAAGGAGGGTGCAACTGGAAAGCAAACTGGGGCAAAGGAGGCACGAAGCCACGGATGGATACCTTAAGTACTGTGAGAAGTGTGGCCAGAAAAGATTATGGAAGAGTTCTTCTCACCAGAGTTGTTGAATGTGCTTGTTCATCGTAACTGTGGCTGAACATGTGCCCCAAGGGCTCCTACACCAGTCAAGGAGCAGCCTCTGTGTCAGTGGCCACAGCCAGGCTGTCCAAGGAAGCTCCTGTGGGAAGTGAACCCCTCACCTTTGTTCCACTGCAGGGAAAAATGGACATGGCACTCAATGGGATGTGATTGCACAGCTGAGTCCCAGAGCAACAGGTGAGACCCCAGGCCCCCCTCAGCCCTTCTCCATGGCTGGAGGCCCCTGTCCAGGCTGCCCCCAGCTCCTAAGGGCTTGTCCCACACACCCCCATATCAGCACCCACCACCTTCTCTCTCCCTTGACCAGTGG
>VWZD01003719.1:0-10119 GCA_013396695.1 Sakesphorus luctuosus
CTTCCCTGAACTCAAACAAAATAAAAGTAGCAGCAGCAGGAGCAAGGGCCTAGCACAGTAGAAGAGCTGTAGCATGTTCTTCTTCTACTTCAGNGCATCAAGGTCAGCCTGACAGGCCTGAAGTTGTCCAAATCTTCCTTCCAACTCCTCTCACAGATAGGCATCACATTTGCTGATTTCCAGTCAGCTGAGATTTCTTCCAGTGCACCAGGACTGCTGGGGAATGAGTGGAAGTGGCTTGGCCACCTCTTTCTGCAGCTCCAGTACTCTTGGGTGCATCCCATCTGGGCCCAGGGACTTGTGGGAGTCTGATGGCACTGCAGGTCACTGACAAAATTCCCCTTGGATTCTGGAGGTTTCACTCAGCTTCCCATTGCCAACTGCCAACCCTGTGAGCTGGGTATCCTGAGGATAACTGGGTTCGGAGTTAAAGACTGAGGCAAAGAAAACATTAAGTCCCTCAGCCTTTTCCTCCTCCTCTAACACTGTGCTGTTCTCTGCATCCAACAAAGGATGGAGAATCTCCTGAGCCCTTCTTTTGCTGCCCATGGATTTAGAGACACATTTTTTGCTGTCTTTTACTGTAGTGGCCAAATTCAGTTCCAGTTTGTCTTTGCCCCTTCAAATTTTTCCCCTACATAACCTCACTACATGTAGTCTCCCCAAGGTTTCTGCCCCTCTTTCCAGAGGTGATACACTCTCTTTTTTCCCCCTGAGTTCCAGCCCATGTTCTCTGTTTAACCAGGCTGTCCTTTTTGCCCCCTGGCTTCTCCCAGGGCACGTGGGCACAGCTCCTGGAGCTTTGAGATTTTCTTCTTAAAGCACCTCCATCCTTCCTGGACTCTTTTGCCTCTCAAGACTGACTCCAAAGGGATTCCACCAATCATTCTCCCAAACAGGCCAAAGTCTGTCTGCCATCACTCCAACATGTCAGTTCTGCTGCCCCTTCCTTCCTTCACCCACAATGGAAATGCTGTCATTTAGTGTCATTCTGGCTAAGACGCTTCCGACCACCACATCACCCACCAGTCACAGAATCATAGAATGGTTTGTGTTAGAAGGGACCTTAAAGAACATCTCATTCCAGTCCCCTGCTATGGGCAGGGACACCTTCCACTAGACCAGGTTGCTCAGAGTCCCATCCAACCTGGTCTTGAACAACTCCCAGGAATGGGGCAGCCAGAACTTCTTTGAGCAACCTGTGCCAAGGCCTCACTACTCTAAACGTAAAGCATTTCTTTCTAATATTGCATCTAAACCTTCCCTCTATCAGTGAGAAGCCATTCCCCCTTGTCTTGTCACTCCAGGCCTTTGGAAATAGTTTCTCTCCATATTTCATGTTGGCTCCCTTCAGGCACTGGAAGACCCCAAGGCCTTCTCTTTTCCAGGTTTAGCAATCCCAATTGTCTCAGCCTTTCCTCATGGCAGAGCTGCTCCATCCCTCTGATCATCTTGGTGGTCTCCTCTGGACTTGCTCCAACAGCTCCATGTCCTTTCTCTGCTGGGACTCCAGAGCCAGAGGCAACTCTGCAGGTGGGGCAACATCAAACCATGTGTATTCCAGCAAGGACAGTTGAGAATCTCATGGAACCAAAGGGACATTGTGATACCATAGAACCTCATGGAACCAAAAGGGCCATTGTGACACCACAGAACCCCACAGAACCAATTGTGAAATGCAGGGAAATGTGGAACTATTCCTTTTCTCACATGTCCAGTCTGGACCTCCCCAGTGGCCCTTGGTGCCTTTTTTTGCTTCTCATTCTATTTCTGACCAGAAAAGTAAAAGTTCCACCATCTCAGAAAGCACCACTGCGACAATGCAAAATCTCATTGAATCATGGGGTCACTGTGGAATCTTACAGATTTAAGGGCCACTGTCACAGTGCAGGGCACTGTGGAGCATAGGGGACGAGGGTGACACTGTGGAACCTCATGGAATTGTGACAATGCAGAGTCTTATTGATTCAAAGGGATCATTGTCACTCTGTGCAACCTCATGGAATCAAGGGGTCATTGTGACACTTCAGGGCCCGATGGAACAAAAGGGACACTGTGACACTGCAGAACCTCATGGAATCAAAGGGCTATTGTGATGCTCTGGGGTCTCATAGAACCAAAGGAATCCTGGGGCACTGCAGAATCTGATGGGACAAAAGGAATCTTGGAATTCTGTGGAATCTCATGATATCACAGAGGAAATGGAGGCTTAGACAGAGTTTATTAGAGAAGCTGCTTCATTGAGCTGTAAGGGGCAGAAAGGACCCCTTGCTTTCTAAACTCTTTCTCAGAGAGGATCCTGGGTGTGACTGGATCCAATCTTAGCTTCAGATTTACTCTGTACACATAATCAAAGCAAAACATGTTATTAATTTGCTGTTTCCCAGTGCTGGGCAGGTGTTCAGCCACCCCCAGGAGAGCAGGGCCCTACTACCTGTAATGGGGACTTGGGAAGGCAAACGCCATCACTCCAAACTCCCTCCATTCTTTCTTCTTCTCTCCTTTATATACTGAGCATGATGTCACATGGTCTGGAATATCCCTTGGGTCACCTGTTCTGGCTGTGTCCCCTCCCAGTTTCCCAGGCACCCCCTGTCCCTCCCCAGTGTGGCAGTACAAGGGGCAGGAAAGGCCTTGGCTCTGTGCAAGCTCAGCTCAGTAATAACAAAAACACCTCTGTAGTATTGGCCCTGTGTTCAGGGTTCAACACAGCCCCAGAGAAGCCCCTGCAAAGGAAATTAACTCTGCCTCAGCCCAAACCAGCCCACGATGGCCATCCACCATCACCACAGGACCACACATTAATTTCACAGAATCACAAAATCCCAGAATACGCTGAGTTGGAAGGGACCCATAAGTATCATCAAGTCCAACCCTCATCCCTGCGCAGCACCATCCCCAAGAGTCACACCATGAGCCCCAGAGTATCATCCAAATGCTCCTTGAACTCCGTCAGGCTTGGTGCTGTGACCACTGCCCTGAGGAGTCTGTTCAGTGAACAATCACATTTTAGGTGAAGAACCTCTTTTAAATAGGATGTGATGACATCAGCAGGTCTTTCAGGATTCTGGGCTGAATCCCATCAGGTCCCAGAGATTTGTAGGGAATCAGCTGGAGCAGCAAATCCCACACAACTTCAGGGTTTACTGGGAGTTGATCATTCTCAGAGTCATGCCCTCCAGCTCAGGGCACTGAGACACCCTTTGCCCATCATCCGTGTTGGAGACAGAGGCAATGAAAGTGTTAAACACCTCTGCCTTGTCTGTGTCCATGTTCAGAAGGACACCATCCTCATCCTGGAACAGGCCTATGATATTTCTATACTGCCTATTGCCATTATTATATTTGAAACAAGCCTTTTTATTGTCCATATTTCTGGCTGCTTCAACTCCAGTTGCACTTTGGCTGCAGGAATTTTACCTCTACAGTGATGAACAGCATCTCTGAATTCTTCCCATGCCACTTGACCTTATTTCCACTTTTTTGCCTTATTTTCAAGTCACAATTACCCCTTTATTTCATGAGATCCTGCAGTGTCTCAATTGGCCCGATAATTCCATGAGGTTTCACCATCTCCCAGGTTCCTTTGGCTCTCTGAGGCCCTGGAGAGTCACAACAGCCACTTGATTCCATGAGGACCTGCAGTGTCATAGTGGCCCATTCATTCCCTGAGGTTCCTCAGTTTCTCAGGTTTCCTTTGGTTCCAGAAGGCTCCTATAATGTCACAATGGTCCATTGATTCCATGAGGTTCAAAAATTGCTTCAATATTACTTCCTAGTGCAAAAGGCAGTTAAATGCCTTCCTGATGCCTGATCACTTCAGATCTTGGAAGCAAAGCAGTGTCAGCCCAGATTAGTACTTGGATGGGAGACCTCCTGGGATTATCATACCAGGTGCTGTTGGTTCTAGTCCTGAGGGCTTCACTGTCACTGTCCAGGCTCACTCAGCTGTGACAGATGAACCTGAGGAGCAAAGGCTGGGACCAGTTTCACACACACTGTGCCTCACCTAAAACACCCACAGCGCAGGCTCCAAGGACACTGTGCTGGTTTAGAGGTAAACCAGCAGGAGAAATGAGCTCAACACAAGAGAGATTATAAATCAGAGCTACAATTTAATAATAATACAGTAAATACACTGACACAAAGGGAAAATTGCTTTCAGCTCACAAAACCCAGCAGTATAACCCAGTGCCCCGGGGTACAAACTCAAAGGGGTTTGTTAGCCTTGTGCTGAGACCCGTGTGGTTCCCCCAGGTCCAAAGCAAAAGGAAGTGAAAAACCTGTTGGTGCAGGTGATGGCTGTAGTCTGGTCGAGAATGGTGGTCTCTTCCTGTCAAGGTCCTGCTGCTCCTCTAGGTCTGACAAGAGGTTCCCGAGGTCTTCTTACCTACCCCTTTTTGTACCCTCAGGGAGCACCTAGTCCCTCCCCCAGGGTGGGGACTCACACAATGGGTGATTAACTCTGTGAGTCATGGGGTATTTTTGAAGTGTTGATGGCCCATTAGCAGCTACACATCCTCAGGCTGGGAGTGGAGGTGGGAGTGGAGGTGCCAATGACTCCCTGGGAAGCTGTTGCAAATGGGCCATTGACCTTGGGAATGAATAGAGGGGTTAGAATACACAGCTTTGATCACCCCCACACAGTGACAACTGGTCCCACCTGCTGAACCAGGACAGACACACCCACGTGTGTTGGGATATGAAATTCAGCTTCCAGCAGCAAGAGCCTGATAAGCTTAAGCAGTAAGCCATGGTTAACAGAAGCCAAGACAAGTCCCATCACTAAGGACAAGGTCTGTTGATGTTCAGCCACGCTGATGAGCTGCCGCCGGTTCCAAGACAAAGATGGACTTAGGATGAATATTACTAATTCATGTTGAAACCCTTTGTTTCTTTCCCCCCATGTAAAATCCCTGGTATAGAAAATATTAACTAATTATGCAATGTAGTGAAACTTGTATAATCCCCTAGTCAACATAAGTTACCATGATCCATCCTCCTTATTAACATATCCTGGCCCCGATGCCTTTAAATTGCATATTGCATGTTCAATAAAGCATTCCAGTTTCCATTCCCAGAACTGGGATCATGAGTTATTATTGACATTCACACGGGTACAGCCCCTCTCAGATCTTCATTCGCGAAGCCTACCCATCATCCATCTATCCACTTTCTAGTGCACTGTATTATAACTACTATAACTCTTATACTCTGTAGAAAATAATTCTGAGTAAGATCTTTCTTGTCCAATCTTTATCATAACAAATCAGATATATTTATGTAAGTATATCAGATTTGCCATCTTTATTCCTGCTGGACAATGTTCTATAAAGGTTCAGTTATACCTGTATAATCCTTTACACATAAACCATTGCCAAGTCTGGGGCTGAGATTGGATCCAGCCACCCCCAGGCTCCTCTGGGTGAAGTTTAGGATGTTCCCTGGTGATCCTGGGGGTCTGTGGGGGGTGTTGGGAGTACTTTCTGTGCTTTGTGATTCAATGGGAGCTTCTTTAATAAAATTCATCTGAAGCTGCCGTTGTGCCCACAACAGGAACCCTTGTGAGTGTCTGTAACATCATGGCTCTTCAGCAGCCTGGAGACCCCTGGGAGGTCCCCATGGAGCTCCTGTGACTTTCTGTGACCTCACTGTTTTTTAGGAATATAGAGACATCTGGGATGTCCCCATGAAACTCCTATAACTGCCTGAGGCTCCTCAGCAGTGCACAGACACCTCTGTTTTTACCACAGAGGCCCTGAGATTGTGTGTGACCTCTGTGCTTCCGAGCAGGCTGGACACAACTCTGATGTCACCACAGAGTGCCTTTTCCTGCGTGTGATTGAACAGACCTTTAGGCCCCCAGAGACTTCTGGGATGTCCCCATGGAGTGCCTCTCACTGCCTGTGATCTCATGGTTCTTTGGCAGCCTGGAGACCACTGCAATGGCACCAGGGAGCACGTGTCACACACCAGCTCTTGAGCAGCCTGAACACCCCTGGGATGTCACTACCCACTGGGGATGCAGCTTAGATAGACAACCATTTGGATGAGGATTCACCAGGCTCTGGCACTTTTAGGGGTGGAGTTGTCACATCACAGAATCACAAAATCAGTTAGGCTGGAAAAGACCTCTGAGGTCATGGAATCCAACTCGTGACCCAACACCCCCTTCTTGCCAACTGGACCAGAGCACTCAGTGCCATGTCCAGCACTTTCTTAAACAGCTCCAGGTATGGGGACTCCACCACCTCCCTGGGCAGCCCATTCCAAAATCTAATCACCCTTTCTGTGAAGAAATTCTTCCTGTGGTGAAGAATCCTTCCACATGGTGATCTTCACACCCCTGAGCTGTGTTTCTGTGAGATTTCAGTGGGTTCTGCAATTCCTGTTGGGATATGGTTGTTCCAGTTCCCAGACCACAATCCCTGGGCTTTCCACTCCAGCTGTTCATTTTAAATATTTCAG
Source organism: Sakesphorus luctuosus (assembly GCA_013396695.1). Classification (NCBI taxonomy): domain Eukaryota; kingdom Metazoa; phylum Chordata; class Aves; order Passeriformes; family Thamnophilidae; genus Sakesphorus; species Sakesphorus luctuosus. Next base: position 6,469 of record VWZD01003719.1, read on the forward strand.
CTGCAGCTTTGTCTGTTCTATTCTTGCTGTTCAGATCCATCAGGTTTCCCTCTGATCCACCTGTGACTGACACAGCCCAGCCAGATATTCAGAGAAAGTTCAACTTGCAGAAATACTGCCAGACCCTGCTCCTTGTATGGGACATTCCCCAGCCTGACATCTCCCTGAGGGGCAGCACAGCAGGGCAGAAGACACACAACAGGTTTCTGGAGGGCACCAAGACCTTCCTGAAAATTCATAAATTTAATGTGGCATCAGAATGGCATCAGGAAAGGATTCAACAGCAGCAGCAGCAGCAAAATGAGGGCTTGCTAAAAAATGGGCAGGATGGGGCAGGGATCCTGGTGACAGAGAACACAGAAAGGGCCAAGGGACTCAAGGGCCTTAATTATCTCTGAGGTCACAGGAAATACTAAACTTTAGGAAGTCCAGGCCCCAAAACCAGAGACAAGGAGCACAGAAGACCCAGTCCTGGGGCAGAGTCTCACATTTGGGAACATTTAAACCAACTGCACCTACCCAAGTCCCTGGGACCTGAGCAGACACACTCAAGGGTGCTGAGGGAGCTGCTGATGTCACTGTGGGGCCACTTGAAATCATGGCAGAAAGGTCTTGGGATTGGGAAGGATCCTGCGGGCTGGAAAAAGCCAATGTAAACTGTTGCAGAGAGCGAATTTATGAGCAACCTGAACTGCTTCGGCCTGAGAATTCTGCTGCCCTAAGCCATGAGAATTTTGCTGATATGCTGGCAAGAGAGGATTTTGCAGATAGGGCGGAAAAATGCAAGGTCGGACATCTGCTGTTTGCTAACGAGCCTTAGTTACTCCTTAACAGTACATCCTTAAGGGAGTGCCTCCAGGCCTGGCTTCTCTGGACACAGAACCTCAAAACATCAGGATGAGATAATGTAAACATTGGGCTTGTGAGATATGAGCTTGTATCCAATTAAAAGTTCTAACGTGCTTGGAGTGTGATTCTTTTAACCAATAAGATGTACCTGTAACCCTATATAACCTGTGTGCTGTGTGAAATAAATGTCTTCACTATCAACCTTATAGGTTTCGTGGTGAAGTCCTTGTCTCCTCATTAAACTTTGTTTACATTAGTAAACCCTGTCTGGAAGCAGGGAAGAAGGAGAATATGAGGAGGTGCCAACCTGTCTCCTGTTATATCCCTGGAGGATTTAAAGAACAAGCTGCAACTGAGAACCATTCCATGGCTTTGTGTCCCAGGAAACAGGCAGAGATGGGTGCAGAGACATCAGTGAGGGCACAGAAATGCTGTTGTGAGGGCTGGTGGGGAAGCAGGATGGGCGTGTGCAGCCTGCAAGGCCAGAGGAGCAGCAGGGACAGGGCAGGCCAGCCTGCAGGAGAGATGGCCAAGGGCTCTGGCAGGGCTGGAAGGCACAAAGGCACCCAGGGCTTTGTCCCCTGTGCCCTGGCAGGTGCCTCTGCCAGAAGGAACTTTCTTTGGAGGTTCTGGACTTTGTTTTTCCCTCACCCCTGCCTGAGCAGGTTGAGAGGGGTTGCAGAGTTTTTGACATTTGTCATTGCTCCCCCTCACATTTCCCTGCCCCACAAACATCCCTGAGCCACCCATGAGGGGCAGGACCTGCTGTCCCAGGGCCTGAGGCTCAGGCCTTTGTGCTTCCTCAAACAAACCCAGGGTTTTCTCAGCATTGCAGGTGCCTGCACAGAGTCTTTGTCTCCCTGCAATCTGGGACTCCAAGGATCTGCTCTAAGGAGTCCCTGGGGAGGCTTTGTCAGTGCCTGCCTTCAGTGGGGTCCATTGATGCTTCATTTTCTTTCTGACTTCTTGAGCAGCTACTTCAATGTTCTCTCACATCCTGAGGGTCATGGAGTCATCTTCAAATGCATTGTGGGGCTCATTAAAACACAGAAAAACAATTTCTTTCTCTTCCTTTATTTGTCTTCAACTCTTCAAGATTAATGAAGAACCTGAGGTGCTGCCTGGGATTGGCATCTGTCAGAGAGGACCTGTGAGACAGCAGAGACCCTTGCAAGCTGTAGGTCACCTGCTGCCCCAGAGAGCTCATGCCCCATAAACATCTGCTCTGCTCCAGTTTGAAATAGAGACCAACATCATCCTGGGATCATCAGAGAACTGAGGTTGTAAGGGACCTCAGCAAGTCTGCAGCCCACCCTGTCAGAAACAGGGTCAGAACAAGTGGTTCAAGGTTGAATTCAGTCTGAATTGGAAAATTCCAAAGGACAGAGACTGCACAGCATCTCAGCACCTGGCTGAGCTCATGGGGGAAAATGTCTTCCTTATGTCCTGTGCTGAACCCTCCCTTTCACCTTCCAACCATTATCTTCTGTCTCCTACCACATCCCACGGTGAAAAGCTTGGCTCTGTGTTCTCCATCAGCTCCTCATTGGTACTGGCAGGTTGGTGTGAGGTGCCCTCAGCCGTCCCTTCTCTGGGCAATCACCCCACAGCTGCAGCCCCTCTGAAGGGCACAGCAGCTCCTGGGGGACAGAGAAGGGTCTCAACCTCCATTGTAGCCCCATAGCTGCAGACTGGACTTGACACAAAGTATTGGAGGTGAGTCAAAAGTCAGGACCCCTAGTGTCATCTCCAAGACATGCCTCTCACAGACTGACTGTGCCACTCAGTGCCAGCCCCTCTCCCCAGCCCAGTACAGAGTCCTGGCCAAGCCATAGAACAGCCTGTCCTGAGGTGAGGCTGCAGAAAGAGTTTTGTCTGTGTCATGCATTCCTCCTTGCCAGTACAGAAATCATTCTTTGTTCTTCTCCAGGGACATCCCTTTCCCTTGCTGAGTATGCCCAGGTTGGCTTCACTGGCTGGTTATGGTGTCCTCCCTGTGATCCCTGCAGGGCCCTGAGCTGGAGATTCTGCTCTACCAAGGGAAGGGACTGTGGTGCCCTGGAACTGACTGTGATGGTCAAGGTGGGAAGCAGGTCCAGGTAGATGGGGATTATTGCTGCTGAACCTTTTTCCAGCTTTTCAGAAGGCTCAGTAGCCAAATACAAGGATGGGCAGGCCTATGAGTTGTCTCCAGTAGCACAAAGGAATCAGGGGGGCACTGTGACACTGTGGAATCTCATGGAAGTTCTGGGCCACTGTGACACTGCCGGGCCAGATGGAGCCAAAGGAACCCTGTGACACTGGAGAACCTCATGGAATTAAGGGGCCATTATGACACAGAAGGGTGTTACAGAATTAAGGGTCCATTGTGACACTGCAGAATCTCATGGAATCAAGGGGCCCTCATGACACTGCAGGGCATCATGGAATCAAAGGATCCCTGGAGCATTGCATAATGAAAAAAGGGAACAGAATCCAGAGGTGGATAATGTCATGGTTACAGGAGTTTTAGTATTTTATTCTCTTTTTCCAACATTGCTTTGGAGGAACTGTCTCTTAAAGAAAGAATGCTCCAATCCCTGCAACCCTTTACCCCACTAGGGCCAGGCAAGGGAGGGGGGAAAAAATGAAAAAAAGTCTGGATAAATGGAACTTCTTCTTTTCCCCAGACCATGTGGGTGGTGCCAGGAGAGTCCCCTCGGCACCTTCACTGGGCCCTGCTGCTGCCACACAGAGTGAGGCCACTCGCTCAGCACCACAGCTGGGGAGAGACTGGGAATGACACTGACCCCAAGCATGGGA
>VWZD01003720.1:7886-19857 GCA_013396695.1 Sakesphorus luctuosus
TTATTATCAGATATCAATTTTTCTTTGGGACTCAAAAATGGGTTTGAGAGATGACTTCATTTACTTGTTGCCTTTTTTTGACTTATGATGCTTTTAAGAAAGAAGTTTCTCAGAAGAGACAAACCTGCCCTACAGCTGTTAACAGTAACCAAATATCTTGAGCATCTGAGTCACTCAGACATGCAGTGTTGAGTGGGAAAAATGCTTAATCTAAGTTACCTAGAAATAAATAGGGAAGGTAGGAATTTACTCTTCTTTCCCACAGAAGTGGCATCAGGATGCTGTTAAGGGCATTATATGTAATGAAAAAAAAATAGTGCCTTACATGACTAGAGCAAATTTTAGCTGCAGTTCACCTTTACATAGACTGAAGGTTCCTTTCTTTCTAAAAACCTGGCTCTAGATAAGGATTCCTGAAACTTTGGTCTCTAAGATGTGGTTAAGTAAATCAGTGGTTAAATAAGGCAAATTATAACCCATTTGCCCCAGTCCTCCTTCTCGTAAGGGAGCCTCAAGGAACCCTGCAGCCTTTAAATCCAGGAACATCCACCAATGTGTCATGTTTCTTTAGGTAAGCCCTTGGGATGTACTGAATATATACACCTACTCTTCATCTCAGGGCATCTCACATCCTGGCAAGAAGCAGATAATGAACTGCATTTATTTATTTATTTATTTATTTGTATCCTGTATTGGAATAGTATATTAACTTGCAATAAACTCATATGACTCTTCAAGTCCCATAGTACAGAGCACACATAACACTGGATTTTCCTTACACAGACTTTCACTGAATTGAATTATTAAGTTCCATTGATGTTCCATATAGACATTTGCTTTACATTGTGCTACATATTTTCCCATTAAATTTTCCTATGATTTATTTATGACAATCCCATGCATAAAAAATCTATGCTCAGAGGTTCACATTGCAATGACCGAACTGGCACTCCTGGAAAAGTTCACAGTGATGATTCACAAGTGATTCACTCTCAACGATGCCCTTTTCTCCTCTGAAGTGAGTCCTTGGCATCCTGCGTTTTCTTAGAGAGGCATTGTCTACTTAAATCTTCACCTCATGATTTTTTAGAACCGGCTTCTTCAAGAAGTGAGTAAATAGCTACACAAGCTATTTTAAAAGGCTGAATGCTGAAACATATCCTGCTCATTATTTACTTTTGCTATTTATAAACACATAATGTATCAAGACAGATGTGAAGTATTTGCGTGTGTATGTTCAGACTGCCTCTTTTGGGTTATATACAGCATGTCCAAGCAACTCAAAATATGCTGGATGTCAGCTTGTCCCTGCTCTAATTAAGCAAGAGAAATGACAGCCCAGTACAGACAGGATATTATTTACTGGCATGCTGAACACTTGCAAATATTTTATCAATGAGTCAGGACTCAGTGTGTAAGTGTAGACGAAGCAGACAACTGTCTGCACAGCACACTACTGGCGGTATGGAGCAGTTGGGAAGTGTCTCCTCTTTCTGTACCTAAAAGTTCATAAACCTTTGCAGCATTTGTGGTGAAAATTGGATGTGTGTATGGTCCCATACGGAAAAAAGGACAAAGTGTTTGACAAAATATGGGACCAACAAACCATTACATGGCCAGATAGTAATAGAATCACAGAACCTTCTGCATTGGATAGGACCCACAAGAGTCATTGAGTTCAACCCCTTAACCCTGCACAGAACACTCCAAGAGTCACACCATGTGCTTGAGAGTACTGTAAACATGCTTCTTGAACTCGGTCAGGCTTAGTGCTGTGACCAATGGCATGGGGAGCCCATTCCAGTGCCCAAACTCTCTCTGGATAAAGAATTTTATCCTGATATCCAACCTAAACCACCCCTGATACAACTCTAGGCCAAGGGGGAGCAGTTTTAAACTAAAAGAGGAAATATTTCATTTAAATGGTAGGAAGAAATTCTTTCCTGTGAGGGTGGTGATGCACTGGAACAGGTTATCCAGAGAAGCTGCGGCTGCTCCATCCCTGGAAATGTTCAACGCCATGTTGGATGGGTTTTAGAGCAACCCAGTCGTGCAGAAAGTGTTCCATGGCAAGGGGATTAGAACAAGATGATCTCTAAGGTCCCTTCCAACCCAAGCCATTCTATATTTCTGTGATGGTTCTAGGGTCCTCAGACATGATTTTGACCCCAGTTCCTCATCCTGCTTCCCATTCCTGATCTTGTCTATGGCCAGGCCCTGAAGTTTGTTTTTTCGGTTGAAATGCTTTTAACTGCCTTGCTGTCCTAGTCAGAAAAGGACATGGCAGACTGTCTATGTCTATCTGTCTGTGGCAGACTCTTGAAGAATATTCTGCCTCTGAAGATATTGCTGTATTTTTGGCAGTTCTTATCCTTTCTAATTCTCATCTCTCAAACAGATAAAGCAGATACCACTTGTTCATGCCATACAAGATTTTTGGAGAAGGGAGAAGAGCAACCATCAGTTCCGTAAGTGGTCACTACAGCCCCTGTGCAGTTCACCTGCAGTATCTACAGCTGTATTTCCTTCGACAATAGCAAATTTATGACAAGGGCTGGAAGATAATGAGTCACGGTGAGTCAAATCAAAAGTACTCAGATGCAGAGGCTGAGGTTCCTGTAGGAAATGCTATGAGCCAGTTCAAGTCCCATCCTACAATGCTGTGCCGGGATCCCAAGGATAGGACTGCTACCTCTTGATTGTTAAACATGTATAGACTTCCTTTCCTTTTGGGTTTCTTTGTAGACACATAAATCTTGTAGCTGCTGACCCTATTGCGATTTTGGTGTGCACTTTGTCATAACATAGGGTGGTAACAAAATAGGATAATTTGAATTGGAAGACACATCAGGAGATCATGTAGTCCACCTCCTTCTCAAATGAGGTATGTGGTCAAATGAAGTTATTCGGCGCTTTCTCAGGGATATTGACATTTTAATTGGAAATAATTATATCAAACTGGTAAAATATTAGAATGCTAGCTTCCAGGGCTATTCTTTTGCCTGGCAGCTGCTTGAGCTGTAAGATTAGATGAACATTTTTCAGCTTCTATTGTGATCATCAATGAATTGATTGATTGATTGATTGATTGATTGAATAATTGATTGATTGCTGTTGGTGGAAAAAAAAGAAAAAAACAACAAACATACCTCCAAAATTTCTAACATATTCACAGTTTTGTTTCATTATTTTACCTATTTTTGTTATTTAAGTTAGAAATTAGATAAAGAAAAAGCTTCAAAATTTAGTTTTATCTAATACTACAAACATATCTCATATACAGTCTTTTGCTACCTTTAACTTTACCAAAAAATAAAACTAATAGATAAATAAACCATCCTGTAACACATAAGACTGCGGTTGATTCTTAACGTAACTCACTTGACTTTGGTATGAGTTGTACTGGAGGTGAACTTGGTTGGACGTTTATAATGCATACATAGTCTTGAAAAATTAAGTTTATAATGCAAACACTCTTGGGAGGTCGATTTGATACACATCCTCTCATAAGATTTGATTAGGTTTTATTTCAAATGTGAATTTACCATGGTGTCATCTTTGCAATCTAGAACTGTTTCAAGGTTCAATAATTTTGTTTGATTGTGTAGCAATGCAGTCTCCAGAAGATAAATAAATGCAAATAAAGGAAGCAATGAAGAGCCACGCATGTGATGTAAGAGATAAAACAAAGTGCCTGAGGGGGGTGAGCAAAAAAGAAAGNAATCCTGTGCACTTCCTGAAAATAATAATACTACTAGTAGTAGTAGTAGTAGTAGGTTTTTTGTTAGTTCCTGTATCTCACGGTTGTTCAAGGTTAACCTGACAATAGTATGGGATTCATCTCACCAAATTCCAAAGGTTTAGCTTGAGGATAGGTTATCCACTTGTCAGCTGTGGAAATAATAAGGTACTTTCAGAGCATGACTTCTTTCTTCCTGAAATAACCATCAGGCAGGTTATATGGATTGCTTTCTGAAGGTACCTTTTTCCTTATTTTAGTAAGATGAGATTCACATATTCATTGTCCAGTGCCATTTCATATGTCCTAAGATCCTAGGATTTCTAGATGCCATTCCAGAATATCTCATGTCTCTCACAAGACCTGAGTCACACTGTTCAATTCTGTGTTGATGTCTTGGGTCAGTAAGCACATTTGGGACTGCATTAGAAAGTTTCTGCAACCAATCAGATATTATGGTTAGAAGTCCAATTTATGCTTTGCTCAGAAGATATGATCAATAATTTCTTCGTGTATTGTTAGTTTTGTGTTGTTTTTAAGACCACTAGACACAGAATAAGAGTGAATATGCAATTAAGGCTCAGACCTTGAAGAGCTTGACTCACTTTGTGCAGCCAATGTGAGAAGTGAGATTCAGATGCCTAACAGGGGAATTTAGTGTCCTGTCAGAATTTCTGGGTTATCATGCCTGGCACTTTAAAAGGAGCTTGTTCTCACGTGTGATAGAACGACATGGATGTCTCAAGTATTTTGCAGACTACTAAACATGACCCAGGCACCCAGTGTTAAGGATTTGACTCATTCTCTCCATCTTGCCTACTAAGCCAAACCCACCTCATTTATGGGCCTTTGTTCAAAGTGCTTGAAGTTAGGAGGGCTGGCATCCAGTCAAGGTGCAAACAGAAGCTCAGGGTTGATGTGAGGGAAGGGAGAGTGAGAACCGGGTTATGTCACAGAATTTCAGGACACCATCACATATCTGAAAGCTTTTTCAAATCCTTGGCCACCTAAGAATGGTTTATGTCTATTTTAGCCTGCATTTACTGGAGCTGAAAACCATGGAAAATGTGTGGCACTAAAGAGTTAGATCTAACTTTAATTTACTTTCTAAGACATAAAGAACTATTCCAGACTAATATCTTCCCTCAAAAAAATATTAAAATCAATGGAAAGTATATTTTAAACAGACAGAGGTTGTTCAGATTTGAAGGTTTTCCACTCATTTCTGTGCATCCTTAGCAGAGCTTGCCATCAATCAGCTCTCTACATGGCTGACACAGTAGTAATCCAGATTCCACAGATTATTCAGAATTACAATGCACTAAAATAAGTCAGTAAATAAATAAAAATAAATTAACTATTAAACCGTACAATTCCTAAAATATTTCAAAGAAAAATTGACAGTAATAATCTTGGCGAGAGGCTTGACACCAGCAAATATGTAGGTTAATCTCAACACTTTTTTGGCTCTTTAAGAAAAATATTGATCTAGCCCTCCTGAAATCTATAAAGGTCTTTCAGAGTCCAATATTCTCAATTTTTTGGTTGTATATATTTTTCACTGTCCCAGTAATTCAGCCTAAAATCTTAAGCAAGTGGAAGACATAAGCAGAAGCTGGCAAGGAGAAAGAAAGCTGGTTAAGGCATTTAAGGATTGAAAAAGTCAAACCAACACAGCTGCACCTGCTCTGGTAGGAAGTCATAAAAACCCAGTGCTTTATTGCTGTGACAAAATAGTAATGAGGGAAGCAAATGTCACCAGATTAAGCTGCTACCAAAGATGTCACAAACAGGGGAAAAAGACTGAAAGAGATATTAACCCACATCCTCATTACACTGTTAAGTGGTCCTTCTCAAATGACACTAGTTTCTGTTTATAGATTGTCATGTTCATTTCCACTTTCTAATCAAGAGCACTAGAAATTACATTTACAACATTTTGTCTTCTAGGAGAATTTCTTACTGCTCTGCTGCAAGAGAAGGTAGCTCTGTTTGTGTCTGTGAGTGTGCATCTACACACACACATGTTTGTGTGCATGTTTGGCTGGGGTATATCCAGAAAGTGTTTCCTCAATATTTCTGAATGCTTTCAACATTTTCACACATATGGGACACACAAACACTATATAAAGCTTCATAAAACAAGGCTATGAAAAGGCATAGCATATAGAATGAAGTATGATATGCTAGATAGTCCTTATTCAATGAGGAGTAAATTTAGGTCTAACTACCAGATGGCAGAGCTGAACACAGAAAATCCATATGTGTGATGGCAGCTAGGGACAGCCATTGACATACTTACTTTTCCAGCCAAATGCCTCAGCAGATGCAGAGTTTTACACTTTAACATTACAATATGGCACTAAAACCCAGAAGAAGAGTTATATGCAGGAATCAAAGACACTGCTTAAAGGGACACTGCTAATTTTGCCCTCTTCCCAGCACATATGGAGGGCTGAAGGAGTGAAAGGAGTGGATTATTTTTTTTTCCCTTTTGCTAAGTCACTAACTATTTTTCCTTATAATAAGAGAACAACAATAAGGAAAGAGAGAGAGATTGATGATCAAAATGACAAATCTGTGGTTTTGTTTCATTGTGCTGACATACTGTTTATAAAATGCCCACATCTTCTCTTTTTTAAATGACATAGGAATTTAGGAGTCTTAAAATCAACAAATATGTATGGGATGGAAATCTTTAAATGTATTTCTGAATCTGACAATCTAATTTCTGTGACTTTATTGCTATTATTAGTTATTTATTTCTCTTTATTTCTCTCTCTCTCTCTCTCTCTCTCTCTCCTTTTTTTTTAAACATACCTAGAGAATACTTTGTGTATTAAGTTCAGAAATCAAAGTCCTACTAACTTATGCACAAAATTATATCACTTTGAAATCCAGGAAGAGGGGCTTGTAGAGATCAAGGCGCACTTTCAAGGTCAAACACAGTTTTCATAGAATTCTAGAAGGGTTTGAGTTGGAAGGGACCTAAAAAGTCATCTCTTTCCAAACCCATCTGCCATAGGCAGGGGAACCTCCCATTAGACCAGATTTGTCAAAGCTTTATCCAAGCTGGCCATGAACACTGCCGAGGTTGAGGCATCCACCACTTCTCTGGGTAACCTGTACCATTGCCTCACCACCCTCACAGTAAAGAACTTAACTAACTTAAATTTCCCCTCTTTCAGTTTGAACCTATGACTCTTTTTCCTATTGCTCTCAGCACAAGGTAGGTGCTCCAGTCCTCTTATCAACATTGAGGCCTCCTCTGGATTTGCTCCAGTAGTTCCATGTCCTTCTTATGTTAGGCCACAAGAAATGGATGCAGTACTCCATGTTGTCTCACAAGAGCCGACTACAGGGGGACAATCACCTCCTCCAACCTGCTGGTCACATTCTTTTGAATGCACACCAAGATCCCATTGGCTTTCTGGGCTGTGAGTGGACACAGCAGGCAAATAGGGAGTTTTTCATCAACTAACACTCCCCAGAATTTCTCCCAGGGCTGCTCGCAGTCACTTCACACAGGCTGTAGGTGGGTCTGGGATTGCCATTGTCCAGGTGTAGGACCTTGCACTTCATTTTCTTGAACTCCATAATACTGGCATGTTCCCACCCCTCAAGCCTGTCAATGTCCCTCAGGACAGTCCATCCCTTCCCTCTACTGTTTTCTGCCTCTTTGTTTTCCATGTGCCTTAGCATAGTTTCCAGGAGAATCTGCTCCATGATCTTGCCTGGCACAAAGGTGAAAGTGACAGGCTTGTAGTTCCCTGGGTCCTCCACTTTCTCTATTTTAAAAGTGAGGATTATATTTCCCTTTTTTGACTCATCGGGGACCTTACTGCCACAGTTCTTCAAAAATTATAAATAGTGGCTTAGCAAATTCATCTGCCAACTCCCTCAGGACCTGCCGATGAACCTCATCAGGTCCAATGGACTTCTGAACATTCAGGTTCCTTTGATGGTCATGAACCTGATCCTCTCCTATAGTGGACTCAGAGTTTTCATTCTCCCACTCCCTGTATTTGCCTTTCTCTACTCAGGTAGTGTGGCTGGAGCGCTTGCCATTGAAGACTGATGCACAGAAGTAATTGAAAACCTCACTCAGCCTTCTCTTTTTCCAGGGTAGCCAGGTCTCCCTTTCTTTCTAGAGAGGGCCCACAGTACTCTTAATTTTGATTTGCTTTCAGCATATCTATAAAAGCCCTTCCTGTTGTCCTGGATATCTCTGACCATATTAAATTCTAACAGGACCTTGGTTTCTCTAACTTTGTCCCTAGTTTCCTTCTGAAAGCATTTTTTTTCCTCTGACTTTGCTTAGCAGATCTTTATCCATCCATGAAGGCCTCCTGACATTTTTTCCCAATTTCCTCCATGTTAGGATGCATCACTCCTGAGCTTGGAGGAGGTGATCCTTGAAATTCACCCCTCTGCTCTCCAATGCTCTATCCTATGGCACTCTATGTAGTAGGTCCTTGAAGGGGCCAAAGTCCACCAGCTCCTCCCTGCTGGTGAACACCTCCAGCATAGCATGTGTCCTTGTTGGCTCCTCAATCACTTGTGTAAGGCCTTGGGCACAGCCTTGAATGCTTCCAGTGATGGGGCAGCCACAGCTACTCTTGGCAACCTGTTTCTACCTGTCTTTGAAAAACTATTTAGAATGAAATCCTAGTAATGTTTAAGGCTATAGCAAAACGTCCATTTTTTTACTAAGACTGGGATTTCACCTTTAATATCTTTGTGCCTCTGTTCCTTCCTTCCAGACTTTGTTTTCTTGTCTAATTAGATTATAAGCTTTTAAGGGCAGAGAATATATTCTGTCATTTGTATCTACTGGAGTTAATGTACCAGGGCTGAAATACTAGCTGGAGTTTTAGGTGCTATTTTTATATACTAGCTGACATTGGCAAAATGAGAATTTGCCTTGGGTTTCTTGTGAAATAATTCTTAGGACAGATTTTGATTCACTGTACACTTTATTTGTATATTCTGGCATTGGTTTTAGGGTGAAAAAATACTTTAGTGGGAAACTTGTAAGCAGGAAGAGATTTAGATTTTGTGAGGATTTGAGTACCTTCTGAGAAGCTGAGCAAAGAGAACAACTTGTACACTGAATTGAGAGGAAATATGTAACTGAGTGTTTACCTCACTAATTGCCGGCTGAATAGAAAGGGTAAATCACAACTTTTACATATATATATAAAGTGGAAAAGGGTACCTATTTCTCTACATTGATCACAGAGAGGAGTTAAAATAGCTAGTTTGGCTAGATATCTAAACTCTAGATGATGAAACTTAACCTAAGGGTCTTCTGGATCAGATCGTAAGATATTGCATTTCAACACCATAACGTACCTTCAATTTTTAAACACAGTTTTCCATTGATTTTGAAGAGAAGCCCCTAAAGAAATCAATGTCATACTATTGCCTTTGTGCATACACATGCTCTTAACCAGAAAGTGAGACTTATAAATCTGGAGACTGATAGAGCAGGTTCACCATACTAACAAAGCTTCTTAGCAGGACCATCCCTAAAACCTGCCCATGCTCCACTAGTGCTGGCTGGTTAAAAGACTTTATCTCCTCTCAGCCTTATTATTTTAGGAAATTAGTTTCTTTATTAGCTTTTGGATTAAATAAATAAAGAGGATACAATTTCATTTTCAATATTATCATAAGTCTTTCCACCAAAATGAAAAGGAAGCATTTAAATATATCTCATACCCTGTAACATTCTCCTCTGTGCCATTTACCTGTGGAAATGTTAAAAAAATGCAATCCATACCTTTACCCTAGCATTCTGCTAATGCCTGAACAGAGTCATGTGTGAGTTGAAATCCTACTTTTTTTTTTAAACTCCCGGATTAAGACTTTTGTAAATTGTTCTTTTATATTGTTCTTCTCCTTACATACAATTTATCAGTTGAAAGATAATAATCACAGTATTAAAATCTGGCTAAATAAATACATTTAACAATAAAAATAGGAATCAAAAGACATGTTATCTAAGAAATGCACTTTTGCTGTAAAAAAAAGATTATTCATTTGCTCATCTGTGGTTATTTTACATAGCTATTCTTGTAGGAAGTTTAGCTGTATTTGGTTTTGTACTAAATTTCTGAAAGGAATTGAGAGTAAAATTAGGGATATGTTTGAATGGGTTTTGATAGAGAATCTGCAGATTTAATGTGGGGATAGCAGGAGAATGAAATACTGCCACGATGCTTAAGAAAGGGAACAGTAGAGTTATCTTGTGGGGAAATATTTTGTTGTTACTGTGAGGTAACATCAATAATAAGAAAAGATGAAAAAGAATTTCTTAGAAATTGTTTAAGTCTAAGTGAGACAACATAGCAGAATTATTGCATCATGAAAACAAAATTACTTCAATTTCAGTTTTTAAAGAAGATACAGAACTTGTCCTGTTGAGCTCAAAAGATCTAAGTAGGCTGCAAGTCACAGAAGAAATGGGGTCTATAAATATATTTCCCAATAAAGCCTGTATATAAAACAGTTCATTCGTAATACTCTATGAAAAAGTCTAGCTTTTTGTTGTATTCAGTGAGAGGTAGAGTTATATAGAATTGGTGGCCAAGCAAATTGGGTTTTGTGTTAAAGTTCCTCTGCAAAATTTGATTGTTGGGATATACTAGAGAAATTCAATTATACTTTTCTTTATTCTTTGTCTAATGAAACAATTTAATAAATTAGACACAAAAGTGAGGATATGCTTTTTTTTCTTCATGTTCACTGAGGCAAACCAGCCAGAACCATGTCTGACCCTGAATAAATTCCTCACAAAGACAGAATTTTTAAACTAATTGGTATTTTGCCAAAAGAGTCACCACTTATTTGTTCTACCAAGCATATTATTGATATTTATGGGCTGAAATAAAAAGTGAAATAAAGGACTGCAAGAAGATCACCTTCCCTCATTCCATTGCAAAGATCCACATTTTCCTTGAAAATGTCTGTCCCAGTCCTCTGGTTCCTCTACCAGTAAATCATTAATCCAGAGTAGCAGCAGCAATGCTATGAATTTAATGGAAATCCCTTCCCTGCTGGAGAATGAGTTTTGATGAGAATTCAAGACTGTAATAAAAATAGTAATACCCACCCCTTTACCATCACCATGTGTGATCACTTTGTCAATATGACTGCAGCAAAATTTTCATATAGTTCCTCAAAGATTATTTCAAACATACTTTACTAAGATACCTGAGGGCATCATAAGACCAGAGGCTTGTGCTTTAGCATACAAAAATCCAGAAACAAAAGAAATCAAAACACCTAACAATCAAACCAACTTTCTTACCTTTGAATTATCTAGGTCAATTATATGATGACTTTAAAGAGCGTTCTTATTTTATTTCCAGCTTTGCAGTGTTACTCACTGATAAATATGGCCCTATAACTACTGCATAATAGGAAATAAAACAGGAAGAAAAGGAAAGGAAATAGAGTAGAGAGAAAAAGGTAGAGAGAAGGAAGAAGTAAGACATGTTCAGTATTTCTGTGGTCCTGTGAAGGGCCAGGAGTTGGACCTCGATGATTCTTGGTCTCTTCCAGCTCAGGGTATGCTATGGTACCATGTTTGCAGTTATTTCAATTACTCACTTTTTGGAGAATGATTTTGTAGGCTTTTTATCTGAATAATAATTTGAAACACTTTTTTTTTTCATGTCTCACATCCTAAAATCTGCTTTAGAGAAGGGATAGAGCAATAGCACAAAAAAAAGAGAAACAAACCAAGAAGGACTTCAGTGGGGTCATCAAAAGCTGTAGATATACTCCCTGAACAGCCTACTGCAAGGGCAAATCACCTGATTGATCTTATAAAAATCATCTGATTGATCTGATATAATCATTTGTATTCTGCCCAGGCCTGCATTGCATTGCTCCTGGACACATCCTGACAGCTGCATGTCTCTTCGTTGATTATAAATCCTCAGCAGCAATGAAAGGGATTTTTGATAAGCTAATAACTGACCTATCTCTGGACCTTCAATCATGTCCTCTGACAATGGATTACAAAGAGAATAAGATACTCTGAAATATTATGATTTTCCAAAATTACTTCATTAAACTGTCTGGGATTTCTGGCCTAAGGTCTGTGGAACAGTGATAAGTGACTCCTGGATGGTCATAGAAAATTGTCTTTTTATAATTTCTGCTGGGTGTCTACATTTGCTGTACTAAGATTTAACTTAAGTGACAATTTGGCTCCATAAG
>VWZD01003720.1:25656-39896 GCA_013396695.1 Sakesphorus luctuosus
CAACCCTAATGATTCTGCAATTCTGTGTCTGTCTTCACAAAGCAGAATTTCTTCTTTTGTTCTTCCCAGTTGAGATATAATGACCTTCAGGCTTGTGGGATGAAAAATGCACAAGGTTATATCCCTGTTCTGAAATATTTCTGTGATTAAACTGCTTGCTTCTCTGCCTCTCATTGATGGTCTACTGCTGTGGATATAATTTGCCCAGCATGAAGTCTTACAGAAAATATGCACAACAGTAAAAATTTTATTTGGGTTCTGTTGAAAGCAAGAATTTCCAAACTTTCACTAAAAAGAAAATAAATATTAAAAAATTAAATAAATATATTTTTGCACATATATATATATACACACACATATATGTATATATATACACACATTCCAACTTGAAATAACTCTGTAATCCTCTCCATGGCTTGCTTACTTACGTCATAACCTGCATCATAACAACTTGCTGAAGTTGAATCTTAATCATGAACCAAGCATCATGAGTTCAGCCACTGACAGAGGTAGCTACAAGGGGTTATTTTATGTCAGAACACTCGGGAATAGATCCAGCTATACACTTCCCCTCTAAAACTGTAAATTAACTTATTGATAAACACAAACAAACAAACAAACAAACAAAGGAGTGTGGATGTGTGGTGTCATAGGGCTTTGGCAGAGAACTGAGAGGCCTTTCATATTCTAGCCCAGTGCTCCTACTTTCAATTAAAAATGAAAAGCTTGCTCAAACTGGGACAATGATATTTCAACCAGGTTGCTCCACTTGAAGTCAGTTTCTGAGCAGAGTCTCAGTTGCCTCAAAGCCTCAGGGCACATTTCTTTGAGGATCATTGGTTGATTTACACAAAGCAGTTCATTACTATAAATCAAAAATCCAAAGAGTATGTTGATTTATTCTGGGCTGTTGTTTACAGGAATCTCCTTTTTTTTCAGGACAGAAACAATCTCTGAAAAGCAAATCCTTGCAAAGTCTGGTTTATGTCTGAGAATAAGGAGTAAAGAAGCTTAGCAAGTTTACGGTTTTTAAACAGGTTAGAAGGAAAAAATCCACCTTTTTAAATTTCTTTTAACATTCTGGCAACAATTGAGAGATTAAATTTACTATGTCAGCTTTATGTCAGCTGTTTAAAAATATGCAGAGAAATTATTTTCTTATCATTTGGGAAATGTTTTCTTTACTCTGTATAAATATTTCCCTGAAACATAAAAAAAACCCCAGAGAGCAAGAGCAATTTGCCAGTATATAAGAGCTGAAAGTGAAATCAACCATTTAAAATAATGAATCCAACCATGAAAAAAGTGATGGGGTGGTAGATATTTAGGGTAGGGCTAATCTCACTTAATTTTATCTTTCTAAGAGTTAGACATCAAATTTGCACGGTGATTCCAGACTTAGTTCATAGTCACTGGATTAAAACAGTCACTGGAACAGGGTGACTGACCTCCCTGCTCCCATCTCAGATATCTTGGTGTTGATGCATTTGTTGCTCATGAATTTTGTTGTTCATCTGGAAGTGATATCCTTTCTTTGCTGACTACAGAAGGTGTCTTGATGCTCAACTTAAACTACATGCTTCCCACTGAATACCATAGTGAGTGTTTGCTTTTAGTTGATATGATATTTAACCTAGATGTTTTTTCTTTTGTTTAAAAGCATATCTAACAGACTGTTACAAACATCAAATTAGCTGAAGTCCTGGCTGCGGCCTTTTGAGTTTTCCCAACACTATCGTATGCAGTTTTTTAATCAGTATCGTCTCATTAAAACTGCATACTTCAAGTGTCAAAGAACCCTTGGTTCTATTTCATAGTATAAGGTTTGACTTTCTGTCAGATCCCAGATTCCTCCTTTGCTAGCAATTTGATGATGAAAACACAGCTCTACCAGGTATCAAGAGGAATTTCAGAAAGACAAAATATTTTCTGCTTTCAGTTCTGATTGTTACATCATTACATAAAATATTGGACTGTCTGCCACAAATAGAAGACACTGAGAGTGTAACAAAGATAACAAGAGTCCCTTGATATTGAATAAGATAACATGAATGCAGTCAATTTCTCATTAAGCCCAGAGGGATTTGGGCAGACTGGTGGGCTGAGGCCAAATATGTGAGGTTCAACAGCGCCAAGTGCCAGGTCCTGCCCTTAGGTCACAGAAACCCTATGGAGCACTATGGGCCTGAAGGAAGAGTGGCTGGAAAGCTGCCCAGCAGAAAAGGACCTGGGCATGATGGTCAATAATGTCTGAACACAGTCCAACATGTGCTCAGGTTTCCAACAAGGTCAATAGCATTCTAGCCTGGATCAGGAATAGCGTGGCCAGTAGGATCAGGGCAGTGACTATTCCACTGTACTGGGCACAGGTGAGGCTACATTTCAAATCCTGGGTTCAGTTTTGAGCCTCTCACAATGAAATGGACATTGAGGGTCTGGAGCTTGTCCAGAAGACAACAGAACTAGAGAATTGTTTAAAAATAAGTCCTGTGAGGAGGAGCTGAGGAAGCTGGGGGTGTTTAGCCTGGGGAAAAGGAGGCTCACTGGGGAGCTTATCTTTCTCTACAACTACTTGAAAGGGTGTCGCAGAAAGGTGAGAATCAGTTTCTTCTCCCAAGTAAGAAACAACAGGAAAAGAGGAAACTGCACCAGATTAAGTTTAAGTTGGATATTAGGGAAAATGTGTTCACCAAGAGTGTTACCAAATAATGCAACTGGCTGCCCAGGGAAGTGGGGATCTCAATGGACCTAATTATCTTAAAGGTGTTTTCCACACTAAATAATTGTCTGATTCAGTGATTATAAGTATTGAAACACCATGCCAAAATCCAGGACACTTTTTACATGCCCTGGCTTCATATATCCTTTTTACAAATACCTTATGATAGGTGGATGCTAAATCCTAGCTATATAGTCTAGCCTAGAATATTTTCATAAATATTTTAAACAGAAAACAAAAAAACCTAAACACATTCAAAACAAAAAGACCAACCAAACAAAAAGAACAATAAATAGCAATCATTGTGGCATGTTTTTTACATCTTAAATACTAAAAATATAAAAAACAGATGAGGAAATAAAATATTGTAATTCATGGTAAAAAAACAACTACATATCAGACTACCATTTTATCTGCTTGTGTTTTATGATGTGTATCTTGGAACATACTGCTTCTGATCATTTTAGTCCTTTTTCATCTTCCTCTGTAGCATCTGGAGCTAATACAGAGTGATGAAGGAGCTGTATGGATGAGCCATGATATACTTTAGCGTAGTTTCAACTTTCTAGAAAGTTTTTGGAAGTCTTGTCATAGTACAACAGAGGATCTACATTCAAAAAGTTGAGTAACAGGTTAAAAAAATATCTTCTTGCATCACACAAGAAGATATTTAGCATTTAGAAATCTTCAGGCCAATTGTTTGTCCTTATAAATATATTGAAAGATGAGATATAGGTGCAAATTTGGGGGAAAGTTATGTTGGTGATTACCTAATCCATAACTATGATTAAAAAATCATGGTATAAATTAGTAGAATTACTGGAGTCAGGAAGATGGAGAGAGCTACAAACTCATTAGTTCTTAATTTATTAATAGCTCCATGCTAGTCCTACTGTATTATCTTCTTTGTAGCAGGAACCCCATTCCTTGACACCTCTACACTGGGGTTTGGATATTGACAAAAAGCATTTTGATTAGGATCAGACAACCGTGCCAAATTACTCTGGGCAACTCCATGTTAAAAGCTCCTATTTCTTAACGTATATTTAAAATATTTCTAATTTTCCAGCTGCAGCTATTTTAAGTATTTCTAAGATGTGTCTTTACCTACAAGCTTATTCTGGTCTTTTGTTCCCTAAAATTTAGCAACTTCTCACACTAACTAGTTAAACAATACAAACACAACAAAAACAACTGAGTAGTGACCTCTTCAGCAGAATTCCTTCCTGCCCCAAGGCTGTCAATTGATCTAAGAGTGAGAACAGAGAAACAATAATAAAAAATCTGGGAAGCTAGCAAGCCCAGAATGAAGTTTGATCAGTAGAGGAAAGCTTATTTATGTAACTGTACATTAGGAAAAGCACACACACTCAAAGAGAAGGTGCTAGAGAGAAAATTCTGCAGGTCTTTCTTAATCTAGTGGAAAATATCACATTATTTTGGGCTAAACCATAAATGGAGTGTTAAATGCCTGTAGTGTCAGAACAAATATCACATATCTAGGATGGCCAAGGTGAGAAGGTCAAGGAATGCAGATAGTGAGAAAAACAGCTTCCCATTTGATAAGACAAGAGAAAATGGCCACAAGTTGCACCAGGGGATTTTTAGGTTGGGTATTAGGAAAAACTTTTTCACTGAAAGACTGGTGAGGCATTGGAACAAGCTGCCAAGGGAAGTAGTGTAACAACACCTGGAAATGCTCAAAAGGGGAATATGACACCTGGGGATGTGATTCAGTAGTGAACACAATGGTGCTGGATCAAGGGTTAGACTTGATTTCAGAGGTCTTTCCTGACCTAAGCAATTCTATCTTTATGTGTTTTCCAAAGAGAGTTAGGCTGGTCTGTTTCTGTTTCTGGCTTCAGGGGATCTTCTTGCACATTTTTCTTGAAAACCAGAACTGCAGGGTGCACGGATAAACTCCACAACCATCTCTAATGTCTGAAGAGGCAGCCCCAGAAAATAAGCTGCACTTCATCAGGGTTCAAGGCATATGTAAAATTTTAGCATTAGGTTGACCACCCATTATGTACAGAAGATGTGAGACAAGGCTTCCTTTTCAGTCAAGTAGATTTTTTTTTTTTTTAGACTTCCACCTGAAATTTGCAGAACAGTGCCTCAGAAAAAAGTAATCTGCTGGTCTTCATAATTTGTCTAGTAATCATCCATGATCAGCATCCAAATGACATGTGACACAAGCAGGGTCCAGCCTCCTAAATGGAATCACCTAAAAACACAACTCCAGACATTCCCACTCAGACAATGTGAGTGAGATTTCCATAAGCAATCTGCACTGACATTATCCTGGTCCCTTCTGTGCCAGCAGCATTGTATGCTGTGCAGTAAAAGCTTTGTTTGGTGGCATTACACAGAAAACTATTAAGTTTTTATGACTTATCAAGTTGCTTTTCAAACTCATGGTTCTTGATCAAAGTCTATATTCTCTCTAAAGTGTAGCTGCCTAAACTATTTCACAGAGGAACAGAGGAAGGTTCTTTGTGCAGAAGATAGATATTTGGATGGGATTTTTGGTGGATTTTTTTTTAACCAAGTTAGAGCAATATTCCATTATTTCTTGTAGATATGGAGGCAGCTTCATACAGACATGGAGAAGTGTAAGATGTAGAAATACTTTGCTTTTATGTATACCTGTTCTTGGCAATTCCCCCCATATGCTATTTCTGTACAGAAGAATATGATGTAGCCCTGCTCAGCCTGCTTTCCTGAGGATTTTCACATCTCACTGTGTCCAGAAGGACAGTCTAGAGTAGAAGGAGCAATCCCAAGAAGTACAGAATATCCTCTCGCAATATAAGAAACTCTCATCTCCTTGTGACTTGCTTCTGGCAAAGAACTTACAGAACTGAGTCTGGAACTCTCAGATGAACCAGAAGAGCATGGAAATTAAAACAGATTATCTGGTGACAGCCCAGGATTGCCACCAGCCCCTGGGTCTTTTTCTTATATGAGAGGAGAAACAGTTTATAGTTAAAAGGAGATAAAATAGAGAGGAATAGAGTATTCTGAAATTTGAAATAATGGAAGTCTCATCTCATTTCTGCAGCCTCAAGGAAAAAGCTGTTCAGATTTAAGAGTTTTCTTCAATCTAGGACAGAGATAAGCTCTTAACCTCTCAGGTAAACCTTTCCTCTAACCCTCTAGAGTCTACAAACAAACATAGATAGACCTTTCAGCTCTCTCAAATCAGATCCGCCTTTGTTTTTTCATTATTTGTTAAGATGAATAGGGTTACTTTACAATGCTATGGCAGTGGTGAGGCAGCACATTTGTCAAGCAGCAGATCTTGAGCTCTAAGCCTATCTGGATAGACGAGAACAATTGTAGCTGTTGTTTAACGTCTCTATTGTAGTGGTGCCTAAATAGTTTGGCCAGCCTGGGAGTCTACCAAGGTCAGTGTTGTATAGACTAAAGTACAAATAATAGTCCAACAGATATACAATCTGTAACACTAAGCTAAATCAGGAGGATAAGAAATTATGACTTATGAGGCAGCATTAAATTGTGTGGTATCCGACTGAGTGACTCTTATCATGAAACCTTGGCGCTGCTAAATACACTAGAGGAGTAAAAACTGCACCCATGAAGTCTGGATAATATCTTTCCACTTAATAAGTCTGGCATCCAAACAAACTATATAAGGTCATCTAACATCACCAGCATTAATGATGAAATCTGCCATAACAGCTGCAATTCCTCAGTCATCATATAAATGCACTGCAAACTCTGTGTTGTGAGTCTACTGAGCTTAGCACGGTAGGGTGCTGCTGCACACAGGGACAGCTGACAACAGTATTATTGGCAATTAGTTATTCTGCAGTGGCTGAAGTAATTTCCTTATCTTATGTAAGATCATAACCACGTTATTCTTGCAAGGGTGGAAGCAAGAGATAACACAGACATTGTTTTAGGACATGCAATTTTAAATTATGGATGAAATACCCTGCTTGATTCAGCTGACATTCAGCCAAAACCCACAAGCTCACATTCTTCCATAATAACTATATTTACCACTACTAGAACAGAATTCAAATCATTCAGTATGTACCCCTAATAATAGACCTATATGACTAGGGGCTGCTTCTTCAACATTATTTCCACCTAATTTATAATCAAGATGTTCAATTAATAATTCCAGCATTTTACGCAGTGTTAAGTCAGCTGAAAAGCATGTGATTTTTTTCCATTTTTCATTTTTCACAATGCTGAGGAATGCATAATAACCCAACAGAACAAGGATGCCAGGAAAGCAACAATTATTAACAGACTAATGGGAAAAATAAAAGGTTCAAAAAGAAAAGCTGGAAAGTTGATTGAGTTTCACAGAAAATGTAAATGCACTAAACGGTTCCAGAATAAAAGCAGTAAAGTCTACAATGCATTTGCATGGGTATTACAGCCTCCTTGTGAATGACAGGTGAGATTAGAATTTTCTTGGTGAATACCACATGTACACTTCTCTCACATTTGCCTGCTTTGCACCAGGGTGACTGCAATGAAGCAGTTACATGGGGTGGCCAGATGTTCAGGACAATCAGATCATGGCAAACCACTTCTGCTTTGCTGGGAGTGGTGTATCCTTTAGGCTTCTGTGTATTTACTTATGAAATAGATATTGTACTGATATTCAGATATGGCCCAATGACACAGGACTGTCTTCCTGTTTGTCTTGTTGTTGATTTTATGAACAGGCTAGGAAGCCATTGAAGGTAACACAGAAGAGAAATGTTGAGATCTATGGCTTGTATCACATACAATTTTTTTGTTACATAACTGCACATTGACCTCTTCTGACCTTTGGAAGGAGAAATCTATGAAATATACTGGTAGCTTCACTCAGAATAACCAAATTCAAGTCCATAAATCCATAATCCCTGGCTCTCAATGTTGTCCTCATTAGAAAGGCTAGAGCCAGAAGGGATACAAAACTAACAGCACATCATTGGTGCATGTTTTATTCTAAGCAGAAAGAGGACACATTATCATGAAGAATATTTCTCATAGTTTATTACTACTGTTGTATGTGCCACACAACTGACATTGGAAGACTCTTCTGAAGTCTTCTATCATAACTAAATAAATTTAATGCATATTGTAATGGAAGCCACTGGGAGATACATTAGTCACACATTTAGAGCTGGATCAAGTTTCTTAAATGCTTTTACTCAATGGTCTCACCACCTTGTTCTGTTCTGCAATGGTTGTAAGGTGAAAAAAAATGAGATACATATGCAGAGTTTGAAAACTTAATTCAGTGTATTCTTCTGTATATCTTCATGTCATCATTGGCAGTTTAATTAGAAAACATTTCATTTGTGTTTAAGAATTTGTAGTTTGTAGAGACTTTTCTATTTTCCCTAGCTGAGCAAGATTGCACTATTCAATATCATGATTGCTGGATTTTTATTTTTCAATACTCTTTTTCTATTTGTAGATTATAAAGTGTCTCATTAAACTGCATCTTTAACAACTGAATGCTTTTCCATTTCAAATAACTCTTCGAAATTCATAAAATTTAAATGTTTTTCACTTTTTATTTTTGTTAAGAGGGCCAGGTTACATACCTAATTTGATAGTATTGATTAATTTAGAAATATTAGGCTAGAATTAGGATTTCTTAAGTCTATTTTTTTTTTAATTTAGTCACCTATTCCTTCTGTGACCTGCTTTAGTCAATTAAATGATCATTGAAGGCTTCAAAAAAATGTGTAATATATTTTTTTTAACACTGAGAGGGACTTAAAAGCTAAATAAATTAGTAATGAGGACACTGGTAGAACTCCAATGGATAAAAATCTTTGTTGCTTTGCATGGCATATTGAAACATTTCATTTATCTAATGACATTTTTATAAAATCCTCAAAGACTTCTTTACGAAATACTAACCTAGATAAGAAGGGAACCATATCTCCTGCCCAGTGAGGTAAATGCCTGCTAATGCCTGGCATAAAGCTTTTATTCTGGTAATGATATAGTATATGCTGTCTTTTTCTCTATATTTCCCTGGCTTCTACATGTGCCGTATTTAATGTTGTGAGGCATAATTCAGTACAGTTTGTCACAGAAGGTGCACACTTCTCTCTGTATTGGAGACCTCACTTGTATTCTTCATATAAACAGATTCATCTGGACAGAGCTCTTAACAAGAGGACCTACCTGAGACCTGTCCAGTTTTACTGGCTGGTGGGTAGTTCCTCTCACTTACCAAGTAGCTCAGTGTCCATAAAGATGGACACTGACGTTGATTGCTGATGACAGAAAAAAACACACACTTCACACAGCCATGGAAGGCACTGTATCACAGGTGAGATCATCGCAGAGCTTCAGGTACCTCACCAGGTTTCTTCATCATACTCTCCTACAAAAAGCAGATTCCTGTCAAGCATTTCTATTTCATATAAATGAGCATCTAACAATGCTTCAGCATGCTTACAGGACCAGACATCTTAACTGAGACTTTTCTTTTATTTCTTTTTTTGGTGGCTATCAGAGATGATTTACTCTGCTCAGTAGCTCCTGGCCACTCCATGAACTCAACTAGCAATTTCACTAAGAAACAAAGACTTTCAGTTAGATTTTACTCATGCAAACGGATTTAAGATTTCTGAATATTGTTAGGGCATTTAGGTCAGAATGAATCTGTTTTGGAACAGATGAATCTGCTCTTGGAACTTCATACTTCATTAGTTATGTTGGATCTCAGCAAGTAGCTTACTCTCAAAATTTAGGGACAGCACATTTTCTTGAAAATGGAGAAAAATTTCCTGCCTATATTTCTGCCTCTTTTCTGTCATACATCTGTACTCACATAATTAGAAAGTTTTGCTTGTTGGCTTGCTTGCTTGTTTTGCTGATATTTACAGTATCTTACAAAGACCTTATAAGAGGATATATTAGGGCTAGCATGAGGACTAGTTTCAGGCATCATGGCAATGTTGAAATTGTGCTGCTGACAGTGTTTGTAAATATTTTGGGCATTGATAAGTCTTGCTGTGAACAAAATGGGTAACTAGAAAGTAAAATAAGTAAGGAAAATAAGAAGGGAAAATAAGTTGGCAGGCGGGCGGGAAGGGTGGAAGGGAGGGCAGAAGGGAGGAAGTTGGGAGGCAGGCAGGCAGGGAGATAGGGAGGGAGGAAATTATTTTGGTCTCATGGTCAGCTCAAACCATCATGACCCTGTTGGTATTTATCATAAAATTTAAGCACTTCTCGTCTTAGCAACAACACTTACGTTTATAAACACCTATGTTTATACCTAGGTTTATTAGACAGTCATCACATGTTCTATCCATTCCCACCCATCTAACAGGGGGGTGAATTACTACAAAAATTACCAAACACAGCTTCATCCCTCCCACAGGAAGGGGGCATCATCTTGCCCAGGAGCTTTGTATTTCCTCCATGAAATTCACTCAGCAGGGAGAAGAATCTTCAACAGTAAAAGGAGAATTTTAATGGGCCCATTTTATAGATAGATTTGACAAGAAAATATCCCCAGTTCCTTGCTTCCCGTGGATCAATTTAGAAGTTTTGCTGAGCTTTTCATCCTTCAAGCTTCCTAAAATTGCCCTTGATTTCTTTTTAATAAGATGCATTGAAAATATCCTACCACCCTAGAACATTATAGTGAGGCTGCTTAGGTCTGGGGGAGGGAAATGCAGAGGGTTAATTTTCAGCTGCTGTTGTCAGTGGCATTAAACATCAAAAGTGCTTTAAATTAACTTCTTCCTCAGAAGAAATATTTAACAATTGCTGATGTGATGTGTGCCTTGACATTTTGAAGGATTATTCAAAATCTTTTTGTGTTTAGGATAATGACTTTCAAAGCACTTACTATCCTGTGCCAGTCAAATGCAGCACTTTTGATTCATCACCATGGAAGTATTAATAATTAAATGTATTAAGATAATGGTAAGGTTGTATGGTAAGCTGTAAAAACTTGAGCTAAGGTCTCACTACATGCCAAACTCATGTTTATGTTCCCTGCTATTATTCCATTGCAAATAAGATCCCATATATCTCACTTTTTCCATTTCTATGGACTCTTCTTGGCAGTGTTGTAAGTCTAGGGATGGCCCTTAGGTCTAAGATCTCTTAGTTCATAGATTTGTTTTCTGCAAGCACACAGGGAATGAGATGTGTAATATTCCAGATGTGGAACTCTAGGGAAAACTGGCTGTACATACTCAACCTGTGTTTTATTAATTATGTGCTCAGTGTCGGCTCTGTCAGCATCATCCTTCTCAGAGCATCACTCACTAACTTGAATCTTCTCATGGACATAAACTGAGCCTGTCTACTTGAAAATCTGCTTTACTGTTATTTTTTATACCTTTGGACACTCTTCACCAAGCTCAGGACCCTAAAAAATGCACAGGACCTCTTTTTTTGTCAATAACCTTTTCTTCTCCAGTAGATTCCATTTGAAAAGAGGTGGATGAAAAGAGTATGCTGGTTTAAAGGTAAACCAGAAGGAGAAAAGAACACAACACAAAAAAGGTTGTAAGTCAGAGTTACAATTTAATAACAATATTACAATAAATGCAATGGCACAAAAAGAAAAATTGGTTTTAACCCAGAAAAACTCAGAAGTATAACCCAGCACCTTAGAGCACAAGCACAAAGGGGTTGGTTAGCGCCTGTGCTGAACCCTATGTGGTTCCCCCAAGTCCAAAGTAAAAGTCCAAAGTGGAAAACCTGTTGGTGCAGCTGACAGTTGCAGTCTGGTGGAGAGTGGTGGTTGCAGTCTGGTTGAAAGTGGTGGTCTCCTCCTGTCAAGGTTTTGGTCCTTCTCTCAATTTGATAAGTGTCCCCTGAGGTCTTCAAAACCCAAGATATGCACCCCCAGGTCCAAGTGGGAGCACCCAGTACCTCCCCCAGGGTGGGGAGTCACTCAATGGGTAATCTGACTCTGTGAGTCAGGGGGTATTTTGGAACCATTGATGGCCCATTAGCAGACACATCCCCTCAGGCTGGGTGTGAAGGTGCTAACGACTCCCTGAAGGGGAGTTATCACAGCTCTTATCTCACAGATGTCTTTCACACCCAGCTCACAACCTGAGGGGTCAGGTGTGCCCTGGGCAGCTGCTGCAAATGGTCCATTGTTCTTGGGAAATGAATAGAGGGGATAGAATACATAGCTTTGATCACCCACACACAGTGATAAACTGGCCCACCTGCTGAACTAGGACAAAGAGGTAGAAAGTTATCATTGTTTGCCACTTTACAGCATCCTATAATTAAGTTTTGAGTTAATTAGAGAAATTAACTGACTTCAGTCAGCATTTGAAAATGGATGAGGTGGGGCTGGGAATTTGGACTCCTTCTGCCTTGGGGGCATTGATAGCTTTACTTTTACTGGTGTTTCACAGGATGCAGAAGGCAGCCCACGACAAGTGCTGACACTATGGGTAGGTCCCTGAGTCAGAACCAGTCCTTTGTTTTGAAAAAGCTCAGAATTACTAACTTTTTGACAGAGCTGCAAATATCCATCATCCAGAAGCTTTAGGAAGAAAAAGATCCATTCAGGTTAGATGACAGTGAGAAGTACTATTAAGACTTGACTTTCTTTCAGGTTTTATTTTCTAGTTTGAGAGTAGAAAGAGGATGACAGTGTCAAGTGAATCATTCTGAATTCCCCATAGGGCCAAATTAGTCTCAGAGTATTTAATTTGAAGGATAGGTTAACATCCAGTGAATTGAAGCTGAAAAGACTACTACCAGAATATTACTGACAGAGATAAAATCCAGAGGCATTTGAAATCTCCAATATTTTTCTGCCACAAATGGAAAGATTGATATCAGTTTATGTACAAACAAAAAGGAAAGGAAGGTCTTTTAAAACACTCTTTCAGAAGTCCTTACAGACATAAAAATTGAAAATAAATGCTGTTTCTTTTTGAAATGTAACAAGTGTTCTACTCAACATGCCTCCACTTGTGCCTGTGTACAGAAAAGGGAAATGGCAGATTAACAAAAGTTGCCTTATGCCAAACCCAAGTTTGCCCCTGGCTTTTGGATATGCAGTCTTTCACTTGCATGAACATCTTTGGGAGAATATGCAAGTACACATTTAAAAACAAACAAACAAACAAATGAACAAACACAAATGTTGGAGATTTTAAGAAGAGACTAACAAAAAATATTGCAAAAATATTTTGTGAGTACTTTTAAATATTGAGTGATTGACTGAAATGCATGGGTTAGTGAGATACTCTTTTAACTTCTACTTTTCCTTTATTTAAGGGCTTTTAGGCACAGGTGTCAGGATAAAACAATGGTAGCCAGGCTAGCTGAATTGATGAATTGATGTTATGACATAATCTTGTCTGTTTTCTTGGCTTTCTAAATGTTTTATTTCATCCAGGGGATACCCATCCCACACTCAGTACTGGAGTCAATGGGCTGATGGTGATAAACCTATGGGAACTGCTCATTCATGAATATATTCCACTTTGGTCTGTGGTATGTCAGTCTACATGAAGGTAAAAACTTTCTCAATTTTATAATAATTCCTTGTGCTCAGATCCAGAACTGAACATCACAATGTTATGGCACATGTTGTTTTCCTAGTTGCACTTAAGAAATTTAGACTGAGCAAATGTGCTCTTCACCTCCAGGGCACCAGCTTTGAAACCATGGCTAGTCAGTAAGAACTCCAATGCTGAAGCCTTATTAACAAGGGACTCCATGAGATGTCCTGAAATGCTTTAGTTCTATTGTCTTCCCTCCTTCCAAAGTTTCTACTAACAGAAACATCCTTTGACAAAATCAGTGAAGAATCCAAGGTCTTTCCATGCCAAAGGAAAAAAAAAATATCTCTTGATGCTGGGAGAGCAGATATTCCTCCCTGCCTCTCTTCTCCAGGCTAAAATCCTATAACTTTCAGTAAAGCTTTAAATACAGGAATTGATGTATGTATTTTCATTCTCCTCCTCTGCCTATACATACTATTTTGTTCCCTTGATTTGACTTATTAGAACCTCCCAAAAAGCTATGTTAATTTGGAAAGAGAACTGCTGGACTTGAAACATATGTTCCATTCCAAATGCTGCAAGTTGCTGGAAAAACTCAACTAGCTGCTCCCAAGGCTCATTAGTCCCCCAAGGAAGTCTCCAAAACAGAAGATGAATGTAGAAATAATAGAAAAGTTGTGGTTTTTGCATTACATCTCATTTTCTTCTATTTTTTTAAACTTCACTGTCTTCTCTACATACAAGCATTTCTGCGTTCATTTCCACATAATTCCTTTGTTTATTTTACAAGCATAATCTCAAAGATAAGTCATTTTAGGGGCTGAAAAATAAAGAGCAGACGTCATACAGTAATCTACTTTTATAAAAAAAAATTGCTATTGGGAAAGCCCAAATTTCATTTAATTATTCCAAAATTCCTTGGCCTCCATCCTTAGGTCAGACAAATGATTTCTTGCTCACTTTCTAATCTGAGTACACTAGTCTCTGTGACTGGCTGTATGGACGACATTATTTCCTACTGCTCTGAA
>VWZD01003721.1:0-90755 GCA_013396695.1 Sakesphorus luctuosus
AAAAAAACCACCCTGAAATAGAACACTAGTCACTAGCAGTGAATGATCTTGGCAATGCAACTGGCACTGCTAAGTACTTTCCACATACAACAGAGTACACTTAAAATGTTAGAAAAAGGATAGATTTGTCCTGATTTTGTTTGCTAGACTTTCACAGCATTAGTATTACGTTCTATTTTTGTTCATCTACCAATCTGTTCAGCATATTTTGTTTAATAGTTTAATGGTAGAGTCTATATGCAACCACCCATGTTACATCAGACTCTCCAAATGGAATGTTGTTTACTTTTCACCAGGGCAACTCCCTGTTTTTTGTTAATTAGTATCTAACAAGGTCTGACGGCTGACTCCCTTTAAAGTCAAGAACATAGGGATGTTCAGGATATTTAGGTGCACTGTTTACCAGGAGTTTCTTTTGTACAAGTGACCTGTTAAAGGAAGTGGTTTGGGGTGGCTTTTTGCATTTTTGTATGTATTTATATTCTTTTCTTCCCCGGTTACCATGGACAGGTTATGTTTCTTCTGCATGTGCATAGTCCTTTAATACTTTATGCCATGAAGTTATTTTCTTAAGCAACAGAATGAAACTGAAAAGATTTGTGGGAAAATCTTCTATAGGGTTCTCCCACAGCTCTTTTGGGGACTAGAGGAGAACTCACATTGCTGAGGTGGTCAAATTGACAACAGTGGCTCATGTCTAAAATAGAGTTTACTTTTCTCAGTTTTGACAAGTCATCCCTCAAATGTCTCAATTATAACAGTATCAGCAGGAATTCTTTTTGCTAAATGTTTTAGGGTCTTTTTTTCCAGGCTTGATCTGAAATGATGCAAGGAATACGCTACGTGCAGTTTTCTTAGTGCTATTTCACTGATAAAATATTTTACTGTCTCTTAATCCAGATATCTGTTTTTGCAAGCTTGAATGTGTTTATCCCCTTGGTACACTTCTAGGATAAGATAGTACCAAATACTGCCAGGATGTGTGAATGTATCCATGTGTATCAGAAAGATTTCACGACTGGAAAACTAGAACCAAATAGGGACTCCCTTTGATAATCTCATTCTGTACCAGATGAGTGTTGCTCGGCTCAGAAATGTCCACTTTCTTTCATAGTCAAATTTTTTCATGTAAAGAGTCTTCTTGCTTAGTTACCCTCCTCGATCACTGCCCTGCCTTGAGGCTATACACAATTAGGTGCACTGATTGATACACGATACAGGTTCCTCTAGCACCTCCACTTTTGTCGTTTGAGCTGTGTACTCTAAGAAAACGAAATAAAAAGTTTGAGTACGTACATTTTTTTCCACCATGAAAAAGATCTTTTTAATAATCTGGTATCTTTTTGAGTTTTGACCCCACTGCAATATCTCAGTCACATAGAGATAAATAGATATTGCAGTTGGCAAACTGATTATAATTGTATCTTAAGGCAGGCAAAAAAGACCTTTTCATTTACTTCAGTTCTTAAAACCTGTAAAAATACTGGGTTCTATTTTAAGAACAAATAGTAGGTAAATAGTGTTCCACCCAAAATCTGCCAATTACTGATTGTGTTCTCTTCATTTTTTTAAGTTCTTTTGTTGTAGGAGGACATCTTGGCAGAGCTTCACATATGTGGTTAAGTGCTTGCTGAGCCACAAGCAAATAATACTGTACAGTTAAGCATTTCTTCCTGCATCACCAATTTCTATTCTCTTGGGCAACAGGAGTTCAAATCTGGGCAAGGATGACAGGCATAAACCTGTCTGATTGGATTAATAGCATAGAAACTGTTGTTAGCCACCATAGTCATATTTTACAGTTGATCTTGTGGTAAGTTTCTCAACACAGATTTTGATTTTATTATACCAACAAACAGATAGGTGAGTAACTCTTGAATCCTAGAGGACAAAAGGAGAATTTGTTTCCCATTTTCAGATTTGGCAGATCTGAATTCTGCTGAAGGAGGTCAAAAAAGGTATGTGGAAACCTGAAGGGCAGTGATGATTCAGAGATGACTTCCAGTATGTTGACTGTGGGGGGTTTCTTTTTGAATGCTGTATCATTTTTGCCTGTGTGGCATTTTCAGTCTCTCAAACTGCCTTTGCTTGAAAATAAGAAATAATTAGTTTGAGGAAGTGTAAGATTTCCAGTTAGTGTGTTCATTCACACCTGGAATGGAGCTGTGAAGTAGAGTTAGTTTGCTTATCCATTGGATACTATAATTTTTTAAAAATTGTTTTTTAATAGATTTATTTAATCACAAAGTCAGTGCTGCACAGGGAAAGTCATGTTTGTTGTTGTGTGTTGCTAGGGGGAATGACCTCAAATTGTTCCTTTATCATAACCTTTCAGGGAGCTCAAGTAGTGTATATTGGGTAGTAGGATGTATATTTTGGGTTGTACCATGAAATTGAATGCTTGTGAAAAATCTGTCTGTGACTTCAATTTGCTTTTCTGTGTGTTTGTAGCTGTGTTGAAGTGACAATAATAGCTAAGACCTGGGAGGGTGAAGTTACAGAATCAGCTAGGTTGGAAAAGACCTGTGAGATCATTGAGTCCAGCCTATGACTCAACACCACCTGGTCAACTGAGTGCCATATCCAGTCTCTTCTTAAATACTTTCAGGAATAGCGAATTGTGTTACAGAGACCCACAGGGAGCTTTTGGGAAAGCAGTTCTGAAATTTAGATCATGACATTCAAGGACTTTTGAATTCTCTTTGCTGTGAGGGTGGTGAGGCACTGGGACAGGTTTCCCAGAGGAGTTGTGGACGCCTCATCCCTGGAAGTGTTCAAGGCCAGATTGGATGGGGCTTTGAGTAGCCTAGCGTGGTGGGAGGTGTCCCTGCCCATGGCAGGGGATTGGAACTAGATGATCTTTAAGGTGCCTTCCAACCCGTTCTATGATCCTGTGACATGCTTTATTTGTTATTTGTTATACTTGCAACATGGTATAAATTCAACTTCAGGTCTCTGCAGAATGCTGCAGTCAGCCTTGATAATCTCAGTTTACAATTTTGTACATGCAATATCAGACCTTCATCCTTAGAAAGGAAAAAGACAAACCTCTTTTGGAAATTAATTTAGTCCTTTGAAGCTACTCCAGTGTCTGAGCAGTCTGGATGTGGTACATGCTGAAGAGACTTTCACCTTGATTAGCATACCAGTCCCTGAAACTGTTTTTTGACACAATGCATGAACTGTGGCCATTTAAAGTTCTGTTTTATGTTGAAAATATCAGAAAGATCTGTTTGAATTAACTATTAGTGGACAAATACTTGTTTCATTTGTGTAGCTTTGGTACCATATGAGAAAGGGAAAACAGTATACAAGGAAGGGAAGTTTTGGTTGGTTGGTTGGTTTGTTTGTTTGAACAAAACTGAATAAAGTTACAATTAAAAAAAAAAAAGAAAAGAAAAGCCCCAAAACCAAACCATAAACTATATCTTGTTCTTTTAATGAATAGAATTGCATTTTTCAAGTATAGTTCTTTTCATCCCCAGTTAGGAGCTTTTGCTCTTTTATTCTCCAGTTTTTCCTGCTTTTGGAGTTGTCTTTGTTTCATCTCCCCTTTAATGTATGTTTACATTGAAGGAAAGATGAAAATACCTGGTCCTGACGATCCCTGGTAGACAAGTGGTAGAGCGCTGGATTTTAAAGGCAAAGTATGAAATTTTAAATTAAAAGAATTTTTGTGTCTTTGGGAATATGAAACATGTACCCTGAGACTTGATAAATAATAGTTAGCTGTTCTCCAGGCATCTCTTGGCTTTACATGTACTGCATTTTTATTTCTTATTGCAAAGTTAGAAAAATCAGACCATGGAAATAAGTTCCAATCTTTTGTAGCATTTGGTTAGAGGAGATACAATTAGTTATTTTTAGTCCTGACTAAGTTTGCATTAATGTTTTTCAGGTTGACACTAATTAGATACCGAATAAATACAGAGACCCTTGAAGGGTAGATAGGCTTTTCCAAGTACTGACCACAGCTTTAGATAGGCCACTTTCCAAAGGAGGTCTCAAAAGAGTGCAATTTGGAGCAGGCGTTACACAAGCCATAGGAGTGAAAGTTGGACATGTAAAGACCTGGGTGTCTTTTTTTTTTTCCCAATTAATACATGGATTTTGAAGTCACTTACTAGGCAATATATCTGTGAATTTCAGAGACTATTTTGCATGTATTGTCAAGTTGAAAAATGCAGATCAGTTGTTGACCAGCCAATTTTATCTTTCGTGCTCTGAAACTGTGTAGGATATTGATCATATTAGAAACATACAGATGTGCTAAATCAGTTGGTAACAATTGCATGTCACAGGTTTGGCAGGCTTAAAAAATAGAAAGTGGTGAGTTTGTTACAGGGAACAATCTAGATACTAGTATGCAGTATGTTAAAAGTTTGTGATGTATGTAACTGTGACCTCCAGTCTCTTCGGTAACACTATTGCGATTGGTAATTTCTAAAGCTATGCTGTCAGGTCAGCCAGAATAGAGATGTACATCATTTCTATTTTCTTTATGTTTGAGAAGTGTAGCTCAGGTGCTAAAAACAGGCAACACAGTTTTTCTGGAAACTTGTCTCTCATAAAAGAATGAGAGAATTCCTTTCTTCTTGCCTGCTTCTGCTTTCAACACACAATTTCAATGTTAAGTGTAAATCTAATGTGTCTCAGATGGTGACCACCACCCCCTGCCCCACCTGTAACTTAAACCTTCAGATCTTTTTTAATTGTAAACTTAAAAGTTTCCCCTTTAGTATTCCTTTTTTTTTCCTCTCAACTTGTTTGTGCTTAAAAATACAACTTACATTCTTTCAGAATAGGAAATTTCTGATACTTAATGCTAAGGCATTGGCTGTATCTTAGCAAGATAGCATGACTTTAATGAGCTTTTACAGTGATCAGGGATGGCAACAAGTTACTAATAAAGGGAAGGCTGCTAAATCTTTTAATGATTGATTTTTACCTGATTTGGATGTAGTAAGGAAACTGAATGGAAATTTGGAAGTACGTTTGTTTATTTCCTCACCAAAAGATCTTTGGTTCTTCTATGCTGTTATTCTTCGTTAGAACTCCTGGTGAAATAGCCAAGAGCTCACTTTGATCATAGCTGCTGAATTTACCTCCCATGCTTTGAGGGACTTCTGTGGGCATTTATCCCAAGTTTGGAGGGCTTGTATGGAGATGCTTTTGTTGTTGCTGTCCTATGGAATGCTGTTTCATGGGCTGTGGATTTCAATATTGAGGTGTGCTAATTTGCAAGACTTCAGATAATTTGGACTTACCTAGTTACACTTCATAATTCTTTTACTTGACTTCCCTTTAATAAAATTACCTCTAGTATCTGCCTGAGTTTGCATTGTAACCTCCCAAACAGCAAAAAAGGAAAAGAAAGTTGCATCAAGTGCTGTGTTTGTAGTTGTCTTCCCTCGCTCTCCCCCTGCCTCTCAAAAACAAGGCTAAACAGAGTTAACTGTATCTCTTCGCCCACATCTCTACTCTATACTGCAGTGGCTTGAACACAAAGAGCACACAAATAGATTTGGGCAGCAGCATTGACTAGTTACAAAATTTGTGTAAGAAGCCTTAGCAGCTGTGTTTGAGATTGCTCTGAGACCTTTAATCAAAACTCCAGCATTGCCTGTAAGTGGATCTTCACTAGTGCTTCAATGCATCCCTAAATCACAGCGGTGTCGGGGGGATGGGATTTGGTTGCCCTCCTCTGTTGGCATCTTACAGTTCATACCTGAACACAAGTGTATCACTGTGTGCAGCAATTTGCTAGTGGTGTTT
This sequence comes from Sakesphorus luctuosus, assembly GCA_013396695.1. Classification (NCBI taxonomy): domain Eukaryota; kingdom Metazoa; phylum Chordata; class Aves; order Passeriformes; family Thamnophilidae; genus Sakesphorus; species Sakesphorus luctuosus. Next base: position 5,776 of record VWZD01003721.1, read on the forward strand.
TTAGGCTAATTGTGTCCTTACGTGACTCCACCTACTCTGAGAAGTTTGACATACCCTGCTTCCCTAAGTAAATAGTGTTTGGGGTTTGGTTGTTTTGTTCATACTGTTTCATCCCCACAGAGGAATGAATAGAACCATTTTGTAACCTTCGTTCTCAGTTTACTTCCTTCACTCTTCTCTTAAACCTCATCACAGTAACTGTTAGTGTTTCAAGTTCTCTTTCAAGCTCATGCCATCCAAATCGTGGTGGTATGTGAAATGTCATGTTAGGCAACTGTTGATATTGTCAGAGGGATTCTATGTTAAGCTGGGGTGGGGAAGCTTGCACAGGGTGTTTTGCAGAGCTGTGCATTTTTAAAATCATTGTGATCCCTGGCATATCACTTGTACTTGCAGAAGAGGGCAGGGTCCTGTATTTTCAGATGGGGTGCTTTTCCAGATGTTCCACCCCGCCTGAATTCATGTCAGACAAGTCAGGTCATTTCTGCACAGCCACTGAAGTACTCACAGGAGGATCTTTATTTGAATGTTTCATTCTTTTCATTGAATCTGAAACGTTTTGAAGGTGTATCGCCTTTCATTTTGCTGATCACAAAATTAAAAATCTTTACTTGACTTTAAAACTTTCTCAGTGAGGGAAAAGAATATATAAGCATTTTAAAGTTCTGCCTTTTTCCCCCCATTAGCTCAGGTTACACTTAGAACTGCTTTCATTGCATTTTTAAACAAATACCATGATTTGAATGATTAATATCTATTTTAATCACATAATACTGTGACAATCCTTTTATTTTTTTACGTTAATAGAGAGATTCATGTTTGTGATTAAAATGTAGCCCTGTAATTTACCTTGCAGTATCATCTGAATATGCCACCCCACTAGAAAATCACATGCACGTGCAAAATTACAGTGAAGTTTATAGAAACGGGGCTAGCACGTGTGATCTTTTGCCCTAAGAATTCACCAGCATAAAGCCATTGATGGCTGAGGGAATTTGACTAATGTATGTTCAGTAATCCTGAACGAATTTCTCGGAGTTGTCCAGCCTACCCTTTGCAACAGGGACTTCCATAGCTCTGCTATATCTTGCATGAGGATCTACCTCCTGTTAGCTCAGTGTAATGCTGAGCACTACACTTTTATTGGAAGAGAGAGCAACAAGTCAGTGCTTATTCACTCATCATGTAATGGTTCTTGGTCTGCTATCCTCATTTTTTGTTTTCCAGACTGAGTTGTCCTACAGATGACTTTCTGCTTCTTTCCTCATAATCCTATGCCTCTTTTTGTTTTGGCTTTTTATTTTGTGCTGAGCTGACATTTCAACTGAACCTTGGTCATAACCCTAAGATCAGCTGAATGTTCAGCTTGGTGTCTATTTTATATTTTTGGTTAGGATTGTTTTTGACACATGCATCACTTCATACTCATATTAGATTTCCTCCTTCTTACCATCTTCCACTTCTCCTGCTTCAAAGCCTGTTTATTACTCTTCCTGGCTGGAGCTTGTTTTGACTACCCTCAATAACATACCGTCCCTGGACTGCCACCCTGCAGCTCACCTGTTTGTCAGGTCATTGAGGAACATTTTAAGCAGCAAGTCGCTACTGAACCACCGCCCGCCCTCCCCTGCTGACTTAACCCTGCTGTTGTTAGAGCTAATTACTTATCATGCTTCTTAGTGACTCTTTTAAAGAGCTGTAGTAGGTGTGGGAGACGCGACCACCCACCCCTAACTGGAAAGGCATCACTGTGGCTTTTATGTAGTGCCCATGCATGCATACATGCTGGGAGGGAGGTTCTGAAATGAGGACATTACCCATTTGCCTAAAACCTGGGGAAGCTCTCACAGAAAAAGAAAATCCAGTTTTCATCATGTATTTTTCATTTCTATGGCCACCTCCTTGGACTTGGTTTTATCTGAGTGAAAAACCTTAGTTTTGCTGTGCTTGAAACCACTGGTGATGATTCTCCAGGTACAGGTGGCTCTTGGGCTACTGTTTGTTAATGTTAAATTGCCATTGAGTTTTCGCTTGTGGTGCCTGTCATCAGTTCAGCAAGAGCACGGTGCTTGAGTTGACCTGCATGGATTCCAGCAAGGAACAACCAGTCTTTGAGCATCCTTATGAGAAACTGAAAGAAAATGTAAAACAGAGTGAGTAGAACTATACTCAGGAGTATCTTGCACACTCACCAAAAGGGAAATAGTTTAAACTGCAGTGAGTTGTTACAGTTCAAATATGTGTGAACAGCAGCATTTCTGCTTTGTGCTGGAGGGATTTTGTCCTGCAAGAGCTAACTATCCTTGCATAACAGGCAATTGTTTTACGGTAAGTAAGTACCAAATAAAATGGAGAGTAGCTTTTGCTAGAAAATCTTGTCAGATTTCCCTGAGAGCAGGTTCCTGGTTGATTTCCACCCACCCCTACTACCTCCCTTTTTAATGTATAAAAACAGAAAAAGCTGTTCAGAGTTTTTGGAAAAGTCAAGTGGTGGAAGCAACAAGCATAATAAGGACAAGTACCATTAGGTCTTTGTTTTAAAGCCTAAATTTAGGCCCACCTGGCTAAACCATAACATTGTACAATGGTTTTTAGATAGCATTGAGGTTGGATAACACATGAGAGAAACTAGTTTCTGGAAAAACAGGACCTTCCCTGTCACATGCATTTTTCATTAGTTTTTAAAGTTCTTACTGGAGGAGATGGACAGAGTACAAAAACATTTTCTGACTTCTGAAATGGTGGTAAAGCATCCATATTTTCTGCTCTACCCAGTGAACATAGGCAAGTTTCCATCACCCTCTGGTATTTTGACCATTTTTTTGCTTGTGTTGATTCATTCACCTTCTTTTGCCACCCACTAAGCAAGATTAGTAAACTTACTGTGAAATTACCAAAAATTCCTACAGTTTTTTCTCTAATGCAAACTCCCAGCTTACAAAAACAACAAACAAACAACAACAAAAAAAAAAACAAACAAAAAGACCGAAAAAACCAAAGCCAAGTGGCTGATGGAAACTTATCTTTTACATTGTTGGTACTGCCCAAGAAGTAGTTCATAAATACACACATCTGAAACTATAAAGACTGATAGATTCCTGGTCTGGAACTTTTGGGGAAAAAAAGGTCATATCTCTAAACTTGGACTAAAAGAAGTTTGTCAGATATTTTCAGTGGTATTAAGCAACTCCTGCTTTCCAGTAAAGCTGGAAGCTGGGAGAGAAACAACCTTGGAAATTTGCTGCAATTGGAAATTGCCTCATGTTTTCCATTATAAATATTTTTCCTTTGTTTCTTTTATTTCGAAATTTTTCAGTTGCAGACTGAGGTTTTTTTGTATGAAAAAACTGCTTCAAACATATCCTGTTCCTTAGGACTAACATATTTGTCTTACCAATTCAGACTCCCATCCCTCAGAGGTATCAGGTTTTTTCTGTGACAGTGTCAAGTGATACCCTCCTCCAGCACCGCAGGTTCAGAGAACTTTATATGAATTTAATCTTTTGAGTATGCACCTGTGTGCACTAATGGTAAAGAAAGTAGATTATTAGTTTTATATTAGTAGTCTTGGGGTTGTGGTTAACAAGGCATTTGTAGAAGGTCTCGCAACAGTGGTTTTGACAAATGATTTACCTAATGGGATAAACTTTTCTATGCTTGCTCTTATTCAGGAAGTGTCTGAAGAAAAACTGTTCCTCTCTCTGAATTACATGTTCAGTGTGAGTTTTCACTTTTTTATTTAAGCTTTTGGGTTAATCAGTGGAATTTCTTTCGAACTGCTATAGTTTTCTTCATAGGCAGAGTGAAGTTTTGGCTCTGTTCCTACTGGTAAGCTCTGCCAAGGACTTCAGTTCCTCCCTAGATAACATTGTGTGATGGGAAACCGGGGTTGTTTTTTAATCTGGTTTACTAAGAAAATTAGGTTTGTTTCATATAAAATTAATATGTTCAAATTAATATGTTGTCTGTACCTACAGGTATCTGTCATTTTTGTCCTACAAACTTCCTCGAGCCCTCTGGCCAATTTGAAAAAAATTTGTCAGGAGAGTCTTCAAAATAACAAAGTTCCTGTAGTTTCATGAGTAAATCTTCTAAGAGGAGGCAGATTCTGGTAGTGATACCTGAAGGAAAGGCTGAAGCCCCTCCATAACTGTACTCAGTAAACAGAATCAATACGAGAGAAATAAATTATGAATATTCTAATCCTAGGAAGCGCTTCAATCATAATTCATGCCTTATTAAACATCAGGTGAAAAAGCCTCTTTTCCATCGAGATTCGTATCCTGAACGCATTCTCTGATGTTGGAAGGCATGAAGCATTTGAAGCTTTTCATTTGGCAAAGGCATTTAGGACATCTTTCCTGTGTGGTTTCTCTGATGTTAAATAAGGAGTGAACTCATGCAGTGCTGCGGCTTTAACACAGCTCGATTAAAAAGTCAGTCCAATGCACTGTATAAATCCACTGGAAACCAGACTTTGTTACTGTGCTGCTCATGCACTTCCTTCTTACCCTGTGAATAGTCCTGATTCATGCAAATACAGATAGGTAAACACTGACTGGCAGGTATTCAGGAATAAATGAAATATAGAGATTACATTCCTGGAATATTATAGCTGATATTACATACTAGAAACTCATAAAGAAGTAATTCATCAACCTTTATTAGGTCCTGTCTGTATATCGGCATGGCATTAACATTGGTAACATTGTGTTGTTACCATGTGTGGAAGAGGATCACATTACTATAGATATGTGAACCAAAACTTCGTGATTCTCTTGGGGGTTTTGGAGGGGGAAAAGAAATACTTGTTTTTTAAACCAAGGTGGATACAAATTTAAACCAAGCTGGATAAGTAAAAGAGGATCAAATAGATCATTCCCTCATTTGCATCATGACACTGCTGTTTTTTTTAAACCCCATCTGATTCTTAATCCGAAGTGAAAAGGGGCATGTGTAGTACCCTGGAATTGCATCATCACCCTGAGTTCTTCGTGAAAGAAAGAAAATCTGAAAGAGGGAGATGAGTCAGATTTCTCTGCTGTCAGTGTAACCCCTGCAATTTATAAAGAAATTAAAATTGACAAATAGCCAAAGAAGCACTAACTTTAGTGGTAGATACTAAAGGCAAGGCCTTCAGTCATTTGGAAGAAGGAAGCCCAATGAACAGAGGCTTTATACAGAAAAGTTTAGATTTAAATTTAGAACTGTATTTTTTTGTCCTTGTAGAGTCAGTTGGTTACTTTGTTTTTCACTCCAACTTCAGCAGAACTAAAATCTTCATAAGCTGACATGCTGATTATAATTCACTTTAAAACATCCAATGATGGCCTGTATGTTGAAGACAGGAAATAGAAGAAAAAGCAAAGAGCATATGATTTCTGAGAACTTCTATCTTCACATCAAAATAATAACTTAAGCATGTAGAAGCCCCAGATCAGCTATTCCTGCCCCAGGGTTAGCAGGTAAACTAGAATTCTAAAGTACTATTTATAGATTTAAATAATATGGAAGGTTTCATTTTTTACATTCTTTAGTCAATTCAAAAATAACTTCTGTGAGAGACAAATCTTCACAATAAAAAAGCTTGCAAAGCACAAAACAGTGTGCTTCTTTGGTTGTAGACAGATAGTGTAGGCAGAGTGCAATGTCTTCTTTACATTTTGTAAAATGAGAGAACAGTTTACCTGCCTGGGTAGGTAGTATCCAAGGGGTTTTGTTGACACTGTGATGTTTCTAGCTGATGGAAGGCAGATTTCTGGATAAACTGAAATGGATCAATAGTATACTTCACCTTGAAAAATACTGAGGACCTGCTTGAGAAATTCTGGTCATACTTAGCTTCTGAACTAGTTGTGAGTTCTACTTCGCTGTTATTAATGTACTTTAGTATTCATTCCTTGGCATAAATTGTATCAAGGATTGTATATTAATGTATTTGAAGAAATCTGTAGAAGCACTATGCACAAATTGTATTATGTGTTCTTAAAACACTTTACATTGTTAGGCTAAAAGATATTTTAACAAGACAGGTAGTAGTGCTTCGATGCTTTTATTTTTAAGTAATCTTCTGAACCTTTTTACATATCTATATGACTCAAGAGTCTTAATATAATTTCCAAAAGGAAAAGACTAAGGTATTCTAGACGTAGAGTCCTAATATTTCATTCTTACTGAAAGACTGAATATAAATGATTTAAAAGATGACAATCATTCTGGAGATGTCATTGTTTGACTAAAGCGGATAGTTTATCAAAGTGTGTATTTGTAAAAACATCTAATTACAGGTGCTGTATAGGCCACCACGTTATCTTAGCACTAAACCCCTTAAATGTTAAGTTATGTTAATCAAAGCCTTAAAAGGTGATAAGGTATACTAACCTTATTTTTTATCTTTCAGTGGCCATGTAAGTATTTGGTCTTCTAAGGAGAGAGTAACAGTCTTAAAGAAGGATTAGGGAATGCAAATGTGTATGTTTGACTCATGGCCTGACTGATGTCTGTATGTCCGCTATGTATGTTCCATTATCTCTAAGGGAAAAGCTGAATCTTTGTGGAAAGGTTTTTTTGCTCCAGTCTATGCCCTGCAGCACGTGCTATAATGAAACTGCTCCATGAACAAAATCCAGACATCAGTGTAAACAAAATCCTGGGAATCCCTATATCTACCTTTTGACCAACTGAGCACTGCTCTAAATTATGAGATTTCCAGCTTCTTGTCTATGTATGGGGTCACTACTTCACTTGAACACAATGCAGTCCTGTGGGTTTATTGTCTGCCTTTTTTGTTTTAAAAGCAGACCTATGTCTGCTTCTTTACAGAAGGAACCTTTGTTACTTCTGATGTAAGGTCAGAGTTTCAAAGTGCCAGTGTTCTGAGAATTATCCCCGGTCTTTCCACCTACCAAAGACTGCCTTTGTGCAGTGCGATACATCACTCTGCATCCCTCTGTTTTGAAGAGACTGTATTAGGATGAATTTTGAATTATTTGTGTTCATAGGAACGGAACAGACTTACACAAATTCCTGTGGTAAAGACTCTGAAAGGGGCTGTAAAAACCGTCCAAGCAGATTGATATCACCTTGTTAAATGAGTAAGGGTTTAACATGGTTCATATTAGCTTGTCAAGCCACAGTGGCTGTTTACATGAAAAACTGATGTTCTCTTGCCTTGTGTCCACATGTGTATTTGGCTTACATAAAACCTGAGCCTACTCGGCCTCCTGGAGCATTTAGCAGGAGCACCAGACCAGACTTGTAGCATTCCAGATTGTTTGTGAACATAAGATAAAGCCAATTTCAAGATCTGAGCAAGAATGCCCCTTAATCATGCTGCATACACATGGAAATCAGTGTCAGAAGCCAGATGTATGAAAGAAAAACATTTTCCTCCTCTAACTTTCTGTCTCCCTCGGGCATTCTTATTGATGACCCAAATGCTCAACTTCATATCCGCGTGTTTTCCAGTATGTTGCTCTCACTTAATTTCTGAAATTTTTCTGCAGATTTTCTTACCCTTTCAGTATGTAGTTCTTGTTCTTCACGTGAGTTAGTTAAATGTGATGCTGATCATGCAGGGGACAGGATGTTTCACACAAACTATTTCTTCAGATAGATGAGATTGACAAATGAGGATTACTGTCTGGCCTAAGGAGAACAGAAAAAAAATTATTATGTGGGAGAAGTTTATACCACAGCACTATTTTAGCACAGAGGCAAAAAATAGCATGCTTACAAAATGACTGTGTCACTGGAAGTGTTAGGCATTAAGCAACATCAGGAAAAGATTAACAATAAGAGATAATTACTGTAATTTGACAAGTAGATTAGGGAACATAAATAAAATAAGGAACAATATGAGCAAGTGCAATCACAAAGCATAAAAGGCTGCAAGTTATAGGAAATGAGTGTTGTTCTTCAGAAAAAGAGAAGAGCAGCAGGCAAGGAAGGCAATAGAGTCATGTGGGTTTTAGAGTCTCATTTTCCTGCTTTGTGATGAAGACAGTGCTGGTTAGCTGGGTTTAATACAAGGGCTGGAAAATTACCTGCCATGTGAACAGTCATAATATAGTAAGGTGGATTCTATTCAATATGTGTTGGAAGAGTGATGAGAAATTACAGGTAAATGGAGCATATGTTTATAAGCATAAGTGATACCATCTTAGAGCAGTTATTAATTTGTGTTACTCACTTAGCCAATGGATAATAAGAGAAGATTTACATGGATTTGTGATAAATATTCTATTCAATGGAATTGTGTGGGAGATCTTCATCTCTAAAGCAGAGTAGATTATAAAACAGCAGATCAGTATCTTCAGTGCTGTCCTAACAGCACTGTGTAACATATCACCCAGGCTTCAGTGCAGAGAGGAATTTCTAGTGATTCTCATAATAATAAATCCTGGATTCATTAATTAATTTATTGGGTGCTACTGTTTCAAAGGAGAACACTTCTCACAGCGTACCAGCACTGCAGTCTTCTTTTTGGTTTTTTTATGAAAAAGTTTGTAAGTCATAGTTCATGCTAAGCCATTATTAGTTCCTTTGAGACCTCAAGCTCTTCGAGTCATTACGTTTTTCCCTTGAAGCAGAAGAGCCAGTGCTTAGTATTATTTTAGTTGCTAATTAGAAGGCCCTCAATATATTCACAGTTAAGGTGGTTATAAATATATCTGCAAAATGGGTAATGCCATTAAAAGTATCTCTCTGAAGAACAGGAATTTGAAAATAAATTTCAGATAACTGATTCAACTTTCCTCTTTCACAATCCATGTGAAGGAGAAATGGAGATAGTGCTTAATTTTAAATAAATTCTTTGGTTTATGTTGATGGAAAAGTTTTGCAACTCAGTAACAGTTTACTTTTTCTCCAGCCAAAATCTTATTTTACTTTAGTTGTGACAATTCTCCAGCCTCTTTCACATTTCTTCCTGAGATCTGTAAAGACAAAAATTGAAGTAGGTTAAGCTAAATGGTCTTTCTCTTGGCATCTTAATTAATTTACTTCTGTGGAAATAGAAACAAAACAGAACTGCATAGTGCTCTCTTTATTTACTTATCTGTTCATGCTGCTTATCTTATCTGCTTTTTCTGTTCAATGATATTTGCTGCTGCTCTGTTTGTCTGGGTTTCTTTCCTTCAACTTTTCCTGGTTGTTTGAAGCGGTTATTCACTGTTATTTCCTTATTGCATTGAATTCTTTGTAAAAATCTTCTTTAACTGGCTTCTCACTCAGGTTTCTCTTAATTTGCTGGCAAAATGCTTTGGAAATATATATTTCTCCATTGTAAGTGTTCAAGGTCTAATTCTCCTTGCTAAAATACATGCTCTTCCTACCTTCTTTCAGTTCCTCTCTCTGCAGGCTAATGTGAAATGTGGGACTGTGAAAGTTCTTCAGGACAGGAACCCTACCCTTCTGTTTAAACTGCAGGCATTTAGCAACTGATTCAGGTCTTCTAATATCTGTTTCCCTTAAATATTGTTAGTAGTTAGAATTCATGCTGGCAAGCAGTACCTTTGGCAGGGGGGACTCACCAAAGCTACTTTCTCAATGTTGTATAAAGTGTCTCTAAATTCAGTTCTTCTGTCATTTGTTATGGATTCTCATTAGTATTTACCTCAATTGACTGAGTATAGTACCTTTGCAATATACCTTGCTATTGGTGTTTTTTGGAAAAAAAAACTTAGAGTGTCATCAATTTGGTAACTTGCAACACTAAAGCATGTTTGTCAGAATTTTTAAGCCTTATAAGAGAGAATCACACTTGTTGTATAGCCTGTGGAACTTTTCACATTCTCTTTTTGAACCTGTTCAGAGTGTATTATGAAAAATAATTCTATATTAATACATTAAATCAGTTTATATTACTTTTATACTTTTCACTTTCATTTTAGGTTGTCAGAATGAAGAAGTGACCAAAATATTTGTACCATTTTATAGCGTTATTGTTGACACCAGTTAGCCTGTATTTTAAGCTACTGTACACACTGAAGTCTCGTTGATAATTTCTGTTGCGCTAGCTTGGACTTTTCCTGATGTTTGTACCCTGAGATATGATGGAGGTCCCAGAGGACAGTGGGTTGTGCCTGCCTGGGCTCTCTGCTGTGAGCTACAGGTCAGTTTATACAGGTGGGTGCCTTCACCCAGAGGGGAAAGCAGCATGATGACTGTTGTAGGCAGAGCGCTCGGATACTGTACAGTACTCATATACTGTGTGTTACTCTGTGTGACATCAGGTGTCCCTTCAGCTGAGCAGTAAATGTTAGCCTCTCCTGGTTTTCTTTCTTCAGAGAACACAAGATCTGAGGATGGTGGAGACTTCTCTTTTCCAGCACTGGCAGCCCAGGTTTTCACTCATTCAGCATGTCAGTGGAAGTCTGTCAGTCCCCTTTACGCAGAACCTTTCTGCATAAAAGACTCATTAAGCAGGGGAAAAATTCCATCAGTCCTGATCTATGCAATGCAGAGGGAATTTTCAGACTTCAGTGTTAAAAAGTAGCAGTAAGAAAAACTTTTTACTGCAAGAGCATCTGTTCTTTCTTCCCTCCAGCTCTGAGTACTGTCAGGGAAGGGATGAAAAGAAACGTATTCTAATTTAATTATAGGGTTAACAATCTATTAATCTCATGCTTCTTGGGCTCTTTTCTTTGTGGAGGAGTAGAATCCTGGAGGCAGAGCTCCTATCCCCACACATCTTTCAACATTGAAACACTGTAGCTATGGTTTGCATGTAAGACTGATAAAGTCTGCTGGAACCTAGAATCTGTATAGTTAATGTAAATATTTCCTTGGTATAACCACTTAGTCATAGGTAATACATTACAGACAACTGCTTCTTTCTTATAGTTTGACCTTCAGCAGAATACAGAAGTTGGAATAACCCAAAGTTATTTATTAGCACTTAGAGATTACTTCATGCCACAGCTTTTATACTGTTCTATGCATGTTATTAAACTTCAGTGTACTTCAGCATAAGCATCTGGACATTATAGGGGGCAGGCAGAGAAGCAGGCTGGTTGCAGTAGCATGCTAGAACATGCAAAGTCAGCAGAAGAGCTGCAGTAAAGCTCAGTAAGTCTGACTTGCAGTTTTCTGCACATTCTGTGAAACTAAAATATATTCTGGTTTTAGTATTTGCTCTTTAAAGTGATTATTTCATATTTTTTCCAGTCACTAGTCAGGAGGAGCTCAGAGGTATTTACTCTGAACTTCTGGTAGGTCAAGGAAAAAAAGATGGAATTATTCTTTCAGCTCTAATGGCCTGATGCTTAGTCTGAGTTTGACCAGGATTCTTTCTCCAAATAAGTAGATTTGGCATTGTTTTCCCTCTAGGTCTATTTGTGGTTGTATTTTTTTCCCTGTACATTCAACAATGTAGATACTCAGATTATATCTGTTAGCTGAAAACATTAATTTCTTTTTTACCGGTGTGGAAGTAGAAGTAATTCAAAGTAAAAATCATTTCTATAAAAATAGAGTGGAAACATTTTTGGGGGGCACAATTCCCTTTGTAATAGATTTGACTGGACAAGCAACATGTTAATTATGTTTGCTTTAAATGAAGTATTGCAAGAAAAGGAAGAAAGTACTGTCACAGACCTACACTGCCCAATTTTTCAGCACAGAGTAATGTTCTGTTATTCTATTGTTACGCTTTATATTGCTGGTCGAAGCATTATCCCAGGGCTTCTGCCAAGCACCACATTGTTTGTGTGATAGGAGGGATTTGGTTACAGTCGAGCAAGCCTGAAAAATGGTAAACTGACAGCAAATCTGGGATCATGGTTGGTAAGGCAGCTTTTGTGGTCACGTGCTTTTATTTGATGTGGTTCCTTGTGTCTCCTCTGCCAAATGGTGTAATGTACTAAAGTGATGAAACTGCAAAAGAAAAAAAGTCAACTATTTACTTCATCAACAAAGGAGAAAGAGAACAGGGAAGGAGATCAAAGCCCTTAACATGCCTCTCAAAATAGGAAAAAAGAGCAAAAAGAAGGGAATTTCTTTCCACATGCTTGAGGCTACTCATGCATTTAGCTATCATGAGTAATAAACTCTTTAAATGCTTATGTAGGTCTACAGTTTGCTTCAGTTTCAAAATACGGCAGGTATTACAGAGTTAAAAAGGCTGGATCTTGGTAAAAGAAAGGACTATAGTCTATAAAGTCTCAAGTCTATTTTCCATTGCTAGTACATAAATATGAACATGTTTTAACATCGGCCACACTGAGAAAAGCTCTTAGTTACCTTAAACCAGTATAAAAGGTCTTTCCATGCAGAGGCACATGTCTTATTTGTTTACATTTTCAAAGCCAGGCAAAGCTTCAGCTGTATCATTCATGATCATTGAAATTGTCATCTCCCTATTTAAGGTGTGTTTTGCAGAGAGAACATACTGGATTAGAAATGTTGAGTGCTATCAATAGTATGTACCACTGTCTTTTTGGTATAAAGCTCTGTAATGTTATGTTCTCACTGAATTCAGGGGATAAGTATGATTCTTCTTGCAGTGTTGGACCTCCTTCACCAAATACACATTTTACTCCTCCTTTCTTGGAGGAAAAAAAAAACTACTATTGGGTAAGGTACCTCCTTTTAAGAGCATGAAACTTTTCTGTAAATGTTCTTTTCTTTGATACTCATTTCATAGAAAAACTTACACAATTTTTGGAGATGAGGAATGGGAACAAGTAAAGGGGAGGAGGGGGATGAATCGCAAAACAGACTGTATGACGTGTGCACAGGTGCTGAGCTGTAGTAGCATAACCTATATTAGCACATTACTTTATAAACTGTGATGTGGGGGTAGTATAAAATAATATCCATTTTTCAGACTCAGCTCAAAAGTTTCCCAGCAATCCAGAGAAATTGCTCGGAGAAAGGGGGAAGCAAAATGATTTGCAGGGAAGAGGTGATGTAAATGAAAGGAGTTTAGGGCAATTAGGCAGGGCTAAGTTAGTCTAGGGACAGTCGTAGGAAAGGGAGTAAGAGCATCTCTCCACATGCCTGTAATCTGCCTTGCTAAAACACCCAGTCTTCTGAGCTTGAGACTTGGAAGCACCCTTCTTCTTCAATGAAGGGGTGTTTTTCAGGAAGGGGAAATAACTGGTTTACACATCAAAACTCAAGAACAAAACCAGTCACCTCTGTAAGTTTGTGAATTAATTCTATGCCTTTTTATTTTAAGGATCATTGCTTGAGAAAGACATTTTAATGTAATTATAAGCTAACAAGAAATGGGAATTTTGCATTTTGTGTGTGGGCCTGAATAAATAGATCCATTGAGAGACAGACAGAGCAAGTCACTTGGAATGTACCAGTCAACAGCAGAAATGTAAACATACTCCAGTACGTTCTCTGCACTTGTCTTTCAGCAGAACAAAACTTGTATTAATGTGGGCTGACTGCTGCACTTCTTGAATTCAGTGGTGAGTCCTTCACAAAATCCAGTTAGTTCTCTGATCATGGATCAGTGTGTCTGACACTACAGAAACCCAGGAGAACAGAAACTTGCTGCAAAGGAGTCTCTGCTCTGTCTTAAATTGAAGTGTATGAAGTTGGTTTGCAGACCTGACTGGGTTTGGAGCAAGTGAAAAAAACGCTGAATCAAACAGATCTTTGTGTTCCAGCACATTTGTACAACGTTATCTCATAGACAGGTAGATCTACATGTATTTAGCTTCATCTGGTACCAGTCCTTATGAAATAACACCCACTGAGACTGTTGCTTCATGAATTGTGATAATTATAGAAAGCCACTTTCAGACTGTTAGAACCTTAGTCCTTCAAAAGCAGCAGGTTACTGGAAGAAACTATGTAAGAATCAAACACAAGAATTCAACTGATTGTACTGAAACAAGCCTTACTCTGACTATGGGGGAGGATTATTAATTGTCTGTATTTAAAAACAAAGTAACTTCCTCATCATATCTCTTTATGGCTTTTGTATAATTTTTTTGTTGTCTTGATAAAATTAATGAGGTTTTTTGTGAGGAGCGTTCAAGAGTGACAACAGGAAGGACAGTTTAATTGTAAACAGAAGGGTGTAAGGTCTGTGCTCCAAGAGGCCCAGCTATCTTATATAAAGCAGGTCTGAGGTGCAGCAATCTTTAGCTTGGGCTGATGAAATATCCTAGTGAATGGAATGTCCTCGACTATAAAAGGCTTCTTATGGCACTTTGTTTTACACTTTTGTTTTTGACTGGACTGTGAGGTACCTCAAAAAGTGGCATTGGATACTGAGCTGCATGCTGAAATTTCCTTGCCTAATTGTCTCCATTTTACATATGTCCTTGCACCTTTTGCAGGTCCTCCTTTGATCCTGTGTCACTTCTTTCTTCAGCTACATGTTTATTATAAATCAAATGGATTATTACAGCCTCCTGCCCAGTCTCATGATTGCAAGATACTGCAAATATGTTCCTTTGGCATGACTGATACACCACAGTACAGAACAGCAGAATCAAACTCTGAGCAATAGCTTCCTTATGTGTTTAAAAATAAAAGGTAGATATCAGTTTAGTAAGGCAGATGAACCTTAATTGCTAAAAGTTCATAGAAAGTTTTGAGATGGTCAGAGGCAAGGTCATGTGCAAAGGCAGGATTTTATTAAAATATTTAATAAGCAGATTCTCTGACCCAGTAGAGGGAACAAAGATTCCTGTCCACTCTTAATTTTCCCTACCTGTAATTATTTCTACAGAACATAAATTACATATTGTACAGCTTTATTCTGTTTTCAGAGGATAATTAGACTGGAAGTTCCAGCCTTCTTTCTGTGCAGGAACTTCTTTCTCAGAAACCACACCTTGTAGCAGTCTGTTTTTCATTTGAGAAGGGCTGAATATCAATTTATGTCCAAGTTTTTATGGGTTAGCTACTTTCAAGAGATGGATACAAGTAAAATGGGAAATCCTTACTGACAAATCATAATAATTCAGTCTGGAAGATGTAGTAGAAGCTGGTAATATAGGAGTGGAAGCTTTTTTGCATGTGTAATCTGTTAGAGATTACTCTTAATTTCATGCCTGCTATTGTAACTGAGAGGGAAGCCTGTAATTCCTGTTGTAGTCATCTGAACATCTCCAGTGGTATCTCTGTGCTAAAAGGGAACTTGGACTCGGTGTCAAATGAGGCAAAGCAGGATGCAAAACGGACAGTACCAGTTGCACTATGTATGAGATCGGAGGCTTTTATGGATATATTTATGTCAGCATTTAAAGAGTTTAATAAACCGAAAGGCAGGGCCTCAAAGGAAGGTTCACGACCCACCTCTAATATACCAGGAGGGACAAGTTGCAATACATTCTCCAGTGGTAGAGACTGATGGACCTAATATACTTTCAATTTCTGAAGAGCAAACTACTGTTTGAGAAATGTTCCAACTTTCAAGTAGTCACACTCTACTGTTTTTAAGCACCCACAAGTTGCCAAATTGTATTCCCATGTGAGTAATTTTAGTAAGAGGGTAGCAGCAAGGAAACTGAATTCAGTTAAAAAAAAATACAACATTCAAGTCTTACTTCTGCTGGAAAAGTTTGTTTGTTTTTTTATGTAGCTGTGGTGTACTCAAAGCTTTTTTTTCATCCTTGCATATGCAAAATCCAGACCTGCAGAACTGTTCCATGTGGTGAACAGTCTGCTAAACCCAGACTGTTTTGCCTGAGTAGCAGATTTCCATATACCTCATTATGAGTTTGGGGTTTTTTTGATTTATGTAGGCTCTGTTCCTTCAAAGGGATGTATGACTGTACACCTTTATACCTACCAAAGTGATTTCTTATCAGCTACTGCGGAAAATACAAGGGTAGATCCAGTGGGGAATATGAGCGTTATTTTATGAAGAGCTTCCTTTTTAGCCAGTTTAAATTGTCATGGAAACAACATGTAAACAGCAGGCCACAGAGTTACTTAGCTTTGAAGTTTTTAGTGGTGCCCAGTGAGGTTCTGGATGGTTAGTGAATGATGTAATCCACAGTGTGTAATGCAAATTCATATCCCTTTTGATTGGTAAGGGACTATAAGAAAGATGAAGGTCAGTACTGCTAAAAGAAAGTAGCATGGACTTTACCTCATTGTTGCCTTATACAGCCTGCTTTAAATAAGTGTTAGATCTTTCCACAGCAGAGAGGCTATTATACTCAGTAATAGCAGGTGTGCTTCAGTCCTGTGATAAAGGCAAATAATTAGGGTACCTAAATACATCTCTGAAGTTATCTTATTTCTGTGGATTCTTACCACTCCAATTTCCAGTCTGTGCATGGACAGAGTTAATATCCTTGTTTTTATTATTTCCTTCTGGGGATGAACAACGTCATAGAATCAGGGAATATAATCATGAAACAATGTAGACTGGAAAGAGCATCTGGAGGTTTCTGGCCAAGCCACTCCTCAGAGCAGGGCCAGCTTAGATCAGTGTGCTCATGGCAGTCTTTCAGCTGAGCTTTGACCACCACTTCAGAAAACCCTCTGGCTCCATCATCTCTATAATTTTCAGTTAGATAATTAAAAATATCAGTATGACTTCAGTAAAAATATGCCTTAAACTCCTCACCTCAACAGCCCCACTCCTCAGTGTTCTCTGAACAAACTCATTTCTTTCAGCATCCCCTCTTACATCATCACATACCTAATAATCTTTCTGACCCAATGCCCTCTTAATCTAGTAGGTAAACATCTGTGATGTGTTGGGAGGTCCAGAAACTGGAGTAGATGACATCATTGATATTTGCATCTGGCCATCTCTTACTCCTCAGTTCCAATTATTTTGATTATGTTTATCTGTTTTGAGTGAAGGTGGCTTTTGGAATAATTGAAGACTTCAAGTCCTCTACTCCTACCCTAAGAAGATACCTGAACTGCAGTACTCCATATCTTACTGATGAGGCCTAAGAAACAGAACTCTTCACAAGGAAGAAGCTGTTTCCTGAGAGAATGCTTTGCATTAGCGATGCTCTTGATTTAAGTGGTTTATTTACAGTGGGTCATGGTATAACATGTTTTTATAGATGGTATCGCTCAATATTTCTTATTATCACCACAGCATAAAATACACTCCCTCATGGCCTGCTGACTTAGGGAAAGCGGACTGTATGGAAATCATTTTCAAATCCCAAGGACTATACCTGTAATCTACTGTTATGTTGACTTCTATTTCTAGTGCTCTTGGAGGATCATCTGCCCTTCACATCCCAGCCTTTCCTGGTGGAGGTTGTCTTATTGACTATGTACCCCAAGTGTGCCAGCTGCTAACAAACAAGGTGAGTTGGTAAAGGCAAGTCACTTTTCGTTTCCTGTATGCTCTGTACTGCATTTCCATAGACATCGTTGTTCTTCTGCCAGGCAGTCCAGGCAAGGCACAGGTAAGCTGAACTACCTTTTTGACAAGAGCTGAGCACCTAAGCAGGACACTGAATATAAGGACTCTTTTAGGTAAACAAGTGAGTTTGGGATCATATCCTGGAGTGGTTTTTTTCCTAATGTGACATGTTCTGATTTAGGATAAAACTTTTTTATACTGTACAACACTGCATTGTAACATACTATTTTGTTGGCAAATACAAATGTATACTTTGCATATTATTTTTCCAGTTGGAAGTTCTTACACCATAGTCATCACTGTAGGTTTTGAATACTTCCAGTGATTTTTCTTCTCAGATGTTTCATCCAAATAAACTGAATCAGCAGCCTATTTGAATGATTATACAGTAATAGCTACTTAGGGTTGCTGAAAAGGTTGTGTTCCTTTTAGCTTACTGTTTAAACAGAAAAGAACAATTACAGCACTTTGAAAGTTTCATTATTCAAGTGTACTTTTCAAAAGAAAACTCAGGGGCCAACATATAGAAATTTACCTTTTACAGACTCCTCATTTGTATATTATTTTTACCTTCAATTGTCTAAATGGAGAAAATAATTTTATCTTTTAGAAAAAGTTCTTCAAAATATGTTTCCATAATTATATTGGAATCTATACTTTAGAATTGTTTTTGTTGTGGTTTTCTGTTAAAATTACTTTCTGTTTTTAAAATCTGCAAGTATACAGGACTGTTTTTATCCTTTCTTAAACAAAGTCACTTGAGCAAGCTTGTCATATGTTTTCCTTTCACCAAAATAACATTTCAGATCCTACACAAAGCCTTCAAAATAATTGTAATTTTTTTATTGAGTGAATGTGTTTCAGTGTATAAATAGAATTTAACTTTAAGGTATACAAGATAGCTCTCAGCAAAGATAGTATCATGGCTTTTTCAATAATTTTAGGAAAGCATTTGCCAGCCAAGGAATTCTAGTATTGCCATAGTCAATACTCTTTCTGTTCCTTTCAGTGCAGGAAAAAGGTTTTTAAAATGCTGGTTTTCATTCTGGAAAGCAAAGGAATTTATGTAGGATGTCACACATGGAACCACACCATAAGTACTTGAAGTCACCATTTATAAAGCAGATGCTCTTGCAGCCTCTTGACACATGCATTGTTTCTGTTACAGGTCAAACCCTGTTCACACTGTTCTCCTAAGTAATACCATTCTAATCAATAAGAAAACATACATGGTGCAAGGAGAATTTTGCCCTAAGTTTTCCAAATTTAGCATTGTTGGATTTTTTCTCTGCCAGGATGCAAGTCTTTCAAAGCCTAGAATGCCTCAGAAATTGATGCTCGCAGTTGAGTAGGTTGCTCCCTGAGTCAGCAAGGAACCAGTGAGAGAGCTTAGTGTTCAGAAGATTTGTTGGAGGTGCAGTCTTCAGAAAACACCCAAGATCAGTTGTAGAAGATACTTACTTTTTCTTTTATTTTCTTTCATAACCAGAATGTTATTTTGACACAACCTACTGTCATTTCAGGTAACTGTGATTTGACTATCACAGCTTTCTACTCAAACTACAGTTAGGAAAGGCTGAGCATTTCTTTCCTTCACTCTTTATCTTACGCAGTTAAACAGCACTTCAATCTATTGTGAAAAGCTAAGTTTGACTCAGAAGTAAATGAAGAGATTTCTTTACAAGATGTTCTATGTGCGAGATCCAGGGCTTGTTTTAAAGGCATTTTATGATTCTTTAGGGAAATCACAAAGGCTAAATGTAGGATTTGGAACTACTACAACATCAAACATAAATCTTCCTTAACAAGAACTATATGACAAACTGGGCTTTGGCTTTTTTTATCTTGTTACAGCTCTGGATTTGTTTTCTTCTTTCCTTTTTAAGGTACAGTATGTTATTCAGGGATACCATAAGAGAAGAGAGTACATTGCAGCTTTCCTGAGTCACTTTGGAACGTAAGTTCATTCAATGCATTATTTTCTGTAGCATGGGGGAAAGTAATTTTCTGCACATGGTTTGTGGTTGTGTTATTGCTGTCCACTGGATAAGATGAAATCTAGTCAGTTTTCCCAAAATTATGTGTATTGATTGTCTCTCTGTAGCAGTACTGGAATGCAGTTCAGCATTGTTTCACTTCTGTGCCAGTTGGAAGTCTGATTTTACTAGAAAATAGCTGATGGTGGGAAAGGGCCAGTAGGGAATTTCTCCTTGTGCAGAAGAAATGTGCTCATTTCTAAATAAATGACTTGAGGAGTCTCAGTAATAGGCACTGACTGAGGTGGGAGAATGGGGGAGCAGGTATGGTTCCAAGCCTTTCAGGAGCCAGAAACCGCTGCTTGGTGTAAAGACAGGACTAAGAGACCAGCTGCTCCCGCCACCAAGCAGTATCTTGTATCTCAAGAGAAAAGGCTGTCGGGCCATGTTGAATGCCTGCAGATTAGGCAGTGGCCATATCTGAGCATGATGCATTAGCTTCACAAATCAATTAATCAGGGCTACCTTGGCACTGTGAGGGGTTGGCACTTTGGTGTCCCACCTAAATACTGACTTGAGTGAGAGTCCCAAGTCTTTACCTACTTGTGGTGAGTGGTTTCTGCTTCCAAGGGCTTCCAAATGACATGGGTATTTGAGAGCCCTTCAAATCTCATGTCTCTCAAGTGAGCTTAGGAAAACAGGTGGCTTCAAGCATGCACCCAGATTTAATACAATGGTAAGGAGATAACAATGACTTGAACTGGGTATACAAGCAGACAGTCAATGCAAGCTCAATCTTTATCAACACAAGGTATTTCCTTTTCTTCTGAGAAAACTACAGTATAGAAATGGCCAGGTGTGCCAGTGATTGTATTGAATCCACAGTGTGGTTCATGAGGTCTGATACTGCTTGAGACTTATAGAGAATAACAACTTTTCTCATGGTTGAAACTTGTAATATATCTGTTGAACAAGTGTTCTATATTGAATTTTTTGTATGCTCTCATGTTTTGCTTATTTTAAATATGCTCCTTTCAGTTTTCAAATTTAAACCCTCCTCATCCTCCAAATTTACTTTCCTTACTACAGAGTTGATAAATTATCTTAATTTGAGTTAGATACAGGAAATTAGTGTGTCTACAGATTTACCAGTTTGGGACTGCAGATGCATTAGCTGGTCTCCTTTTATTCCAAAGTGTATTTATGTAAACTGAACATGGCCTTTCTTTTGGTAAAGAACTCCAGTATCTCAGCATAATTAAGAAGATTATTAAGATTAAAAGTTAGCTTTCATTTACATTTAGCTAGACAGTTGCAGCTGTTAATAAACAAAACAAATACTGGAAGTTTCTGAGCAAACAAAAAAGCCCAATCCCTGTAATACAAAATTTACATATTAATTGTTCAGTATTAGAAGGTAAAAATGGTATTAATTTTTTGTTGTTTTTCTCTTGACAGTGGTGTGGTGGAATATGATGCAGAAGGCTTCACAAAGCTCACTCTGTTGCTGATGTGGAAAGATTTTTGCTTCCTTGTTCACAGTGAGTAACACTTTGCCTCAGGCATAAATGTCTATCCTCTTGAAGATACAAGTTCAAAAGGGAAAAAATACAATTACAGGAAACAATTGAAAAGTTTTAGCTATTTTTATCCAGTGCTTAATGTATTTTTGATGTGACTATGACACTTAGAAAACACAAAATCCCAATTGTATTGGGAGGTGGGGAGAGTTGGAGAAGGGGAGAGGATCCACATCGATAGTGAAATGTCAGCTTTACAGAATGCCAAAGGCATCCTGGGAAGGTGTTCTGGTCATTTGAGGCAGAATTAAGTTCGTGGTTGTAGCTCAGCCTTTCAAAAGTGTCAGTAATGAGAACCAATATTATACTCAACCTGGGAATACCTAAAATCTTCTATAATTGTCAGGAATTAATGCACTGATAACAACTGTAAAGACTCTCTCTTTAATGTAGGGAAAATATATTACATGAGAAATACACTATACTGTTATTAGGATCCATAAGATATTCCTAGACTGAAACTGTGTAGGCAAAACTGTCTTAACAACAGTCCTAGATTTGCTGTCATTTGAAATTTTTTAATAAAGAGTGTATTGCTTTCAAAAAGATATTATTAATTAAATAAATATATAGGAATTAGTCCATGTGGAAAATAGCAAATGTAGCTTTGATACGTGTTCCCTTTTACATGTTACCTTAAGTAGCAATTACTATTTTTCCTTGTGCTATGGTGAAATTCACAGATATCAGAGATATTTTGGTCTGGAGAAATTCAGTCATATTACTCTTTAGTTTTGATTGGTCCGCTTCTTATTTAGGTTTAGAAGAATTGCATTGCAGTCTGAGCAGCTGCAGCATTGGTGTTTGGTAACATTCTGGCACTGGAATCTTTGAGATGATGTCATTTTTGATCGTGGGCTAGCTTTCCATGTCAAAACCTAACACTGTCTTGATGACATTATAGAAATTTGCCCCAGAATTTTTAATGCAGGGAGTGAGGATTGCTGTTGTTCAGAGAAGTCCTTCACCCCTTGTTGTATTGGAGATCATAATAATGGGTCTCACTATCCCTTTCTTTTTATAAAAGAAGTTTACCACGCTGTAATGACCCTAAAAGGCCTAGAAAATTCAAACCTGAAATTAAAACACTTCTGTCATATTATCATTGATGTTGTGGGGAAAAATAATAAAATAATTAAAGCTGATATATTTGGGAAAATTATTTTTATTAAGTCTTTACTTACATTTCAACTACAATTGAGGATTTGTCACTGGACAATTGTCTTCTACGTGATGGCATTTCTTTACACACAGCCTTCTCGACGATTTCCTACCTTTCTTACTCCCCTACATATTTGGCTTAATTTAATCAGTGCTAAAACTCCTGTGGATTTGATTTGTGCTGCAGGATAATATAATTTAATACATGTTGAATCAGTTATATTTCAGGGGAATCAAAATTCAAATTTCTGCTAAATAACAGAGTAGGTTTTAACTGTGTAATATTCATAGTATTCAATTAAACTGGCATGAAAGCTGCAATTGTAACTGAATAGTTTATCACTATGTATTAACCCTGTGGCCTTAAAAATCATACAGTGTCTCAGCTGTGTAAGCCATTGCATCACCTGCTTGTTGAACAATCCACTGCAAAAGCATTTATGTTCCCTGCACTGAAGGATATTGCAATGAAAGGACCGAAACCTGCACTTCATTTCCTGAGTGAAGTAATGTAGGCTTTCATCTCTAAACCACTGACATAACTATGTATATTATGGTTGAATATTTAGCAAGCATCTAATAAAATGTCTGGGAGAGATAGCAATAAGTTGAAAACTGTTCTACTTCGTATATTTACTATAGTACATAGATAAAATATTCAGACAAAGGTAAATAGGTCAGTATACAGCAAGCACCATGGCAAATCACATGAAAGGAACCACAGTAAATTATACTGGCATCTAAATTTTGGTTAAAATTTTAGGTTTAGTTGAGATTATGAGATTTATAAACCTCGACATGAGTTGTATTTCCTTTAAAAGATGCATTCAGAGATTTCAAAAATAACTGGCATTCTTTTACAACTATTTGAATTCTGAGTTACAAATTTGTTTGGACACTAGGAGGCAAAAAATGTTAGAAGTAAGGTGAGGTTTTTCCAGGATAGTTTTATTGAGGGAACTGGTTTAAAGAGGACAGAAACAGAAACATAGTTCTGAATTACCTAAGCCAAATAACCCTAGAACAATTTGACTTGCTAAAAAAAAAATTGATTTGTGCTGTAGTTACAGAATGAAGGGCAGAGTCTACCCACTCTACTTGAAAACACCAAAGAGCTACCTAGTTGCAAACTTAATCATTAGTTTAATGAAGCTGCTGCAGTTATTATATTAGATCAAAGACCAGTCAAAGGAATTGTTGTGGTGGTTTAGTTTTAAGAATTAATCCAGTGCTTTCAAATATAAGACAGAAGAAATAAACATGTAGAGAAGTTCATGCATCCACGTGGGAAAGGAAATCGTTCATCAGTCTTGCTGCTTTTGATATTGATACTGTTTATGAGTAAGTCTCAGTATGAAGCTTTGTAAGTAAACTTCAATAGACTGCCGATTTCTTTCTCTACTTGTTTATGAATCAGCTATGATTAGTTTTTGCAGACAGGTATTTCTTCATACTCTTGTTCTTGCATACAGTCTGTATTTACACCATATATAAATCACAGTATTATTTAGGTTGGAAAATAACTCTTAGATCCAATCCAGCCATTGATGCCATAACTAGAACAATATTAGATAAAAACATGTTACATTACCTGTACATAATTAAGCATTAAATAGCCTTATCGGTATAAACACTAGAATAGGACTCCGAAGCAACCTTTATTTGGGCTTTTCAAGGATTAATTTCTGTCTTGCAAGATTTTTTCGTTATCAGCACAAAGAAAATTGACAGAAGTTGGATCAGTTGCAATAACAAATTAAACACTGCTTGTATTAGTTGGTTATTTAAGACATCTTGGAAAGGACAAACATGAAATTAAAAAGGGTTTGTTTCTCTGAAGAATATTTCAGGGGGTGGAGAATGCTGGAAGCTGCCAGCATTCGTATTTCAAGTTTGGAGGGGATCTCAGCTGAGGTGAAGTTGGTGGGATCATCTACTGGAACTGACCTTGACTAGTTGTAAGGGATTTCGGGTTCTGTGTGAGTAATGCCGCTGACTCAGGAGGTCAGAAAACAAGGGACCCAGAGCATTAATTGGGTTATAGGATGCTAAGCTTATGAGTATCAGGCTTTGGATGCACACCTGCTTTTTTTGGTGGAAGTCATCAGCGCCAGTTTCTGATGCGTTCTTGTTTGGATATTGCTGTCGGCACACGTTTTTTGGAAGAGCAGTTTGTGCCAGTGCAGTCAGGTTACAGAGTTTGAATTGATGGCCTTAGATAAACAATTCAAGTTCTCATACACCTCCTTTGGGTCTGGATTAGCACATCTGCCCAAAGCCTCAGAAAGGAGCTTGGAAAATAAGGCCGCAGAATTTTTGGTAGCTGTGTTTGTCAGATGAGGCTTGGGAGGAGAGGGAAAATAATGGCGTTTTGGGAAAGAGCATTAGTAGCTGGGAAGACAAGTTTACACTACTGTGCAAAGAAAGTGCAGTTTATTCCAGAAGTGTTCAGAGAAAAAGGAATGTATGCCCACTTGCTGCAAATAAACAAAATTGTGTTGAAGAATTAAATCCTTCATTCTGTTCCCTTTCCAAGCAGAAATAACTCATTAGGCCTCAGATACTGTTTCAGTCATTCAGTAGAGTATCATTTATCCTTACAATGTAGGTGAGTGTTACATTTTTGGACACCTGGTGTAGATGTTACCTGCCCTTGAAAGGAGATTGCCCCACTTCTGGAAAAGTCAGCAGAACAGAGCTAATGAGTATTTGTCAGCCCCTTCATCTATTCCTCCAGCAGCTGTTTAAATAACAGCTTATACTTTAAGGTAGTAAAGAGGTTTGGTAACGTCTAAAATGGAAGGTTTTACTTAGGTGAATATGTGTCTGATCACTTTACTATTACTAAAAAAGTATTTTGAGCCCATAGTGTGCCCTGGCAAGCCAGGAGGGCCAGCCGTGTTCTTTGGGTGCATCAGGCAAAGCATCTCCAGCTAGTCAAGAGGGGTGATTGTCCCACTCTGCTCTGCACTGGGGCAGCTTCACCTTGAATATTGTGTGCTGTTTTAGGCACCACAGTGTAAGAAGAACATAAAGCTGTTCGAGAGCATCCAAAGGTGGGCCACAAAGTTGTTGAAGAGCCTTGAGGGGAAGCTGCATGAGGAGTGGCTGAGGGCTCTTGGTCTGTTCAGCCTGGAGAAGAGGAGACTGAGGGGAGACCTCATTGCAGTTACAACTTCCTCATGAGGGGAAGAACAGGGGCCAGCACCGATCTCTTCTGTCTAGTGATCAGTGACGGAACTCTAGGGAATGGCTGGAAGGTGTGTCGTGGAGGTTTAGGTTGGATGCTTGGAAAACATTCTTTGCTCAGAGGATGGTTGGGCACTAGAACAGGCTCCCTAGGGAAGTAGTCACCAAGCCTGCTAGAGTTCAAGAAGCATTTGGACAATGCTTTCAGGCAAATGGTGTGACTCTTGGGACTGTCGTGTGCAGGGTTGAGAGCTGGACTTGATGATCCTTGTGGGTTCCTTCCAACTCAAGATACTCTGATTCTGTAAATCTGGAACCCAGAACATGAGACTGTTTCATATAAACATGCCTGTAAATATTTCAGTAAACTGTTAATCTGCCTGTAGCTTTGGCCATAAGGACCTCTCTGTTATATAGGACCTATAGATCTTGTTAAATGTAAGTGTAAGAAGTAGCTGGTATTTGTTGTTCTGATACAGTATTCAATGCAGTTCAAATCCACTCAATGACTCCTGTGTGCTACTGGAGTATGAGTAACCATTTGAATGGTGTTTGTAGTTTTAGAGGTACATTTTTTACATGTTCTGTCATGTAAGACTTGCTCGCATACCTTTTGGAAGTGGAAAAGAAGATACCCTTCAGGAGTTGCTGTTCTTCATCAGTATTAGTGCCTGGCAGTCATCACAATTAACGCTTAAAATTCCAGGAGAAAAAGTCTTTGGTGATTGCATTGGTTCTACTTCAGGGGCGTTAGTCTGATTATGGAAGAGGAGTCTCTTCAATAAAAGATACAGAAAAATAAACTTGTTTGTCCAAGCCATATACTACAAAAATAGGTCAAGTATTGAGGGGAATATTTACGTGAGATTGTTTTATGAGCTTTTATCTAGTGAGGTGTTTTGGCTTCCTTATGTAGTGCTTTTATTTTGCTCTTCTCATAGTTCCTCAAGTGAAAATGGGAATTTATGCCTCTTGTTTACTAAAGAAGGTAGAAGAGAATCTGACACTGTGAATAACAAGGTGTAGGAGAATGGAGTGGTATCTGGTACTGTCAGGAAAGCAAGACAGTTCAGCAGAAATGCCAAGCATAACAAAATACATGTGTCAGGAGTCTACTGGACTGAGAAGTTCAATGCAGAATTCAAAAAAGTCATCAAATATTGTATAAGTCTGTCTTTTCATTCTTCAGTGAGAAAATAGAGATTAACAAAGTCCCAGTGATGTAAAACTGGCTGGAAAAAGTCAAAAGCCATTTAGATCTTATGCTTGGATGTAAGCAGAGAAGCGTCTTTCTTGTTGTCTTCTCTGACTCTCTCAGTACTTCCAGTTTGTTCCATGTGTTTCTTTGAATCTGGTCTTGAATGATCCTGAGGGCATGTCATTCTGCCTACAGCAAAATATACCTTAAGCAGAGGGGGTTTCCTCAAAACTTTGTACATTGTTTTAATCACTCAAACAAAGCATTCTCTGTGACTTTTCCTGTGTAGTGAAGTGCATATTGCTTAACTAAAGTCAGTGAAAGCTGCAGATACACTGCCGTGCTGTGGACCAGACAGTGATGGAAAAGTAGCCTGAGTCACAGGCACACAGTTCTGCTCTAAACTAGGCATAGGCATAGAAAGAGGTTAATCACAGGACTGAATTGCAGCATTTGGAAAATTAGTGAGTCTTTTACTAATCATTTTGCTCCATGGCATCCTTTTCTCCTTTATTTCTAAGGGACACTGCCAACTAGATTGAGTTTGAAAATTTTAATGAAAGCTGATAATGTTATTTTTGCCATTAAGAAAACTTTAAACATTGTGTTCCTTTGATTCCTTTGTGGGTATTTACTCGTATGTGATCCAAATGAGATTTTTTTCTATTTAGGTATTGATCATGCATGCAAGTGGAACCTGAAAAACAGAGGTTTTCTTTTCCTCTTTTTCTGTTTCTCTGTATCCATTTTGTTTTCATGTCACTCACTATAAACTAGTTTTAGATTTGTATTTGTAATTGCTAAAAAAGGGAAATGGACCCTAGGCAGTTAATAAAACTTGGTACGGACAGCAACCAACAGGAAACAACTGTTGTGGTAGGAATTAGGCTTTACAAGTATCTTATGAAGGCCTGATGTGGGTGAACTGGCGAAGTATTCTAAAGTGTTACTTTTCCGTGGATATTACTTTTTTAATTTCTGAGAAATGCATATATTTGCCATACTTTTAAAACTGCAGTATATTGCTGTAGACATTAATTGACGTTCTTCCAGTAACTACAAGCACTTTAACAAATGGACTGAAAGGTTTTGTAATAACTTCTTACAAAATTGCATTTTTCAGAAAAGTGAACTGTTGATTTTTCTTATTTAATAGCTATATCTAGAATACAACTACTATGTGCCCAAGTATGTGACAGATAACTAAAATTTGCGGAAAAGATACCTGACATGGAGAAGGGATATAATCCTATTTTATCCACTCAATTTTATAAAATAAGTAATTGGGTCAAAAAAGTCATTGACGGGGTGGGACTTGGCTACAGATTGTGGTGCTTGTTCTTCTTACTCCTTGTCTCATGTCTTGTGTCTATACCTTTTAGCAACTCACATGGCATTCACAGATAGTTTTTCTCTAAGGTGAGAACTGCATCAAAGGTGTGAGATACAGCAAGTAGAAAATTGCTCATAGTAGCAAGTAGAAAGCAAATATCTTGTTTTCAGTCTGGAAGGGAAATTATGAATAGGGATTTCATGGATGAGTCCTGGGTTCAATATCAGGCAATGCTTTCGTTAAAAAAACAGGATGATACAGAACACCACAGTATTGTTACATATGAAATGTCTAGAAATAAGAACTGCATCAAGATAAGAAATGATTTCAGAATCCTTCTTCTCTATCTCCTTCCTTTTTCTATGCAATGACAATTACTTTGTCACCTAAGTCATTTTTTTCTAAGAATCGATGTGGCGTAGCAATGGCACACAAAAGTGACTGCAGAATACCTTTTATGAAATAGATAAATATAATTTACTTTGGAATAATAAGAAATACACCTTGGTTTAGGGGTGAAACAGGTCACAAAGATGCATAATGTTTAAATGGGGGGAAGGAGGGAGAGCTTAAACTGCTTCTCTGTCTCCTTTGTGGGCAGTTCCGCTGCCCCATTCAGCAGCGCAATCCCACATTTTCCCTAGTCTTCCTTTCACTCTTGCTGTTCCTGTAGCAGCCCATCTTGAGACCTTAACTTTCCTTGCCAGATTCAACTCCAGGTGACCTTTGACATTCCCAGTCCTGTGTCTGCATGTTCAGGGAGTGTTGACATCTCATGTGCTTCCTTTTTATGTTTGAGTTTTGTCAGGGGCTCCTTGTTCATCCATGTAGGCCTCCTGCTGCTATTGTTTGCCTTTCTGGTCATTGGGATGGACTATTCTTGGGCTTGGAAGAGGTCATCATAGACCCTTCTTCTCACCAAGATTGTTATCTCATAGGATTCTTCCATGGGAAGAGCAAGATCCTTGAACAGCCCAGAGTCTGCTCCCTGTAGCTTAGGAGTGTGATCCTGCTGTTTGTCTTACATCATCCTCAAAAGGAATATTCACAAAAGACCACCAAAAATGGCTGGTGGTCTAGAAAGCAGGTCTTGAAAGAATATGTTCCACAAAGTAGTTTTTTAGGTAATTAAAAGGTGGTAAGATGGATAAGCCTCTAGAACTGTTGAAGGAGGTTTGAAGAGTAAAAGTGATACACTGTAATGGTCAGGAGTGGGGAAATACAATGGGGCCTGTATAGTAGTAAAGCAGATTTCAGTTTAGCTTTAAAAATATCTGGAGTGGCTTAGTTGGCTGATTGGGCCAGACAGAATTGCTCTGCATTGTGATTTGAAAGCTGTAAGCCTGCATGGAGCAAAGGCTGAAGGAACAGGGTAGCACGTGTGTCAACCAAAGATCCTCTTGACCTGCAGGATAATGTCACACTGATCACAGATGAGAATGAAGTAAATCAGTTTCCTTTCAAATCCCAGACAGCATTTAAAACGGCAAAAAGAACTTCTTTGCAAGCCTCATAATCTTAATAAAATGTTCGTGAGAAAAGACCATGTTTTTGCATAGCTGCTTTTCAGGTAAAAACATGCTTTTGAAGCCTTCCTGCCTGGTTGGAAAGTAATGAAAACTTCTCAGCAATTAGGAGGGCACCTCTACCTCTACTGGGAAAGCAAAGGAAGTTTTTTTGCAGTGGTCACCAGCCTGTGCCAAGAAAGAGCACAGTGTGCTTTTTACACCCATAACAACTGCAACTGTGTTTAAGTTTCAAGCTTCAGACAACTCAGATGGAGAAGAGACAGTTTTTAGTAGCATCAATCTCATCAGTACTTAGAGAAGTTACTATAGAAACTGTTACAGCAGGAACAATAAAAGGAAATAAAAATGGAAGGAGGAGGGAATGAAGATCTTTGAGAATTTGAAGTAAAAATAAAACAAAATGTGAATACCTACCTGAAGCTGGTGAGGTTAAAATAAGAAACTTTTCTCTTAACTGAGATAATCATGAGTGCAAAAATTAGAGAAGGAAAAGAACTGTAAGGCAATTATGCCATTTCTTTAGGCTTGATACTGGATCTTGAGGATTCCATGGGATATTTTTAGGAGGTGGTCCAGTCTTTCTGTGGAAGTCCAAAAGACTGAGACTTATTTTAGATCACAGAACCACAGAATCGTGGACTATTCTAAGTTGGAAGGGACCCACAAGGATCAAGTCCAACTCTTAAGTCAATGGCTCACATAGGTGATTGAACCCATGACCATGGCATGATGACACTCCAAAGCAAGAAGACATTATGAAGCTGATTTTGGGTTACATCACTTTTTCATGGCCTTTGACCACTTAGCTGGAAATGGCTTGAAGAATATCTTGATTTGATCTGTTATATTGTTCCTTTGTAAAATTAAACAAAGAATTAGATACTTTGTCTGCAGTACATGGCTGTAACTTAAGGTATTTAAAATATTTTTGTCACATGATAAGAAAATACTGGTATGTATGAAGGATGGAGGACTTAAAAAAATACAAGTTATAATAAAGACATGAGATACTTCTACAACTATATAATATGCCTGTGTTGAAAGAAAATCAAAACAATTGTAATCATAAATCCAGTTGCAATTGGTGCCTAAACTCTTCCCATTATCAGTGGAATGGGACCCACAAGGTAGATACAGCAGTGTCATGTAGGCCCCTTCAAAACAAAATGGCTTACATTATAATAAAATAAAAACCGCCAAAAACAGACAAAACCAACTAACAAACCAAAACAAAGAGAGCTAATTAAACAAATGTACTTTGTAATGTGTCGGAATAGTTTAATCCATCACAACTCATTGTTTCCATTCTGCCTACAGCAGTTTGTCTTTAGTTGTTTAGTATTGTACGTTCTGTTAATACAGAACTGATTCAGTTAAGAAAAAAACAGCTATTTCTTTTTTTCAGAGTATTTACTTGCATTTTCATAGTATTTATTTGGAAATGTTTTGTACATAAGTCATCTTACTCATTTACTACACAAGTGTTGACTTTGCCAATGGGGTGGATATTTCCTGTAGCAAGGGCAGACCTAATTATTTCAAAACCAGCTGTGATTACCAACACACCCAAAATGCCATAAGTGTCTCAACTAAAATTCCATAAATGGCTTTTCATTTCAGATTTGAAATTTTGAAATGTTGATTTCAAAATAGCATCTTCCTGCAAAGATCCTATCCTGTTTTTCTCCAGAAGGGCTGTCAACCCTAATAATATTCAACAAATTCAAATTCCTGTGAGTGTGCTCTATTAACCCAAAGTCCCACACTAATGCCATTGATATGTTATTTGTCATCCTTGCTCTCATTCTTGCAAGAATAAGTCATCACACACCAAAGCAGGATAGCTGTGGCATTTAGTAATTCTTTGGGTGTTTGGAGCCAAATTCCCCCTTTCATTTTTTGCCAGTAGAATGTAGGCTAAAGGCCTTCATCTCACAAGAGTCAAGGAAAAATTGTCTAGGAAAAATAGCCTGACATCCTGCCCTGCAGAGCTTTGTGCCAGACACTACAGTCCCCAAAATGCTTGTGGCTAAATCTATTCAGGTTTCTCTATAGGTGAAGGTACTGGAATATTTATGTAAAAACTGAAGACAGCTCTTTTCCCTTGAAGTCAGGTGACGATTTTTCACCCATCATACAGGCTGTCTGGAACAGCTTTCTCATAGGAGAAGTCATGCCAGAAAATCTAGTAGAAATTTTCTTTTAAAATGGAGCTTTATGTGTAAGTGTTATTATATAAAGGGTATATGTGTTGCCACCGAGTTGCATTGTAAATTCATGTGGGTCTCATCTACATTAACACATGAAAACTGGAGAGCTCTGAGTTCAAGGAGCTTTTCAGTTTGAGGCAGTGCATTCAAATCCACAAGTTGCTTTTCCCAGCAGTGTGAGCTCAATTGCCCAAGTAAAGGCAGAGGGAATGTGAAATTCAGTGAAGCAAAAAAGAACAAGCAGAAAGATTATGAATGTGTACTAATAAGAGACAGAAAGACAGCTCTGGAGAGGGGAATATGTTTCCTGTTTCCATTACTTATTTCATCAGAAGTACTTGAATGCAGAAACAGTCTCTCGCCAAAGTTGGATGATAAGTAAGGAGTGAGTCAGGGAATTTCAGGAAGAGAATGGATAGTATCAGGCTAAGATTGTTCAGTGTTCTCTGGAGATTTAACACATCTTTCCTGTACCCTTCTTGTTTTTCTGGTGAAATAATTTTAAAAAAACTTTCACATGTCCGACAATCATTGATTCTGTAGTACCTACTGTGGCAGTCAGCATTGGATGGACTTGTGTTTGGCTGTATAAAGTAGTGTCTGCTGTTAAGTCTGAGAAGCCTTGGGTCTCACAGGCTGGCACTGAGCATCAGTTGACAGGTTGTCCTTCCTTGTTCCTTCATTCCTCATCTGGAATTGCTAAAGAAACTCTCAACTTGTGAAGGTTCTGTGAAACAATTTTTTGAGTATTTTATATAGCTAACAACATGCTTAGGATAATTAGAACCATCACATTGAAAAGGTCATGCAGAAAGGAACACATACTTAATATGCAAGGCTTCAGTGTTGTGTAGTAAATAAATGCAGAGCGGTAGAGTCTGTGAGATGGGGCAAGGCAGAGCAGTGTCTCCTTTGGTCAGCTCTGTCCAGCCCAGGAACTCAACTGGAAACAATACTGTGTTATGTTGTGTTTGAAGGCTGTTCTATAAAGCAAGTACAGATTGAATTAAGGTTGTGCATACCACGGAACCTTGTAGAAGTAGAAATCTCAGCTGTAAAATACCCAGATCAGACAGTGTTCATGAGTGCAAAACAAATTTCAGGTGCAACGAACTGCAGCAGATTCAAGCAACCCAAAGGTTATTAAGATAACCAGTATAGCAGCACCCAAGCATTAAAATGGTAGATAACATTCAGTGAATAAATGTTGACTTTTGTGAAAACAAATGTCTTGATTTATCCAGTGCCATAGAAAGGATGAATAAACCTTTTCCGTCGAATAGGAGAACAGTATATGGAAGAATTTCTAAATATTACCATGTAAGTGTTTTGAAATATTTTAATGGTCAGCATGCATTTCAAGCACGGTTTTGTTTCCCCATCTCATCTCTCCAGTACTTCAAGGCAGGGAGGAGGGCAATGTGATAAACCTGCCCTTTTCTTCTGAGCACTTTTTCCTTCAGAAATCTGGTAGCAGCACTGGGACATGCTTTTGCTGACACATTCCTTTCACATTTCATATTCTGTTTAAAAAGTTGTAAAATTAGATAATGAAGATACTCTTTTAAAGTTACTAAGACAGTCAAAATCAACTTTTTACTTGTTGACATAAGCTTAACAAACTGGGTAGCCTGTTCCAGGTCTCAGATTGTTTTTTAAGAAAAGGAACCATTCAACTTTACGGATTCATTGCACAGTTTCTTAGTTATTAATGAAACAAGATTTTGGCTTTAAGATAACTATGCTTTGAATATATGTATGCATTAAATGCTAACAAGTCAAGAGAAGCAAATTTGTGTTCCTTCTAGATAGTTTCTTACATTTCAAAAAGAGAGCAACTTCAACTATTTATAAACTGTAATTAAGTTTCTTTACAACATGACTCATTCTCAACAAGCAAGTCCTTTTTCTTTTGCTTTCTTATGAGCTGTGTGGGAAAATTAGGGTTCAATCACTGAAGAATTTACTCAATGCTTAATTACCCATAAACAGCCCTCCAAGTTCTGCTCATGTAGAGCTTGCATAAAGACATGATTTTCCCCGCACTATGACTGTCTAAAAATTGACTTTTAAAAAATTATCTGTAAATTGTAACATAGGAGAATGCAGTGTTTTACTGTGGTATTGGCTTCTTTCTCCAGTCTACTGCTTTGGGTTCCTCTTACATTAACAGTATGATGCTTAGGAAAGCCAAAGAAAGAAATCATCAGTATTAAATTACTTTGAGCATGGAACTAAATTGGAAAGCTTTACTTTCCTGAATGAGCTAATTGTTTAAATTTTCCAAAGGAAATGTTTCTATTTCTGTGAAAGAAGGGGTAAATGGGACTTCCTCTGACATACTTTTCGTTTTAAATCTGAGTTTGAGAGCAGCATTTTTACCTTCATAACCAAATATTACTGCTTAACTGCATGACTTGTATAAGCTTGCTAGTTGAAGTGACTCACTTACGCAGATGAAGTTATTTTTAGGGAGATAATTTGCACTGTTTAGAAGAGAGGAAAAAAGGGAGAGAGAGTCCTACTAAGAGCTAGATCCCTCATTATAGTTTACAGAGCTCATGAACCCAGCATCCAAGCAAAAGATGACTAAGCAAGGGGTCTATTGGTACTTTCAGGAATTTACAGACATGAGTCATCTGCTTATTTTCTGCAGACATATCACCAGGGTACTTCTGAGTCAGCTGTTATTTGGAAATAGTACTTGTATTCAACATGAATACGTTTTTGTAGTTCTTAGGTAACTGGCATGCCAGACCAACACAAACTTTTACAGTTTGGCTAGTTCAGGTGTTGATCTACAGAACTGGTCTGTTGTTTTTGACTGTGATGCATTTTTCATGGCAAAGTGTAAGTGTTATCTTGGGTGTAATTACAGTAACACCTTTGCTACCTTATGTGTTGCATGAGGGCAGATCTGATTCTGTATTAATGCACAGACTGAGAGTTAGACTGCCTATACACTACCAGGTAAAAAGAAAACATTTCTTTTGCCACCTGTGTGACTCTGAGCAGAATTTGACCTTTTATATCCAATGCAGTTTGCCAGCAGGAATTACCAATGATACTTGGTTCTTTTTTGCATTCCATGCACTAGTAGTGTCAATGGGCGGGCATCCACTGCGACAGAAGCAAGTTCTTGCCTTCCTTTCCTACTGCTGAAATAATAGCTGGCTACCTTGAGATATGTATAACACTTTACAACTCCAGGCTATTTCCTGTTTACTGGTCTTTTAGGTGTGGTTGTGTTCCAGAATTAGGGACAGGTTATTTTACTTGCTCTGGACTCATCCACACCTTGTATTAAGGAAACACTTGAGTTAGAAAACTGAAAGATTTTAGGTGAACGGTAGTGCTGGAAATCAAAGTCAGATCAAATTTTTTCAAAACTGCTTCCAGTTCAGGGTAATACTACTATTGCCCAGATGCGGGATGCACAGTTTTGAATCTAATTTGATTATCTGGTTTATCTGATCGGTTTATAATGTAAGTAATTTCTGAAAATTCCTGTACAAGTTTTGGTTAATAGAACAAGACATTTTTTTGCTGTTACATTTTGGTAGTACCTTCTCATAACAAATGGAAGTATCTCTGTAGTGAGAGCACTGTTTTGATTCTCCATTTAAACAACATTTCTAGTGCTAGATACTTTGTGTTAAGAGCAAACCTTTAGTTTTAGGTAACAGGAGGAAGTGTTGCTGCTTGCCCCTGTTACGTAGCTGGAGTTACAAAGTTAGTGAAAGTTGGAAATTCTCAACTAACAAGTTAAGTATAAGGGCTAAACTATTGCTTGAATGCTTTGCTGAAGTTTGTTATTCCTCTCACTTGGTGATAAAATACAGAAGTATGAAGAGTTTTCTGTTGAGGAGTTGGTGCTTTAGAAGGGGAAAAGATGCACCAGAGGAACAGAGTTTAAGCGCTCAGAGCTGAAGTAATATATTTATAACATTAAAACAGAAAACCAGTCTGCTTGTTTTTTTACTCCTTGACAGTGCAGTCGTTCAGAGACTGAGGCACACACACCATTTGTGAGGGGAGGAGACATTTTGCTTGCTGATAAATGGCCACGTTACACCGATGTTTTTCAGAGTTGTTATTTAGCAATCATGTTATAAAGGGAATTTGATGGAGCAATCCTTGAATCTAACCTTTGTTAAGGCAGTGATCTGCCCTCAAATTAGCAGAACTCTGCCCATGTCATTAGAGCTGAAGTATCAGCTGGAAGCTGCTGTGTGGGCTGAGTCACCAGGACTCCGGCACTGTCACGTGTAGCTCAGACACTGGGTCATGAACTGAGCAAGCACTTCACCCACAGTGATTTCTTGTATTTTGAAGCTACAGCTGGAATAGAACATTTGGCTTTGTGCACTTCATGGCTACAAATGCTTTTACTCCTAGAGCTTGGAGGGTAATTTAGGAAAAAGGGCAATACGGTGGGGCTGATGCACATCAGAGGATTTAGTTGTGATTAGAAAACCTGGAAAATGAAGGAACTAGCAACGTAATAGCATGGAATTGAGCAAGTAAAACCTGTCTTACACTGATATCTCAGTCTATATGCAGAGATTTCATAGGAAGTGCTGGAATCTCTGCTCCAGGAAGTGTTTAAAATACAATTCCATTGCAGTGTTCTTTCATTGTGCAGAATTAAAGAACTGGGATTTGGAGGATAACAAAAAGTACAGTCATAGGTGCTTCATAAATTAAGTCTATACCTTTCAAAGAAATGTACTTTATTCTGTTAATTTTGGTTTTGTATTAGACATATTAGTGATTCAAGTCTGTCATCATAACTCAATTTA
Organism: Sakesphorus luctuosus; assembly: GCA_013396695.1. NCBI lineage: Eukaryota > Metazoa > Chordata > Aves > Passeriformes > Thamnophilidae > Sakesphorus > Sakesphorus luctuosus. The sequence continues at coordinate 42,068 of VWZD01003721.1, forward strand.
GCTACAGATTTCTTAAATTAAAAGTAGACCAAGGAAATATAAACTGTAATTCTAACAATGAAAAAGTGAAGAAAACAGTTTCGGACCATGAAAATGTATTCCAGTTTCTAACTGTTGTAGACCATTTTATTGTTCTGCCAGACCTAGCTCATCATGAGACAGTGATAAGCAAAGGGAACTAAGAGGTTCTGATTTTTATTTTTAGTGAGATATTTTGGGTATTAATGACTTTGCAGTGTGTTTTGGGGTTTGTGGGTGTTTTTTTGTCTAGCAGATGACAGCAAGTTGAAATCTTTTCCAACTCATGTGACTGAATCTTTCTACATCCTTTATCAAATCATTTAACCACTTTAGGACCCAGGCAGCTATAAAATGAGAATGATAATGCTATTTATGTCTACGGGAGGGCTAAAATGCATTGGCCAAAGTGGATAAAAAGAAATTTGATTATTGAATGGGATACAGAATGCATTTTATGATTCTTTGATAGAGAATATTTCACTATAACAGGAAAATAACTTAATCATGATGTAAATTTTATGATTAACACTAGTTAAACTTTTTTTAATGATGTGCTTTACAGAAGTGTTTTGATAAAGCAAAGCATCCCATACAGTAATAGGTTGGAATCATTACTTGTGAGAAATACAAAGGTATATTTTATAACTAATTATCAATCATCAGTTTCTCCTCTTCTGTCAGTCCCATAGAAGGGACTGTTATTTTCCCAGTAAAAAAGGGAGAAAATGCAATTGTGTGGTTTTATGACTTTTTTTCTTTTTGAATTTCAGTTGACCTACCCCTTTACTTTCCACGAGACCAACCAACCCTAACATTTCAGTCCGTCTACCACTTCACTAACAGTGGCCAGCTGTACTCCCAGGCCCAGAAGAATTACCCTTACAGCCCACGCTGGGATGGCAATGAAATGGCCAAGAGAGCAAAGTAAGTCAGATTTCTATTTCCTGGTAAATATTACATTTGTTACACAGACTTCTGTGGATAGAAGTTTCATGGATTTGACTGTACATCTCCAGTGTTACGAAAGCTGAACCTGTTTTTGTTCTCATGCAGCCTCAGTGTTCCCATAGATGAGGGTAGGCAGATACTTCACTAATCATGCTTATTGCATTAGTGCCAGAGGACTGATCAAAAGGAGGCTCTTTCTGCTAGGCATTGTATGGGCACAGAGTGGTGACAGTCTCTGCTCCAAAGGACTTCCAGTTTAAGTAGATGAGATTGCCCCCAGCAGGAGTAATCTGCATGGTAGAAGTCAGTCAAGGTAACTCCCTGCTTTTGTGGGGGTGTTGAGGGGACCCTGAAGGAAAGCATGTGAGATGGAGTGATGAGCAAGGAAGAAAAGCCTGAAAGATAGGGAATTTGGCTGTGATAAAAAGACATGGAAGAACAGAAAGAGGTAGAGCAAACCACCGATCCAGCATAGGACACAGACCTCTCAGGTCTTGAGAACGTTATCTGAAAGTCTGAGTATCTCTTGCTTTACTGCTTTTTTGTTGGATGATAACAGAGAATCTCTGACTCTTTCCTCCACATTTTTTCTGCAAGCCTTTGTTTCAGGCTGAGGAGACACCGCTTCAGCCTGAGTATCCTCTCTCGTTAAAGGTGACAGGGCAGCCTCCCAGAGTGGTTCTGTTGCAAGGGCAAGTTGCCATGGGCAGTGGTGCCCTCAAAGCTAGATATTATCCCTATCTTCTCATGGAGCAGAACAGATTTTACCTGAATGGCGCAATGTGGACAGCAGCCTTGCAGCAGTATTTTGATTTTGCCAAGCGTAAAAATGTTAGAACAGCAAGAGATTTAAGCAGGCTGATTATAAGTTGTTCAGCACATAAAAACATCAAACTGCATAAATAACAAGGCATATTGGGATGAACATTTTGAGTGACAGTCAGAAGATTAAATTAAATCAGCAAATATGCATAAATAAGAGTTGAAACAAAAATAGTTCAAGCTGAGTAAATCAAATGAATGGCATGGTCAGAGACTGTAATTTGGAAATGATGGAAGCAAACAACAATTGACTTACGCATTTGTAGATTTTTATACTAATTTAAATTTTATGGACAACATCAAGTAATATTTGATTTTGGATTTTGATGCATGGCAATAGAAAATTTTTGTTAGTATTTCTTTTGCCATCATACAATTTATAGGAGCAGCATTTCTTGATCAGGTATGTTTGGGTTTTTTTGTGTGTGGACGTCCTTATTTTCTCTAGCAGAATATTATGAGTATTTTATTTATTGAAAAAAAAAAACAGAAGAAGAAACAGTAACTGGAAGCATTACTGTGGTTTTTTTTGTTACCATACTACAAAATGCATTTCTTTTGCAGCTGAGAGCTTACAAGTACCTATGTGCTGTTTGCTAAGGGCATTCACTTATGAGTGGGTGTATACAAATGGACTTCTCTGCCCTGCACTTGAAATTTAAAATTATTATAACAGTTCTCTTGAAAAGCACTAAATGTGTACACTTACTAGCACATGTACGTTTGGTGAGGTTATTCACTCTTACGTTTGAGGCTCTGCATTGAAGTTTTACACTGAGTACGTAATATGAGAAAGATGATGAGAAGCGGGGGAAGTCAGTGTGCTGAGATGTCTGAAATAGCTACCATTGAGCTGCAAAGAGACAGAGAAGCTGCTCTAGTTAAAAGTGCTTTGCTTGCAGGAACAACTAGTGATTCCTGAGTAGGTACCATAAATAAATCTGTATCAGGCAAAGTATGATCTTATGATACGTGTGAGTGTATTTTAAGAAAGACTTTTAACACAATTGAGGATCTTATGTAAACAGTGTTTAAAATATTTGCTAGGGCTTCTTGGAATAGGTTGATATGTTTCAACACAACAAAATAGCTTTTCATTCTACTTTATTTTTACTGCAGACAAGTTATGGACCAACTATATTGGAATATATGTCAATAGATAGGAAAGCATTCTAATTAAATATATTAGTTCTAACACCACATCAAAACTTGCCACATAAAAGCAGAAAAGAAGGATACATGCTTTACCCTCCAGAAACAATGTCATTCTGCTCAGTGAAAGTAAATTTAGCCCTGGCTAAATCAGAGGCATCTTGTTTGTATTTCTACATACTCTCAGTTAGGTTTTGCTTATATATTGGCTTGTCCCCTCTTATCCAAATGGTCTCCCAAGTGCTTGGCATTCTTTGAGACAAAACATCTTGTTTATCTTCCTGGCCACTGCTCTAGGGCCACAGGATCTTCCACTTGACTTTCCAGTGTCTGACCAAATTCTCCACCCTTCTTCTCAGATACCTCAGGGATCAATGCACACCATCTTCCTCACTGGAGCTAAAGACACCATCAAGGGCAGCTTTTTTTTGCTCTTGCACCAACTGTAGAAGCATCATGAAGTTTGAAGTAGCATCAGTCAGAGATTTCCCCATCCTCAATTTTGGCAAGCCCTGCCTCTTTTTTCAGCAACTCACCACAGCCTGCTTATTCATGGGCAGAGCTGTCGTAAGTTCATGCCGAAGGGACTTTGATTTTGTGCCTAGCCTTCTCCCAGAGTTGTTTTGCTTTGGTTTTTTTCCCAAACAGGTGAGCCCATCCAATTCCTTCAGTGAAGGGACTAAACTTGAAAGTCTTGGTATCCTTGCTTATCTTTATGCCCCCCAGCAGAAGTAGGCATTTCTTTTGAAGTTAGAACTTAACCCTTTGCTGTAGCCTTGAGACAATTAGTAGTAACTATAGGTACGGGCAAAATTTGACCCTACAATGCATACATATAAAAGTAGATTGTGTGCGTTCACACTTAGAGACGTATCACCTAAATCTAAAAGGCAAATTCTCAAATCAGAGTATCAATTTAGCTGGACATTCTTTATTCACAGAGAAAATTGGCTCATGTTCTCATGAAGTAATTGGACTAGTTTATGTCTGTCTGATAAAGTCCAAGAAGCTGAGCTCTCTCAGTGTCCTCTTAAGCAGATTTTAAAATCACTGGGCTCCTTTGAGGCCCTCTGACTTAGATTCCTTGCTGAGAGATAGCATCTGGTAACTAAAGATTGCTATTGTCTTAGCCCAGGGATTGCCCTCTGGCTTGATTTAATTCTAAGGGATGAATCAAGTCCTGATTTAATAATGTGATTCCAATTGCCTCCAGATTGCTTGTTTCTCAACTAAACATAAGATTTTAACCTGTTCCTCCAGCTAGAAACAGGGAAACCAAAAATATTAACATTTTCTTACAAGCTGCTAACATGCTGTTTCCTCTCAGTTCATATCTCATGCTTTGCCTCTTTTAGGTCATTTATTTATATGTCTGTGGCCTCCTGCGTAAGCAGCTTCTCCAAAAGATTTGGTCCTAAAATACAATGGCAAGCCTAAGAAAATACAGTAAATTATGGAAAGTTAACAGCCCTGTTTGTGGTGTACGTGTGAAGTAAAACATCTCTGTGTGGTTTCCATGGGAAAGCTTTCTTGTTTTTTGCTTAAATAGGCATTCAAGTGTACATAAATGGAGTCTTTAAAGAACATGAAGACTTGAAGCCTGGGATTTTATGAAGGAATACTGTAAATAAAGCTTGTTTGTTTATACAAATGGAGTTCAGTTCTCAAATGCACTCTGGCCCAGTTTCTGTCTGGTCCACTGCTGCTCTGTAGACTAACGTTATACTTCAGGGAGACCATGTCAGGACTCAGTTTACTCTTTTATCCTACATAAATCCACTTACTTATCATTAAAAATTGCAGGAGGATGGAAAACTGGTATCACAACAAAAAGTTGTTCCGAAGGTTCACATTTGGATTTTTTTGAGTTTGCCGATAAAACTGGTTTGTGAACAACAGTCTTGTCCCTGGTCACTCACCAGGGTTTGCTGAACGTGGTGTTAATTTTATATATCCCGTAGGGTTCTCTGAGCAGAAAGCTTAGAAGGGCTCAAGTGCTCTCAACTGTATATTGGCTGTTGCTCTGCCACAAGGTCAAGTGCATCTTAAGATTATATGTAGACACATCTTGTGCAAGCTACATATGTATCCCCAGCGCAGCTGCAGCTGTGGTTCGTGCCCAGCAGAAGCACAGTGTAATTAGAAAGTGTCAGGATGGTGAACTGGGCCCTAGCATTTTCAGCCTCATTGATACCTTTTCCTGGAGTATCATCAGATTACATGATGTGCATCATTGAGCCCCTCACTATGTGAAAGATATTGAGGTGCTGGAACGTGTCCAGAGAAGGACAGCGGAGCTGGTGAAGGGTCTGGAGTACAAGCCCTGTGAGGAGCGGCTGCAGGAGCTGGGGTTGTTTAGCCTGGAGAAAAGGAGGCTCCAGGAGGGCCTTATCTCACTCTACAACTACGTGAAAGGAGACTGGAGCCAGATGGGACTCAGCCTCTTCTCCCCGATAACAAGCGATAGAAAAAGAGGAAATGGCCTCAAGTTGTGCCAGGGGAGGTTTAGATTGGATATTCGGGAAAATTTCTTCCCCAAAAACGTTGTCAAGCAAGGCTGCCCAGGGAAGTAATGAAGTCACCACCCCTGGAGGTATTTCAAAAGCACGTGGATGTGGCACTTAGGGACAGGGGTTAGTGCTGGACTTAGCAGTTAATGGTTCGACTTAATGAACTTAGAGGTCTTTTCCAACCTAAACAATTCTGTGATTCTGTGATTTCATTTATGTATTAAAAATTGCATTTCTTAGTCTAATGAAAGGATTTTAAAAGGGACAGTTGTTGTGTTGCTATTTAGACAAACAGTTGTTACATGTCAAAGACTTGCTGTTGTATTCAGTAAATTTTGAGTGCCCTAAGGATTTTCTTTTTGTTATTTTGACATTAATAAGTTTCAACTCATCCATTTTTTATTGTTAAGTCAGATTTCTTTCACATTTTAGACAGAATATCTATTACTATATTTCAGATTCTTTTAAAGTAGCAAGTTTTATGATTTCCATGAAACTTTTGATTTCCACCTGTGTTACCTTGAATCTCACTGTAAAGTTTACATGTAAATATTGCACTTTTTTGTAATCTTCTCTCCTTGATAAGTGTAATTAAGGTAATAAACAATTTGTTATTATTTGGGTTGTATTTAAGTATTTTTCCTGCTTATTCATAGTAGTAACAAATTATATTTGCATGTATTATGTGATTTTCATGCACGTTAGTCATCTTTAAAGAGTAGTTTTCCAAAAACTACCTTATTTGCATTTACATATATTCACCTTATAAAGCTTTTTTCATGACTGTCTTTGTGTCCATTGCATGTTACCTTAAATTTTAAAAGCAATTTAGAAAAATCACAGAATCACAGACTATTCTGAGTTGGAAGGGACCCACAAGGACCATCGAGTCAAACTCTTAAGTCACTGGCCCATACAGGGGATTGAACCCATGACCTTGGCATTATTACAACCAAGTTTTAACCAATTGAGAGTAGGGAGCAGAAGCATAAAACACAAGGAAGGTCACCATTCTTCCCTAGGCACATGTGAGTGTATTTGAAAGTTTGCAAGGTTTCTCTCTGGAGAAGAGTGGCAGGATACATACGAACTAAGGGCTGAGGTGCTGGGCTGGGTTGCTTGTTTAACTCTGGTTTTCGATAGTCTCGCATTGGAAACTGAACAGAAGTGATTTCCTTGCCTGGAATCGAGTAAGGCTGACGTTTTGTTGCCGCCGGTGGGCTGCTCTTCAGAACACAAAAGGGCCAATACACTGTGACAGCCATAACGAGGAGAGATGTGGTGACGCAGACGTGTGAAGCTTAGGAAGATGTTAATTTGATTTTATAGACCATTAAATCAAAACTCTGATTTTCTGTGGGAGTGTCAGCTGATAAGAATTACATATGAACAGTAGAAATAAAAATAGAAAAAATTATGTTTTGTTAAAGTAATTAGTGATTGCATTTGTCCTTGTAGCGTGTTCTGCAGTTGATTTACCAGCATAACCTAATAACAAAATTATTTTGATTCTAAGATATAACAGGCAAAGTAGATAGAACTTTTAGTTAGATTTTCCCCAGAATATTACTTAATTTTTACATTGTTCGTCTGCGTGCACTACAGAGTACAGTGCATACACATGGTAGTTACCCTTCTTGAGTCATATTTTTCATGTACTTTTCTTTAAATGTCTCCTTGGATAATTAAGCCTGACTCTTAAGTTATGGTATGTTAGTTTCTGACAGGTGCCTGCCAGGGATCTTCAGTGCTGTCATGCATTATGTGGATTTCAGCCAAGACAGAAGGGCTTGGGTATTTGTTTCTGGTCACTTCTCATTAAAGCTTTGGCTGTGGGAAAAGAAAAACAACTATTTAAAGATAAGGAGTATAGGTGCTATAGGAAGTGCATAGAAATAAAATCTGTTAGGCAATTAGTTTTTATGGGGTTTTGTGTAGATACTATGGATATGTGTGAACTGTACATATGTGCGTTTCAATATGTAGTAAATATTCTTTCTGCAAAAAAAGTATTCTCTCATTTATTGACAAGAGAAATGCACAGAAGAGATTGGAGAAGCTGGCTTGGTAGAAGTGGAGTATAATAGCACTTTGCTGGAAGATGACTGCTTTGTAGGAATTAAAGGTTAGAATTTAATGTAGGTGGTTCTTGGATAACCAGGGTTAAGTGACATTCTAGAAATGCTATGAAGCACTGTCGATTTGGCTTTATTATTGAACTCCATTATGCATTTATCAAAGCTACTAAATCTATATTAGGGCATGCAAGTATAGTTAGGAAGGTATGCAAAATATATCCTCCCTTTCTTGAGGGAAAATGGCAGAGAGAAATGCATGGTTTGGAAGGAGCTGTGCTTCAAGAGCACAGGTAAATAGTGTTGCTTGATCAGTTACAAAATAAATAGCTAAGTGAAAATAGTAGATGAGCTCCATTATCTTATCTTTTGTATAATGTTTCTAATTGCTCCATTAAACAGAAAGAACGGTCATACCAGGTAAAACTCAACATTCATTCAGCCCACTATCATGTCTGTATCGCTAGGCAGTAGCCAATGCTTGTGGAAGAGTGTGGCAGAGCATATAGTCATGTTTTTATTGCATATTCTACCATCCTCAAGGGTTTCTTTATCCAGAGTTGATACACTTCTGTTCTAGCTTTCATTCTGTTTGGTTGCTTTTTGAACCCCCAACATAACGTCACAAAATTCTGTGGCAAGAGATTGCACAGGTAACATGTGGTGTGAAGAACAAACATTCCTGCCTCCTATCTCCAGTTGTTATTCTCTAGCTCTTGTATGAAGAGAGTAACAAATAGTTAATCCATTGATCCCCTCCAAAACCTTTGTTTTATGAACCTCTTCACATCTGTCATCTTTTCTCTTGCTCTGCTTAGTCCTTCCTTCTCCAGAACGTTTCCATATTTCTGATTGCCCTTGTTCCATTTCTTTCTCCCTTTACTATTTCAGTCATATCCTTTCTGAGACAGGGAGCTGCATGTTGCTCATCAGACATTCACCATGCATTTATATGGTGAAGTAGTGATATTGTCTGGTTTACTCTTTATTCTGGTACTAATAACATTTGATTTGTTTTTTGCATACAACTAAAGGTTAGTTACACTGTCATTTTAGCACCAAGATCTCCTTTCTATCTATGTTTAAGTGCCTGTGTTTTTTGTGTATGTAAAATTAAGTCTTTTTCCTCTAATATTTGTTTTCCTTTCATGTTTGTAAATACTGACTTTTCACCTGGTATGTTATCTCCCAGTGCTGTAAGAAGCATCTGCAGTTCCTCATAATTGTGCCTCATTTTTCCCTCCCTGACTAAATTGTTAGAATTAACAAATCTTTCCATCTTCTTTTGCTTACTTTTGTATATCATGTAAGAATATGAATAACACAGGTCAGAACATCCATTTCTGTTCAGTTCTCAGGTAATTGCATTTTTATAGTACTCATCATTCATTCCTGTCTTTTTCTTCTTATCTTGACCTGCTATTTATCCACTCATGGATCTTTTCTCCTGATGTGGTAGTTCAGTTTTTTTAAAGCCTTTGAAAAGCCTTCTCAAATACCCATAGGAAAGTGGAGCAGTATGTGTCACTTGAATTTTTGTTGTCCACATGGCTTTGATACCTTAAAAAAGTAAGAGACCTGTGAAGCACAAGTTTGGCTCGTATTGTATTTACTCAAGCCCACTAATTTTGAACTTTTTATAAATTTATGGTTTCTATTAACAGTCTCTACCAATCTGTGAGGTACAGATGAGATTTATTGGCCCATAGTTCCTTCTATCCGTCTATCCTCCCAGACCTCCAGACATTTTTTAAATTGACATCAAAGTTCTCTGTTACCAGGCTGTTTTAAGCATGAGGTTACAAGCTGTTTAAAGAGTTTAACTTTCTCACACTTGAATTTCTCTAGAATTTGGGTGTGAATGTAATCTGGGCCTGCCGATTTGCTTGTGTTTTGTTGATTTGTTCATTACCTTTTTGCTGACATTTCTGCGTGAGTCAGCTCTTTTGGTACGTCTCTTGGAAAGCAGGATTCGGTATTGGTATGGCAGCCTCTTTAAGCACCTCTATTTCATTTATTCTTTTGTGACTTTGTTTCTTCTGAGCATTCTTTTTACTTTTTGACCAGATTTTGTATGGTTTGACAAGTGTTTATTTTGAGGGCCACTGCTAATTTGTTCGTCCAATTCATTTTTTTATTTGCTTTTCTGTGCTTTCACCTATTAGGGTTGTGGTTTGTTTATGTTTTCTCCTTTGGATAGATCTCCAACCCTTCAAGAATTTCCTTTTACTTCTGATAGCAAATACATATCTTTTGAATAGCAAAGACAAAAAACTTCTTTAATATGTTTTATATAATCACAGATGTGTGGTGTCTCATCCCTTTCCTTCTGACTGGTTTGTCCTAATGAATATCTAAGGAGGTTTCTTTTATGGTTTGGTATGTTGCCTTCGGCCCCAGTTGATAAGCAATCTGGCAAAGCAAAGTGGATGACATGATGAAATCAGTACTTTCACCTGCAAGCAAACTTTGTTTTCAGGGATGCCGGTTGTCAGACTCGTTATGGATGCATCTGTGGTATAACCCCTCATTTCTGCCTCTGAAGTACAATTAAGGGAGGCAATAATTTCTTAAAGATTATTCAAATTCTATTAGTACTACTGTGAGATCCTCTCTTCTTGTGTCTCTACACGTGTTTTTCCTTACAAGCTTCTCTCCTGAATGTATTTTTGCCCAGTCTTTTCTGCTTTTCCCTACTATTTATATCTTCTGTACTTTGCCCACTCCTCATTTCATCATATTGTTTACCCTGTCCTTCATGTTTTGAAGAGGTTCCTGGTAGCATCTTGTCTTGCACTGCCTCTCTCCTTCAAATCTACCAAGTAGTTTGCTTAATAATTACTCTCCAGCACTAGAGCTCAGTATGCGTTTATGTAGCCTTGATAGGAGGAAATAACACGTGTCTTGGATAAACAGTATTTCTTTAAAAAGTTAACCTTTACCTGGAGTGGAAAAGTATGGCTATGGCACATAAGCAACTAGGAAAAACAGAGCAGACATGTCATGCTGTAGCTCATAGGACTGGAAATTTCCTGCAAATTAACATTGTATTTAGAAAGACCATACGAAGATTGAGTTTTTCCGTGATGGTCTTGGAATATCGTTCTCATGATCCACTGATAAGGAAGTGGAATGACCATGCTATGACAGAGATATTCCAGTGCACCCTTCACAGACACCCACTACCCTCTGGGGAAAATGGAAGTTAAGAAAAGCAGAAGCAAAATTTGCTGTGATCTTAAGACCACAAGCCTTCATCTGACTGAAGAGAATCTATTTATGTACATTGTGGAGAAGGTGAAGGAAGTGAAGTGTTTATCTCTTGAACTGAGTGGCAAGCAGAAAGCATTGGTAAAACTCTTTCAAAACGAGGTGTTCGTTTTGCTCTCTGTGCTTTGAGACACTTAGAGCCACTGTGTCTGTGCAATACACCTTTGTAAATTCCTGAATATCTGTATCAGAAAACTGTGAGAGATTAAATCCCTGACTCTTAATTTCCAGATGATTCAAAAAAGTTGCTTCAATGGTTGCAGGCCTTGGTCTGTATGCACTGATTATGTTCAGTAGCTGCCATTTTTATCTGCAATTGTCAGTAAAGGTTCATGCATTTGTGAGCACGTATATTCTTGGAACCAACATTAGTATCTTTTGCAAAGTGATGACCCTACTTATGGTACTGCTTTAAAGTAAACATTAATTGCCAGCCTACATAATGATCTACAATCCTGGCTCGACAGCAGTTCCCTAGAACTCCCTTCCTTTCTGGTTTGCTTTTAGTCAGGTTGTTATATTTATGGTTGTTTCGTGATTTGAACAGATTGTCAAGATTCATTTTGTTTTATGGTAAGTTGGGCAGCAAAGTCGTCTTAATTTTTGCAGCAGACCTATGTTGAATTCTTCACTTTATTTATAAAATCAATTGATATCATAGGTTTTGGGAACAGATGCAAATGTATAACTAAATTAAAATGTAATTTTTATTTCTGTTTGCTTCAGATGGAGTAAAGCCACCTGTTAATTCTGCAATCAGCAAACTCTTGAAAAACATGTCTAAAAATAACAATTTTTTGGTACCTTTCTATGTGACTTGAACCAAAAATGGTAATAACTCCACAAGAACTTCTGGAGGAAAAAGTCATTGTTAGTAAAATACAGGAAACAGCTTTTGGGCTTGAGTGAATTTTAATGCTTAAACCTCTGATGTGTACTTGGTTTCACTAGTTCTGCCACTTCTATTTCCTGTTATGGTTTTGGTACCACATATTTCAGTTTGTAATTTTGGAGGCAATTTTCTGTCATGTAATACTATGAACTGGGCTGATGACAACATTATTTCATAAAAACTTGCATTTTCCTAGCTACCCACTGCAGACTTCCAGTTCTCATGATGCTCTGTTACTATTCTGTCCATCGGCCTGGCTGCACAGTTAGTGCCTTGCAGGTAGAAACGGGCATAAGAAGTTTATTAAACTCCTTGGAGATAATTCACAGGAAAAGGAGATACAGAGATAAAATATTAGAAGAGGAGGAGACATTGTGATGCATTTCTTTTTGGCACACAGGGAAAAAAGTTGCTAGCAGCATAATGGCATTGTGCTCTGACTGCTTTATACATTTGTGTGTTTAGCCAGTTACAGTAGCAGTAATTTAAGAACTATTGTCTTGCTGTTGTATAAACACTTCAGATATTTGCTTGGCATTACCAGTTTTGGAGATGTGTAAAATGGAGAACTGTGTAGACATTGTGTTTCACATAAAAGCAAAATATTTGCTATAGATAAAGCTGCCTAGTAAGGAAATTATAAACCACATCCCAAAGAGCATACCATCGAGAAGCTTAGTTTAGAAACATAAGTTTGTGCCAAGTATCGTTATGTTTATCTGAAGTGAGAAGGAAATCCTGAAAGGTACCTTTATCGTTCTGCATTGTGCTTGGATAAGTTTTAGTGATGTTCAGGTTTGAATGGTGGTTTTGGAATACTGCTGCCTTCTCAGTGCCTTGTGCATTCCATAATAGTCCTGATTTTCATTAGCTCCTGAGCCTTTGCCACCTGGCACCCAGCCAGATTGTAGGCCTGCCTGCTACAGCTGGTTCCAGCTAGGCAACCAAAAGTTAGGGTGCTGAGAACTATTTGTCTCTTCGATTAGTGTAACATCTTAGATGTGGAGAGAAGGATACAGCAATCATTTTCTCCTAATAGTGGTGTCATAAAATGTCTAGTGTAGAATAAATGTGTTACTCTGTAGTTGTCCCAAAGCAAGAGACTGGGTTATTCTGCTCTGCTGTGAGTACCCATGTGTCTTTAGCCTGGTGAGGAATGCTCTGGAAGTGCCTGTGAATAAATAGCCAACGTGGTTCACCCAATGGCAGTATGTTTTTAATGCATTATATATAGTAAAAATAGCAAGGAGGTTCAAATGTCTCACATCTTGAGTCCACAAGGGAAAAACTGCGCCTTGAACGTTGGCATGTGGCCTGTTGGAAGAATGGGCTTTCAGTGACTTCCACACGTTTGCATTCAGCCCTTGTTCAGTGCAAGGCGTGGAGATGCAGGAGGAGGGCACAGCCACAGGGTCAGGACCTAATGAGCAGTCATATGGAATATGACCTAAATGCATACCCCCTATTGGAATTAATGCAACAATTTATTAATTTAAGTTCCTTTGGTTAATTACTACTAATCATGTTGTATTAGATAGCTCCTGACAAAAGGAATTTGGAAGGAAAACAATTATATAAAAAAAAACCCACCAAACCAAAGATTGGCATCTTTGATTTTGTTCAGTCATAAACAGGCAGCAAATCTTTGAGAGTTTGGAAAGTTATGGTAAATATCTTATATACAGGAGATGAATTATTAGGGGTTACATGAACCAAACCAGCTGGATGTGCCTGTGTAGTCACAGGAGGACAAATCCTCTCATCTGGCATCCAGTAGGTATTGTTGTAGGTGTTGAGTATTTTCAAAACAAGTTTTCATTGTGTCGAAACAAGTTGCAGCAGGAACATAAAAATACAAAGGCACACTACATATATGTGTATGATGCATGCAAAAGTACTTCGTCCTTCATAAGTGAAGCAGAATCACTGAATCCTGAATCAGGTGACGTTGATAAAGCCTGGAGAAGCTCCTTTATAATTCTAATATGGCTATGCTGTTGAAATAATTTATATAACAAGATTTTACTGCAAAATGTCAGCATAATAATACTAGTCTAGGAGGAATAGGTCAAAACCCTCAAGAAGCCTTAGGCTGTCCTTCACTCTGACCTACACCCTTCTTAATTCCTATTTTCACCTAATTTAATTGGAAGAGGGGAGAACATTGCTGTTCTAGCTAATTTATGAGGATCAGTCATCTGCAGAGTTAATGTTTTTCTGTCAGGATTCAGTGGATTTGAAGGAACTTGTGGATGTCTTGCAGCAGTTCCTTTAGGGTACAGCAGGAAGGAAATATGGGATGCAAAGTGATGTAAATCCTAGAGTTACAACTCCTCTAAAAGAAACAAAGAGGAGCTGGGGCAAATGCCTGGCATTCTTGGCTGTATCTAATACAGCTGAGAGGGATACAATTCAGTCCTTACCTGAGTCCCAGTATATTCAAACAAACTCAATTTACCTGCTGGACAACTCAGACAATGGAGAACTACTGAGGAGAAGGGGATCCTAGCTACAGACCTTGCTCCAGAAGACTCAGAAGGATTAAGTAGAAATGTTCAGAGATCACCATGACTACAGGAGTGCCTGGCAAAGTCAGATCTATTAACTTGAAATGAGCTTGAGGAAAAGAACTTCACATTTTCCTGTATGCCTTGTCTAGAGTAGGAGAAAAGGGATGTATTTATCAAATATACTGGCTACTATGATTTTGAATACATGAAAGTTGTTCTATAATTAGAGCCAAAAATCTGCAGAATTAAACCACAGTCACAGTGCTTACTGAAACATTTTACAAGAATGAAGTAGAATATTGTAATAAGGGGTAATATTTGAGAATAAAGGTTGCTCTCAAAGCCAATAGTAGGAAAAATATCCAAGTATGATAACCTGAGTCTGCCTTCAGAAGAGAAGGATCACAATGCACATGCCTGATGCAGTGAGAGTAGGTAATGACAGCCTCAATGTCTTTATGAAAAGATGAAGATTTTGGCTAAAAGGCTTTAATTTGCCAGTAAAAAATGTGCAAAGACAGAATAACTGTGCTGGTAGTAGACATGTTGCTGTACCCCTAAGTCTGTTCTTGATGTGAACCATGATGATTATTTCATCCGCTTCCTTTTCCTCAAATCATCTATTGATGGAAAAGGCACTTGAAACTCCCACATCTTGAGCTAAAACTAATAAAACAAATGAGTGCAAATAGGGCTAGTATGCTGAAAAACTTGGCACTCAGAAACCAAGGAGTCTAAGGAGAATCTGTTTTGTGAATGACTTGGGAAAGATGATTCATCACCCCATGATGATTGTCCCTGTCCCAGCCACAAAAAGCAGAAATCTCGTTGGTACAGTGTTTTATATGCTTTTTTCCTCACAGAGATTGAATCTTGGTGTTCTGCTCTAAATTTACCATGTGAAGATTTTAAGAGCAATAGAAACACCTAGACAACTATTCTAACTTTACTACATCAGGAGTAGTAACCATTGTATAGTTGACTATAGCACAAGTCCAGCAAAAGCAACAGCAGAAAGCAAGTGTGTTATTAGAATGCTTTCACCATAAATATATATGAATTTTTGTTGATGGGAGATTGCAACTCATAGTTTAAAACCTTTGCAGATTTTCTGTAAAAAGATTGCCTTCACATATCTGAAGGGCAAATGGTATTATCAAATGGCCAATGCAGATTTTCTACTGACTGCATTTAAAAAACCCAGCACTAAATTATCCTGGGGGAAAAAAACATTACAATTAGAAGGAAATTTCACAAAAGCATGTGAATTCTGAGTCAAGTATGTTTTAAGTACTGCAAATCCACACCCTGGGATTCAGACATGTACAGGCTTCTGGAGACCTTGTACCACAGTCAGCATTTCATATCACTAGAAAATATGTAAACAGTGGGTGAGCCAATTCTGCCTTCTTTTAGATACTTACCACTTGCAATAATAGCAAGACTTTCTTTCCACTGGGTAATAAGGTGAAGGAAAGAGAAGAGCTTTACTCTCAGCAGATGTCCTTGAACATACCACCTGAAATTCAATGTACTGTGTCAAGTATATACAGTGGTTAACTACAGCAAAACCACTGTGTTGGGTTATGGATTGATGAAGAAAAATTTCCATAGAAACCTCATAACTTACTACCTTGAACTTGGAAAATGACCATTTGAGGGAACAAAAACAAATAGACAGAAAACAAAGGAGTCTTACAGTGAGATGCTCAACAAAGAGTTACACATGTGCCTGTAAGTGTATGAAGATTGGCACCCACTCTAGGCTGAAAGGAAAGCAACCCTTTAAACACTTTTCAAGCTGAGATCTAAACCATTGTGAGAAAGATGCAACACTCAACATGTGTTTTACTTTACATGAGTGTTGATTGTACTCAACACTCAGATAAGGAATATTTGCGAACTTTGTACAAATTAGTTTCTCTGTACTTGAAGGAGCATTTTATGCAGTTCTTCTGAGCTAGGTGTAAGGTCAGTGTGATACAGACTCACCAGAACATGGTAGAGGAAATCAGGAGAAAGAAGGAACTCCACGTTCCCCAAAAAGAAAATAAAACATTGATCAAAAGCTGATTTCTGCCATTTGACAAAGCCATGAGAGACCATAGGTCAAGTTAGCTTTCTTCATCTTCAGTGCAATTCAACAGGTACCCAAGCTACTGATTTCTTGTAGGTTTTTTTGAATAACAGTTTTCCAGAGCTGAAAAGCTTATCTAGTGGACGAAAAAATAATAATTTCAAAATAGTTTCAAGATACTTGAAAGTATCGTGTGGCAAAGTGTCTGAAAAAAATTTTCAGATATTTTTATGTGAATTCCTGTGGTGTAGCACAGATCAAAGTTACTGAGGGTGTAAATTCATGTGAATATGTTTATGTGAATATGGTATGAGAAACTAATCTTTTTGCAAAGTTCATGTTTATATTCACTGTTCCTCTGTGCCGGTGTATGTGCAGGATGCTGGAATATGAGTGCTAAAAAGGAATAGCACTCCATATGAAGGAGGCCCTTATCATGTAGTCTGTAGCAGAGTATTGTCTTTCGAAAATTTTTATATTTCTCTGAAAGTTATTTCATGTAATCTGTTGTGACATAATAGTCCATGTCATGGTCCTGGTAGTGCAGAAACATGTGCACTTTGACTTCAGTGACAGTTGGTTGATAAATGAAACTTGGAAGGTGATTGATGCTTCTTTTCCTCCTTACTGGTAATCTCTGCATAGGAGAAAAAATATTGGAATTTCCATTTCACAGGAAATTCAGGTATTTTAACATAAGGTTTTGTTCCAAACTTTAGATGAAAAAGTTGAGAAAAAATTTTGCTTGGAACGTGTGAAAAAAAGCTGTTAATGTGGCACTATAATGTACCTGCTAGTTGTAGCCTCCTGAAAGAAGAAATTTTAATGATTTATCCCATCATTCTTTGTGGGCTGGGTTCTTTGAAGGGGCTGCTTCTGCTGTTGTGTTTATACTTATGACTGCTGTGATGCACCAGGGCCTTGTCTGTGGGCCAACATACATCATCTCTAAGATGCTGGGCCACAAACATAAAGGTTAATATCAAGTCAATTGTTTAGGCTTAGTTCTACAAACCAGAACATTTCTTTTTGGATCAAGCCAAACTGAAATACCTCATTCTTTTCCTGATGGAATCTTAGCACTATTGCCACAACTGGGTAAAAATGTAATTTTCCATTGAAAAAACCATGTAATTAAAAAAAAGTCCAACAACCTGTAGTAGTGAGTAATGTCTTTGCTGCCTGTTCTACTGCTTCATACACACTCAAAATAAGCCATATTCCTTTCATGTACTAACACTTGCCATTCCCTCCCTATATGCAGTGTTTGTTGCGCAGTTTAACCTCCCTTCTCCTACTTCCCCATCTTTCCTGTTCAGTCTGTTAAATGTGGTGTAGCTGGTACAGTCCTATGAAGTGTATTGTGCTTTTGGATCTCTTTGCAGGGTCTTTTTTGTTTTGGTTGGGGGGGGAGGGGTGTTAGTTTATTTTTGTGTGTGTGATGAACCATAATTATCTCAGATTTTGCTAAGTCTAAGATACCCAGGGTGTAGGGGAGAGGGGCAGAAATGGAGGAACATATCCCAGGTAAACATGTACTGCATTTATTTCAGCCTGGACAAGACCACAAATGGTAAGGGCAAACTCAAGCATGTACTTTGAGGTATGGAAGAGAAATGTGGGCTTTTAAAATTTATGAACTATTAAAGGAATTTTTGTAGTGTGTGGAACATTGCCAGGAGGTTCATATGAACTACCAGTGAAATAACATCCTCTTTGAAATAGTACATCTGATCAGATTGTAGGGAGGTGTTAGATTTAGTTTTGCAGCAAGGGATACAAGCTCTACTGCAAGAGTCAGAGAAAAGAAAGAGTGCAAGTGTAGATAAAGATGGTGTGGGAGGGTATTTGTGGTATCAGAAGCATTTGTTCTGGAATTTACCTAACAGAAAAGTCATATATAATTGCTGCATATGATGCAGTATGTGTGGTTTTAATACAAAGCACAGAAGTGTTATAAAGGAAAAGAAGTAAAATGTAGGGGAAAAAATTCTGTTTATATCCCAGTTAATGATTAAGAATTTTTACAGTTTTGGAAGAGGGAAGTTTCAAGTAACATCAAGTCAATAAGAAGATCATGTGCATAAAAGAGAGTCTGCAGAGAAGCTATCAAAAGGAAAGGGAGAAGCTACTTAAAATAAGCAAGCAGAGAAGTGTAATTAAATGTTAGGACACGTAATGCAAGAAAAAGTAAAAGAATGATAGATCCTGGCATTGACAACATGCAAGTGATACTCCTTGAGATAGCAAAATACATAGAACTGACCAGGACATAAGCTACAGTCTGAAAGGTTTGCTGTATAAAACACAAATATGGAAATGGCATTCAGCTATAAAGATCAGGTGGCAGGCATACCTTCTCAGCTGGTTTATGTTATGAGTGTGTGTGCGCCAGCATGAACAATCACGTTTCTGGGCATGATTATCAGGGTTGTTTTCTGAACTTTGATGCAATAAACCAAAGTATATTCTGTAAATACATAGCACAATTTGTGTCTGCTATAAAATGTGTGTGCTGGTTGTCCTCTTTCTGTTTTCCATTTCTGTGATCAGCAACTCAGTCCAGAAGTGCTTTTACTTTCCATTGCTCTTTTAACCTTTGGACAGCATCTTGTGTGTGTTTACAGCTTCTGCACAAAAGCTGACTGCAGCTATCTGTTAATTAATTTGACAGACATAACCTCACAGAGAGGAGCATTCTCTGTGATCTTGAAGCATTTGGAGATGTGAGGAGGTATGATTGGTGTTCAGTGATCGCAAAGGCTTCTACCGCAGTTACGAAACATGTCATGATTGTGAAGCTGATTGGTATATATTTGCTTCAGGAAGTAAACCAGCAAAGAGATCAGGAATGTAATGAATGTCATCGCAGCTATTCTCACTTGAGATTTCTTTTTGGTAGGAAGAACAGGAGAGGATTCTCCTTGCACAGAAACTCATAAAGACCAGTGATGTGAACAGAAAGCAAAGCATTCAAAAAGAAGAGAAAGTGAAAGTTTGGTGCGAAAAGCAGTAGGCAGAAACCAAAAACAGAATGATGAAGCAGCGTCTAATATAACTGGCAAATAAAGGGTATCATTGGGACATATTTTATGTTTATTAAATGGTTGAGTAGCTCAGCACGTTAAACTAAAGGTGCGGTTCAAGTTCAATTTTGGATACTTAAGGTCAGCTCATTTTATGGATTTATGAGTCACCTGACACTTCATAAAGAAAGACTAAGATCCAAAATATACAAAGCACACCTTAAGTAAGAACATTATTCTATAAATTCTGAAGTTTAGTAAAAACAATTACAGTTTGTCCAAAGTTGTTAATATTTATTCACTGCATCATACATAAACTACTGCCATGAACAGTGATGTTATTGTGTCAAGGTTTCTCTAAGGAGACAGATAAAGACCTTATTTCCTGCATGTATTCTGACTTCTCTTAACAATTTTCCTGCTCCATTGTCTTTTCTGTGTTTGGGCCTTTGGTACCATATGTGAAGTTTTCTCCATGTAGGAGAAAAACAATCCAAAAACCTTATTATCCCAGAAACATGGCAAATATCAGCTGCATCAATTCATGCTCTAAGTTTGCTCCTTCCTAATCATGTATTTTCTGGTTTTGTTTTTTTTTTCACTAGGGCATATTTCAAAACATTTGTCCCTCAGTTCCAGGAGGCAGCATTTGCTAATGGGAAGCTTTAGGCAGCTTTGAGCATGGAAACAATACTGGACAGATCCTTCGGTCTGCGCATGTCAGCCCACAAGAAGAATGCCTGGAAATGGGATGGACTGCCTTGATAGGTGCTTTCTTGCCTCTGAAGTGGTTTTGGTAGCTTC
Source organism: Sakesphorus luctuosus (assembly GCA_013396695.1). Classification (NCBI taxonomy): domain Eukaryota; kingdom Metazoa; phylum Chordata; class Aves; order Passeriformes; family Thamnophilidae; genus Sakesphorus; species Sakesphorus luctuosus. Next base: position 62,175 of record VWZD01003721.1, read on the forward strand.
AGTTTTGGAAACAAAGACTTCAGTAGCATGCTTAGAACTGATTATTTGATATTTGTCCTGTCCCTTTGCCTCTGCCACCACCATTCCTTTATATATCTACTGGATTAAATTTAAAAGGGTGTGTTTTCGTGTGATAACACTTTCTGTGCCAACAATATCCTGTATGTTATGCCTTGTTTCCTTGTCTTCAGATGGTCTAAATTGATTTTTTTCCCCCATGGAATTATGATGTAATTTGTATATTTAGTTAACATTTTCAGCTTATCCTAAGAAAACATAAAACTGCCGTATGTACCAGGAATGCCTAATGGACTGTACAGTGCCATGCTCCGCCTTGGCAGGTTGCGTCTCACTGTGGTTGTTACTCTCACAGGTAGAGGGACATGAGTTGCACACTTCAATTCTGAGTGCCTTTCCAGTTGGTCTGAAGTTAATAAGGCAGGATGTTTGAGGGTTGAGTTTCTTTAATATTTGTGTTGAAAGCTCATCCTATGTGAAATGCTGTGCTTTTATGCTTTGTTTTTATTTCCAGTTGTATAGTTTTGGTGTTTTTCTAAGGAACTCCCCTTGCCGTTACAGAGGAGTTCTCCTTCTTTAGTACCAATGTGCAAGGAAGTAGTTACATAAATCAGTATAACAAAATAAAGCTCTTTCATAGACACGTAATTTTTCCAAATAAGATAAATACTACTAAAAAGCAAACTTTCAACAAGGGAATGAATAATGTCTTGGAAAATAATGTGAGATAATGTAGGGCTATCTGTATTTAGCTTGATGCTTAAGTTCAACATGTCTTCTCAGAAATAATTTTGAGTATGTATAACTGGAAACGTTACCTCCCCTAATTCTGAAATGCCAAATGCAAAATCCCACTTACTCATCCTTTCTTTCCTGCTTGTGTCAGGTGTGCAAGTTGGGGTTAACTGTCACAATGTCACTTCCCAAATTAATTTGTGAATAGACATGGGTGCTTTCCAGTAAGGAATAAAATGAACAGTGTATGTTGCTTATAAATGGCATCTGGAAAATGTGCCCTACTTCTGCTAAATATGAGGAACTAAATTAATAGTATGCAGATGATTTGGTGGAACTGGAAAATATTTAATTTTAAATTATTCACTACAGCACCATTATTCACTATAGTACTATATGGTCATCACACGCATACACAAAAATCTCATCAAATTACTTGACTGGCGTAATTCTCTTACCCTTTTGCAACTTGTTATTTTACGTAAAAAATAGTGCTTTTGAGGGTTTATGTCCACCTAGGAAATGAAGATGGGTTTTGAGCAGTGAAGCTTAATAAGAAGAATTAAGCAAATAAGTCGCCTCTGGAAACTACAGGTATTTTAGCTAGTTTATGGACAAAAATTATGTTTAATACTAAAGTTCTTGGCTGGAAATTTAGCTGCAAACAAAATCAGAAGCCTTATTGTAATTCTACAGAGGAGGGGGTATATTCTGTCCTGTGACCCACCCATTTGTGATTCTCAGTGCATTATCTGAGAACTGCCAACAGCTCCAAAGGTCTGAGCCTGAATTCCCTCTGTGGACAATTGCATGAGGCTTTTGCAGGCAAAACAAAGCTTAGAGCAAATGTGGAAGGTAATGGTTTTACGTAAATAGCAAAACATAACTGAACAACCTTAAGTGACTGAGATCATGCATTGTTTAGTACATTGGGGTGATCTCACATTTGCATTTCTTCAGGTAAAAGCCAATTAATATTCCAGACTAAGCTTAGCCTTGTGAATGGGGTGGGAGAAGGAGGATGGCTAATGAAAAACATATGTTCTCACAGTGTTCAAAATCTGATAGAAACTATCTCCAGCCATCTTCAAGAGGTAAAAACCAAGCCTTCAAGTTGCATCAGTACATTCCTGGAATCTTACATTTTATAGCCTTGTGTTTGATTCAGCATTGTAGTGATTGCTCCATGAACACAGCCTGTGCTTATATTCCTGATTGTCCAAGTGGCACCAGTATTTTTTTGTTTTACCTTTTCAGAAATTACTGTGATTCATAGGCTAGCAATTGCAAATGTTTTGGAAAGAGATCCACTCTTCAAAATTTAGATTTATTTGCAAGCACAAATGCATCCTTCACTCAGTCCCAGTAATTTTCAACAAAGAACTGTTTTATTATTAAAAGACTAACAGTTTTAGAAGCCATGTAAGAAAATATTTTGAAGGTACAAAAAGCCTAAACCAGCAATTTCTTGTGTTGAATTCGATCATTTCATCACCTTTCCAGTAACATACCTGGGAACAAACCAGTAGTTTCAGTCTCATTTTACATCATGTTACAATTGGTAGTGTTTAAGGAAAAAGAAAAAGGTGGAAAGCATGAGAAACTGTACTCTTTGTGTTTAGGATAAAGTTTGCAAGCCTATCAACTCTTAGATCAAAGGCATTTTTGTTACACTTAATAAATGTTTTCTTTGACCTGCACAGTATTTTGTGGATCCTTTCCTGATAGTTCTCAGAAGTACTGGGGGTGTTAGCAAATGGGGTATTGGAAGGAAAGACACTGAAATAAGTGAAAGCTTCTCTTCAGAAGGAGGATTACCATATAAATACTTGACCAGAAAAGAGAGTTACTTTGAATAATTTTATATTAAATCAAGTATTTGTTAAGGCATTTAAGTTAGCCACAAAACCTGGGATCTAATAAGTTGGAGTTACTTCTGTTATCTCCTGTTTTATCATAATCTCCATTGTGGCCAGTGTAACAGCACTGAAACTCTCAGTGTTTCCTTCCCCATTATGTGACATAAGCAATTGAAAGGGGCAGTCAGATCTAAGCTATTTTCCTTGGTTTGTGAGAATCACAAAACACAGATGAAAAATAGCAATGTTGCAAGCATATCAAAAAGCCTAAACTGTGTCATAGTTCTGATTGAAAGAATGCAATGAGTCTGTAGTTACTAAGCCCTATTAATGCATGATTTTTCAAAGGTTCTTAAATTGCAAACGTGCTGTCAAGCCCTTACTCATCTGCATACATATTCCTCTGTGCCAGAAGTAATACCAAATCTTATGGATTCGAAGTCAGACTTCTTGTGAACTTGCTGAAACGACGGAACAGCAGCTGGAAGAATAAATAAAAGTAAACGATATCATGTATCATTTGGCCTTCATTGATCTTTCCATTGTGCTGGCCATTCCTTTGTTGATCAGCATGTTTCATTTGCTGAATCGGCAGGTTTTGGTGTAGTCACTGTCCTTAAACATCCTCCCTTCATGCAGGGAGTAGACTTGAGTCAGGCTTTTAGAAGAAATCATTGCTAGAGTTAGCACAGATGTCCTGTACCTTGTTAAACTCTCCCTAGGGATGTTTCTCTGTGTGTTTCCTTTCTCTCATCCTGTCTGGTGCCTGTGGCAATAAGCATCTTTGGTGAATCAGTCAGTGGATGAGATTTAGCAATGAAGTGCAGTACTTTGTCTTACTTCAGGAGGTTTTACACAGAGACTTCTTACCTGGGAAAGAGAGGATTCAATCTTGAGTGCTCTCCATTGAGCAGTGTCCCCTAATACAAGGCTGCTAACAGGGGTCAAAACCCTCTTTATGCAGTGAGTGGGGACTGCTTCTTAGGCATATTCTGTGTCAGTACCCTCAACCAGTAGACTTAGCAGGCAGTAGAAGCCTGTAGTAGCACATGAAGATCACCCCTGCAGATCTGAAATACATTCCTAATACCTTGTCTGTGCAGCAGTAGTAATACACAGAGATGAAGGGTTGAGTCCTCTGACAGTGGAGAAGGGCAATTTCTCACCTTTCCAGCTTTGTGAGAAAGGTATGCTGCAAGGAGGTAACAAGCTTTGGACACAGCTTCTGACCACGGCTGTTAATTACAGGGTACTGCCCCTGCCCCATGAAGCAAATGAAATCTGTGACCAAACTGACTGCCAGTGAACACTCTTCCCTTAAATTTCTTATGCCTCTGTAATTGATGTGTTGTGACACTCATTAAACCTAAAGGTTACACTTACTTCTTAAATATTACTGAAAATCCCTTAAGTCATCTCCTTTTCACTTTTTATTTTTTGGTGTCTGTGCTGTTCTGGGACTGTTTTGTTTCATCCTTACTGGTTACTGCTCTTTCTACCAAATTTGAGAGTTTTATTTTAAAAAGACAACCAGGGGTATGCCAACATGTTATGGGCCTACATTTAGTTTAAATTAAATTATTTGACATAAAAATACATAGAAACTTTTTTATTTATTAAGCCAATTGTGGTATTTTCCACAACAGAAAAATTCTGAGGAAAGGCTTGGTTCTTACCAGAGCAGAGAGGGTAATCATGCTGATGGCACTGGATACATTTTTTGCACCAATTCATTGTTTCATTTGCATTATTAGCAAATTAGCAGGGGGAAAGCATATTGTCCTTTTCTGAAGGACGCCTGCACCTAAATAAACCATTGATCAGGCGCTATCTTTTCCTGTTTATGCTTTGCATCATTAGGGTTTGCCCCTATAAGGAAAGTCAGTCTAAGTCTGAACAATATCTCTAAACGGTGCAGGGGTTTTTTAATATATTAATTTACTGGTTTCTGTAGATTCAGAGAATAATTTAAAACTTTGTGGTGGGGGAAGGCAAACAACACAAACATCAGAAATATGCAAGTAATTTTAGCTATGTAGAAAACAAAACTCTAGAAGTCTAAGTATTATTCTGCAAAGAACTCAGGGATTCTGCCATATATTTCTAAGCATGTGCCTTGAAAAGCCAAGGCGTGTAGGTGATTTTAGACCTGCTTTTCTTATTCTCTCCCCTGTCTTATGTTTACAAGCTCAGTTCTCTGTTCCAAGGTGCTGCACAAACACCATTTTGTTAAACTGGTAGTTCGGTAGCAAAAAGGCAAGGGGGGGAATCGGTATCGGCTGCTGAAAATAGGTCTTAAATCATCAAGAATCAACAAAGGAGGCAAGGTTTGGCGGCTGCCCTGCCACTTGCTGATCCACAATATGGGCCTTCAAACGTGTCCAGAGTGCAAATATAAAAAATAGAGGAGGTTTTTCTTGCAGTGCTGAAGAATAAATGCAGTTTTAAACAACGGGAAGTAAAGCAAGTGTTTAATTGCAGGCATGGAAAGCAAAATACACATTCAAAATCTAATGTTATTTGTGCCTACAGCTCCCCACGTTTCTCCTGTCACCAGCAAGGGTGAAGGATTAATGCCTCGTGCTGCAGCTGCCTGTGGTGAAAATTGATCCTTGGGGTGCTCCATGTTTTCATCAAACTCTAGTTCAACTCTAATGATGCTTTTTCTATCCCTGAGGATGGCAACGTGGTACCAGGGAACAGCAAATCTTATGCTGTCAAGGGTTTCTGTTCCACTGCTGCTCCGTTTCAAGCCCTTAATTTGGGTGGGGCAAGTGCTTTTATAAGCCATCAAGCCTGCCAGCAAACAAGGGTACATTTTATTTACATGGTGTTTATTTGAAATGATTCAAGCTGATTCTAATTTGACATCCTGTTTCCTTTATTCCACTGTCCCTTTCAGCAAATTTTTTTCAGCACTTGTTTAAAAGTCACAGCCGTCGAGGTTATTTGCATCTTTCAAAGGGGATGTGACACTGGTGTGAGAGTAGCAGCTCGAGCTTGGAGCCACGTGTTTCTTCTCTGAACTGCAGAGTCAGCAGCAGCCCCAGTGTGTCACACCCCTCCCAACAAACCTCACTTGAACTGGGTCTGACAGGCCGACAACCAGGAGTGACAAAAACTCGGACAGATTTTTGGTTTGTCTCAGAGGACCAGTGAAACAGCCTCTGCTGTAGCCTGGGAGATCCCAGCTGCAGGAGGAAGCCGGCTTTGGTTGTTCATCAGCTGAGACTAGGTTCATTTCTGTGCCCAACACAGGAGCTGTGCCAGAGGGGAATGCCACCCTGCTGCTGCTGAAGCCAGGCGTTTCCTCTTAATGCCTTGATAGGAAAAGGCAGCTGCAAAATCCAGCTGCAACTCAATTACAACCCTGCCAGCTAGGGATGATTTCTTGAGTGTTTTGGCCAACCGAGCCTGCTCTCTGTTCTTCTGTTTCTGTTCTACCAGAGAGAAGACTCTGCAGAGAACTTTCTCCTTGCATTGCCCTAGAGGCATGCAAAAAGTTCAGTGGCTATCAGTAACCAGCTTCCTATCTGAACTTTTCTATCCTTGTTATGAGAAGTGGGAGCAAAATGTCCAAATAAAAATCTGTGTTACAGAAATAGCTTGTTTCTTACATTTCTTCAGTTCCATGACTTGTTTCAATGGTTGTTTTATCATTGCTCTCTGAAGAAATAGTCACTGTTTGGCATGTTGTGTTTCCTAGATTTTCTGCACTCATCTCCCAGTCCCTTGCATCCATAGGTGCTTTGTCTCAGTGTCTGCCTCTGGACCATAGGGGAGCTCTCAGGCAGCCCACAGGTGGCCCAGAAAAGAGGATGGCATCTTCTGGTTTCAGCAAGAAAGAGGTGAGTTTGGGGGAATGCATTTATACTGTGAGAATTGGGCTTGTCTCCTTGAGAGCAGCCCAGGACTTGTTGCCAAGAAGAAATAGCAGCTTCTGTCTAATGGGGTCAGATAGCTAAATGGAGCAGTTCCGCACAGTGGTGGCTGTATAATTATACCCTGGGCTGTGGCGTGTCTGGTCCTAATAGCACCCGGGACTCTTGTGAGTGACTCAGCTGCTGCTTGAGGCTAATTATGGGCAGGTTGCATGAAAAACCCCCACAACTTGATCCTGCCTTCCTCTATTCCAGTGGATGAACACCGACCTGGATTGCTCATGCAAAGCTGGGTAAATGCCTGCTCATGAGGAAAAGGCTTTTCAAAGCAAGGCTGCAAACAACACTTGAAGGTTTGAAGAGGAGGTGGTGTCTGTCAGGACATTGGTTAGGGTGAATCAGATTCGCTGTCTCTGGCATTGGCCAGTGCTGGGGTACTTTATGACAGAGATTTAATAATAATCTCATCACTTGGTTTGTCACACTTTTTACGGATGGCAGGAGTAATTCTTCTGTATTTGTAATGGTGATTTTGTTGAATTGGGAATTTATTTGTATTATGATGCTTCAGAAATGGATCATGGCCCATTTCAAAATTGAACTATGTGTTCAGCTCTGTGCTATACTCTGGCAAGGGAGTCCCCACGTTAGCTATGCTGTGTGAAGTGTTACTTACTTTCTCTGCTCCAGAGATACCTTGGAGCAAGCAGGCTCCACAAGCAGGCCATGTGCTTGAAGTCAGTTCAGAGAAAACTCAGGAGGCCCTGGAGGTTACCAGCATCACTTAACACATTGTTTGCAGAGGCCCCGTTTTTACCAGGAACTTCTATCGATTTTAAAGCATATACATAAGAGAAACATCTAAAGTATCTACCTACATGTAATGTTACATACATAGGATTCAGGATGCTGCAAGAAGCTGTTAAAATGAATTTGCAGGGAGTTTCATGACTCCTTCCTGCAGGCTCAGTTGGATTATGTTTGCGGGGAAGACTTATCAAAACTTCTGCCACCAGAAGCAGCACCATGAAATGCACAAATCTCCAATACACCAAGCCCACAGCAGCGAGCATTTCCACAAAGGCAAAACAGTCCAGCAGTGGAAGAGGTGCCCCCAGACGTTGGGGCATCTCCCTGGAGTTTTGTGAGACATGAGTAGGCAAAGCCATGTTGCTCCTATCTAGCAACTGGAGATAGTTCTGCTTCAAACCAAGTATTGGACTAAATGACCTGCAGACATACCTCTCAGGTAACTTGCACGTAGTTTTATTAACTTTTTTAATACCTGCGATACAGATCTAAGCAGAACCTGATATTACCTGCTCTAAAGATTTTTCAGAGGCAATAGCATATGAAAACAAATTTATGAGCATAAGTGGGGAGATTTCATAAGTTCACTGTTTCTAGCCATTTCCAGATCCTAAAAGTATAAAAACATAAAAATTAAATAAATTCAGTACTTTTTCAGTCATTCACTTTTGTTAGTAGGGATGGCTTCAAAAATATCCCTGCTGTTTGTACAACATAGTGTTCTTAAGTAACTGCCTAAGCTAATTCTGAGCAAAGCAGCTTGAGTTCTTGTTGATGCACTATATGCGTATTGCATCATCCCTTCATTTTTATGAAAGGTACCTTGATGTTGCCTGGAAGAAAAACCATGTTTGGATTTGAAAGTAGGCTGGGCATCTGGAGCCAATGCCCCACATATACAAACAAGATGCTTCTTCAGGGAGGAGCTAGGGCTAGAAACTGGTCCAACGTGCATTGAATTCTACTTGTTTAGAGCATTTGAAGAGCAAACAGGAAAGCCTTAGAACCAAGTGAAATGAGCTGCTTTGTGGGCCAGGGTATCCGGGCAGACTGGCGACTGTGGCAAGAAGTCCTGTGCATGTCAGCCTGAGGGGCCCGTTTGCAGGGCAGTTAGATTTTACATCCTGACATCTTGCTACAGAAAAGTAAGAATTGTTTTGAGATTTGTCTTTGCACCTAGTCCTGCCACTCAAGATTAAATCTCGCAGACAAAACAAGCTGTTTGGGAGGCGGACCAAGAATGCCTTTACAGTGAAGAAAAATAAAAACACTCAGCCAACTGTGATTAACTATTGAATGCAAAACACTCCCTGGGTTTTGTTTATTTGTAGACTGTAGAGAAAGCTCACAAACGCTGCCATGCTTTCGGTGTGAAAACACTTCAGCCTCTGCATCCCTCTGTTGATGGGGAAAGGAAAGGCTTTTGTCCCAGCTGGTTTTCGGGAGGCTTTTTTATTTCTAAATGTGTTGTTTATTTGGTTTTGCAGAGGCGATGTAGCCAGTTTCCTGTCATTGTGCATATTCCTGCCTCCAGCTGCTCACACCTGAGCTGGACTTTGGCTCCCTCCCCTCTCACTCCATTGGGCAGGACAGACTGAGAGCACCAGCCAACTGCAGTGCTGCCAACAGCAGTGGCATGCACAGGATCCCACTGTCCTCCAAATGTGGTCCAGATGAGCACAGGGAGAATTCGTCATTAAAATAAAATTTAAAAAAAGATCAAAAAAAGTGCTTGTGAGCAATTGCTTGTAGGCAGCTCTGGGCAACTCCAGGCTTTGAGGTGACTGCTGGAAGTGGGAGTCTACAGAGCCCAAACCCTTTGCAGTGAGCTTGATGTGTGTATTTACCTGTTTGTGTTAAAAAATGATAATGTCCAAGTATAAAACCAATTTTAGATTTCAGGGAAGGGAGAGAAGGTGGGTGCTGGCTGCCAGAGAGGGAGGATGCAGAGACTTATCAGCACTGATCTGGAATGGCACTGCTGAGTGCAGGGAAATTATCCTGTCCTGGGAGGACTGACTGCAGAGTACTTCTTGTAAATGTGGAGTAAATGTTTATATGGCCTTCTGTTGTAGTTTTATAATCCAGTTTAAACCAAGTGTGATGCTGCTCAAGCCATGCACAGTCTGGGTGCTGCGTTTGTGCTGTAAGGGTTGAAGGTGGAGGTAAGTACATGGAATTTTGTAGGATTGGTCTCCAAGGTCAAGGAAATGCAGAAAGTAAACAGTGTTAATTGGGAAAGAAAAACAGGATTATTAAGACTCCTTCGGCTCCAGTTTTCTAAATTGCAGGAGTCATGGCATTTGTATTTTGTCATTAACTTATTAGTGTGTCTTTAGATGCAGTCGCTGGACAGGTCTGTTGGGAATTTTACATTTAAAGTTGCACTTTCATCCCTCCACTGCACAGAGACATCACTGACTCTCTAAGGGAAGGGCTATATGGCTTCCTCCTGTTTTAACATTAGTTATCAAATGAGTGCAAATTAAAGCACAGGCTCTGCAATGATGCCTTTTGGCATCACAGTATCGTGCATTCCAGGAGGCAAAATTAGGGCTCCTCAGGCCCAACTCCCCAGGTTGGGTCTTCATCACCGAAGTTAGCAAAACTACAAAGGGGATAGTCTTAACAGCAGAATAATCAATGAGACTTGGCCCAAACAGGCTCTTAATTTAGGAGCCAGTTGCCTTCTATGAAATGTGAGCAGTATGCAATCTTTTAAATGCAGGATTAAGTGCTCCTGTGGTACAGCTTTTTCCTCAGGCTCAGCTAGAACGCCTTTCGGTACAGTTAAGTGCAGGTGTGATTGGGACACACCTGTACGCACAGGTATGTCAGCCTTAGGTTTGGGGTTTGTGTGGCTTTTTTTTTTCTCCTTCTAGGGCTACTTAGCTTATTTCATTGACATTACAGAGTCACTTCTGAAGTCACAGGGAACAGACCCTCAAAATTAACTATTCCCGTCATTTTGCTATGTCACTCTTCAAAACCAAACCGGGATCCAAACTCCACTGCAGCAGTTTCTGTTCATGTAAGCAGCAGAAATGATAACATCTAATCAGCCTCTTTGCCAAGGCAAGACAGCAAGAAGTTCTTGCTTTATAACATTAAAAATGCTTTGTAGTTATATAGGACTTTTCATGTGAGGACATCAAAGTGCATTACAGGTATTAATTAATTAATTAGGTTTCACAACACCCTTGTGAAGTATTTGTGTCCATTTTACAAACAAGGGACTGAGGCAGAAAGCAAGGATGTGACTCGGCCAGGGTGGCATGGCCACTGTGTGGTGGGACAGGAGCCAGCAGCACTGCTCCCACCCTTGCTGGGGCGTGAGGAAGCCATGTCCAGTCTCAGTGTGAGTCTGGGAAATGGCTCCGTCCTCAACCTGGGTCTCTCCTGCCACATCCCATGGGCATGGCCTGGGAGCAGATGTGCCAGGAAGGGTGGTGCAGAGGCTCCCACTCCCCTCCATTCCCACAGCCTGTGCCTGAGCTGGCACATTCCATCCTGCAGCCCAGCAGCAGGACAGACCTGGTAGGGCAGTGTAGGAACAGCACAGGGCTGAGGGTAGTGCTCCACTCCTCATGTAGCATAGCCATGCCCTGGTGGGGTGTGAGGTTTCAGCCCTTGAGACTATTGCTGGGAGCTGGGAGTCCCTTGGCACTGGTTGGGAACAGGCAGGGTCTCCCCAGGAGCTCTCTGTCAGCCATGCAGGTCTCACCCACCATGGCTCATGCCAGAGCCCAGAGCCAGGGCACTCCTTCCCCAGCCTCTTCAGAGGTTCCAGCTGGTGCCGGCTGTGCTCAGTACCTGCCTCCCAGCCACCTGCAGGAATGAGCCCTGCATCAGGCAGCAGTCCCTGCCACTCCTGTCAAAAACACAAAAGCAAAGAAAAACCTGCCACCACCCCCATCTTCTTCAGCAGCCACATGGCTGACAGGAGCCCCCATGCAGGCAGAGCTCCTGAGGATTCCTCCTTGCCTCCAAGCAAGGTGCCCAAACCCAGTGGGAAAAGGGACGGTGTCCAATAGCTCTACCACTTACGGTCACAAACCCTCCCGGTGGGCAGCACAAGCATTCCTGGGAGAGACAGGTTTGGGCAAGGGAAGTGTGTGGATCTGGGGTAAGGATGGGCAGTCTGCTGCGGAGGTGGCCAGACTGGAAACCTCTTTCCCAACAGGAGGAAGGTGGGGGAGCACTTGCATGGCACTGCTCAGCTGTCCTGCTCCAGCAGCAAGGTATGCCTGCCTGTCAGGAAACTACCCCAGAGCTCTTTGATCAGCAGAGAGAATAATGGAAAAAATTTTATTTAATAGAGGTCAAATTAACACAGATTCCTTTGGCTAAATGGGAAAAAATCTTAAAATAGAAGATGTTCCTTAAGAAGAAAAAAAGAAATATTAAGACCACATGAGCCTTGTCCAACTAAGAAGCATAAAATATTCTTCCAAGCACATTGTGGTTATTTTGTAATAACCATGCATTACAGTGCTATGCCCATGTAATTGCATGCAGGGAAAACAGGAGTAGTGTGTAGTATAAAATTGCCAGACACCATCATCTACCATGAAGTAAAGCCTATTCATAGTGGTCTACGTTTTATCCTTATCTGATACATTAGTAATTGCCTTTTGTGTCATTTTGCTGAGTAAGATTTTTTTTTTCCACCCCCAAGATTTGGCCCATAATTTTATGAACAGGGAAGTATCCTAGAAGACCATCTCACTTTTTTATTCACTCTTCTTTAATCCTTAATGCTTAACCGACTACAGTTTGTAAATTAACAAAATGCCAGAAGACAACATAGTGTCAGCTTTCGGTTCTCCTTGATCTCATCCAAGTTTTTGATGTCTTGACTGAACTGAAATGTGGAAGTTCCTCTAAAAGCTGCATAACTATTAAAAAGAAGGACAACAAATCCAGTTGGCCAAGGTACGGTCTTCAGGCCCCAGTTCAAACACAGCGTTTAAGCACTTGCTTAACTTACTAATTGAAGTCAATGGGATTTCAAGCACTTTGCTGAAATGGGAGATTTTGTGGACAACACTTGTGCCAGTACATTTGTAATACAGAAATAAAGTGTTGCCAGGTTTATTTTGGCTCTGGATTTCTTTGTGGTGGTGATTGACAAATCCACAGAATTGGACTAATACCAGAGAGGTGATGACTATGAGAGAACTGATGACAAGAAATAATAAATTTTGAACTGGCAAACCCTTTAACTTGGGCAGACTGAAAACCTCTACATCAGGGAAGAAACAGGTCTATTTATGCTGATAAATGCACTCTTTTCAGGAAGGCCTGCAGTTAAACAGCAACTATTGTGCTGGGACAGCTAAAAATTTTGAAGCAAATCCTTTTGTAAGTGGTGTTACTATACCAAAACCTTTTGAAACAAACGAGTTTACATCACGCGATAGTCTAGTCATATAATCTTACAATCACTTTGAAAAAGAATCATTTCCTGGAGAAAAAATTTTATGCCTTTGCATTGCAGGCAATAGAACAGAGCTCAGCGTGGTAATGGATTTTGTGTCTGTCACTGGAGGTTGTCCAAACCCACCCCACTAACCAATAAATCACTACCTAATTGAAAAGATTCACAGAAACAGATTACAACATCAAGGATGGAACCAGTATGGTAGGAATTAGATTGACAGTGTCCATACGTAGGGTGTGGTATCAAAAGATGATCTTACAGCCTGCCCCCACTTGCCCTTTTCCCTCCTCTTCCTCCTCCTGCCACTCCTTGCTGCCTGATTGCTCCCTCTGTCCTCTGTGCTGGCTCCGGTACATACCTGGTCACATGGAGTTAGTTTGACTCAGTAACCCAGCTAAAAAAAAAAAAAAAGAAAAAGCAGCATTTTTCAGTTGGGTTAGGTTTTTTGTGTTTTAGTGAGTTAAATCATTACAGCACCATCAGCCAATGCAAGCAGGAAGAGTGTGGCTGGGGGAAACCTTGTCCTACTGTGGACACAGGCTGTTATTCCAGCTTTGGCCGCCTCATAATACCACACCTTGACTGTGCCATGGCAATTTCCACTTTACTAACACAGGACAACATGGACAAGTTATTGCCGGTACATCAAAGAGCTGGAAAAAATTAATCAACAGCACCTCTGAGCTATTAGGCATAGAGTGTAGTTAGATAAAATCATAAATAATGAAATCCTATAAGGATGTTGCACAACAAGTATTGAAGCTTAGCTCATAAAAAACTCTTCCTCACTGCATTTGAGCCTTTTCCTTCCGCAGAAGACATCATTTTCTAAAACTGATTTTTTTTTTTTTTACATAGCAAACTCCTGCTGGGCAGAGGCGGGAAGGGCCCCAGTCCATGTGATGTCAGGATAAATATGTGGGAAGCCAATACAGCAAAAAATCCAGCCAGAGGAATGTCTGGTACAGAGCGAGTGGTGCAGGAGCAGGCTGACTGCCTCTCCCACCATCCACGGCGCCTGTGAGGGGCGAGTGAGTGCTCAGGCTCCAGCGGGGCCAGGCTGGGGTGGGATGGCCCTGGCTGGGGTGGGACAGCAGCCTGGGTGCTCAGGCTCGGCCTCAGCCTTGCCTCCAGCTCACCCACCTCTGCAGGAATGCATCCCAAAACGCTGCGTGTTCCCCTCCCAAGGGCACACTGAGTGGGGAGAAATGGATGGGCCTGTCTATCTGATGCAGAAGCAATTAGCCTGGTCTTAATGAATGATTTTAGCATCTGAGTGGAGGAAACCTTAACAAAAGACCTTTGCATTAGACTCTGCAAATTTGTTATAAGCAACAAGAACAGATTTAGAGATAAAGATAATGAAAAACATTGCATTCCCTTGCCCAAAAGCCTATAAATCAAGACCTTGGCTCTTCTCTGAAGAAATGCTCTCAGATGTAATTGGAAACAGGCAGCACCAATCTGAAACACTCCACCGAGCTCAGTTTGTGATGGCTTGGGTGAGGAGGTTTCCAGCACTCCTCAAGAAGAGGCTCTCTCTTCCCAATTAACTGGTCAGTACCTGTGTCAATGCCCTGCCTGTCCATTTTATCTGAAGCTGCCCAGGGATTCAGCAGCAGTGAAACATGACCCAAGTTGTGTGGGGTGAGGAGTTCCCTGTGGGTCCACCACCATCTGCACACTGGATAGGCAGGGCGAGGCTGAGGCCAGGGCACCTGGGTTAGCAGAGCCACAGGGCAGATGGCCCTCTGCATGGGGAGGAAGAGGAAGGACTCCTCACCTCTAGTGCAGCTGTCATGCTAGAGGATCCCCTGTGACAAAGAAGAGTCATGTACTCGGTTTCTTTACTCTGAGCCCCAGCTATGGTGGCTCAGGTGTTGAGCGTGGTTTGAACTTAGAGGCCAAATAGCTGTCTAAAAGACAATTGTACAGGAAAGTTATGCTGGCATACTGCAAGTCATCAGCTTACCCCACATAAAACAGCTCATACAGATATTCTTCAGTGTAGCTGCCACTGCTCTGTAAAGTGCTTATTTCAAGCTGAAAAGGCTGTTTTTATCCAAAACTGTCATAGTGCTATAGTTACATCAGTAATAAACAGTGAAGCTTGCCATGGGGAGAGCAGCGAGCACAGCAAGGAGTTCTGCAGGGCGCCAGTGCCAAGCCAGATCAAGGCAATAGAATTTATAGCTGCTATTATCTGCGTGAGGTATATTTATGACTCCCCTCCCCATTGCTCTGATATCTTCAAATCTCACAATATTTGTATATTCGTTCCCACAACATTCCTGTAGGTAAGAAATTTGCAAAGAAGAAGCCCAGTATTGGAGCCTCTCCATACAACATGAAGAAGGGTTTGAAAGGTGAGGGAAAATGAGAGACCTTCAGCAGTTACAGGTATGTCCATGAAAATTAACCAAATAATGTGATATAAGTAGTTAGGCTGTCTACAAAGTAAACAACTAAATTCCTCTGGGCTGGGCTATGTGAGGGTTCAGACTAGATGATGACAGTGAGTCTTTATCACTTTAAAAATATACCTGAACTTGCAACCAAAGCAACCCTAATCTGAGACTCCTTGATACAAGATGGCTGGAGGCATAGGGAAATTAAAGTGCTCAAAGCCCTGAGATTCATAACAATAATAATAATAAGCAAGTTTGTATAAATGAAAGTTTGATCATTTGGGCTTTGAAATAGTGCTTAAATTCTGTCTGTAATTCTCAATACCTGATTTACTACGCATTACCTTCAGAAACTGTTAATCTCACATAAAACAGTAGAAGGTACTACTACAGTACACAGGATAGATGAAACAGCATTCCTTTTCTGTTACTCAGAAAGCTTACACACTGATACAGGGAGTTTATACTTTCATGTCATCTTTGCCTAAATTTTTTACTGGCAGGCTTGACCAGTGTGCGGGCTGAGGCTATTCTCTTCAGGAGGGTTTGTAGTCTGGCAACTGCAGCTGGGAATTGTTCCTTCCTTTCTGGTACCTGGGTCCTGATAGTTGCTCTTGGGCAAGTTTGTCCTCAGTTCTCCATGCTGTTCAGTGACAATAATTATTTGTACTGTGGTGAACTTAATTAATACTTGTAAAGCACTTTGAGATCCTTGGATGAAAGAGTCTGTTGACAGAAAAAATGCTTTTATGGTGACTGTCAGATTAAGGTCCTCTGAACTTCCTCAGCAACTGAAGAGTTAATTAGCTCATGCCAGGAACCCGCTGGTCCCAGACAGAGTGCCGGGAATGAAGGTGCCCATCCCTGGCCTCTCCTCACTGGGGCAACTTTGTTGAAGGGAACTCCTTCCATGTTCATACCTTTTAGGAGATAATATCCTTGCAATGCACACACACACATGCGTCTTCCACCTGGTTGTGTCATGCCCTCTTCCCAGTGTGCATCCCACATCTCAGCCAGAGGGGAGACTGGAGTTGAGATTCCACTGTCAGAGCTGGGCAGGGTCGCATTCCCTCTGTGCTTGAGGGCTGTGAGCACAGCTCATCCCCTTGGCAAGCACTTTTCATCCACAGATGAGAACCTTCCCAGAGGAGCCCGAGAGGCTGGTGCTGGAGTGATGGGCAGGTGAATGAGCTCTTCAGTGAAGGAGGTGCTGCCCAGTTTGCCAGCAGGAAACCAGCTGCATTTCCTGGGCAGGTCACTGTGTGGTAAGGCACACCAGAGGAAGACACCCATGAGTAAACCCTGCAATCATTAGGCATAGTGTAGGGCCTCTATATAAAGATAAGGGAACCCTGTGCCTCCCTTGGGGACCTCATCCTTGGGTACCACATGGGAAGTCAGAAATTACGAATTCAGTGAAGGGGAACTCAGTCATGGTTTTGATCAGACATCACAGCTGTACTCTCAAAGCTGAGATGAGCAAAAGGTCAAGGCATAGTTTGCCCTTGCACGCTTTACCCTTCCCCACATCATCATGGTTGGACAGCTCTTGGAAGTGGTGCCCCACATCCCACTCGCTGTGGCTCATGCAAGGCTGAAACAGCTCACAAAAAACACATCAGCTGCTGTTCAGGCATAACCTCATGCCCTGAGGAATCACAGCACCATGCTTGTACTAGTTTAGCTCAACATGGGTCTGCAGAGGGGGAAAGTTGTTAAAACCTCAGGACGACTTGTTAGAAAAGAGAAGCTGTCCTTGCCAGGAAGACTACAGAGAGGACAAAATCCAGGATGGACAGTGGCAGCTGGGCTTCCTGAGTTACCAATGCATCTCCATGTCAGTACTGGCACCTTTCACTGCCATGCCAGCAGCCTGGCTGGGCACTGTTGTGCCATTCCCCACTGCCTCCGTGGAGCTGATCAGAGTGGCTGCATTTCCACCAGAGATGGTAGTTGTTTATCTTCTGCGTAGGTTTTTGGGGTTTTTTAGCCTGGTTGTTGGTTTCCTTTCTCATCTCTCTCACTGTGCACTATCACAGCCTGTTTCACAGCTATTGCCATCACAGAGAGGATACCCAGATTTTGCTGGGCTGGTGTTTGCCTTGACAGAGCA
Source organism: Sakesphorus luctuosus (assembly GCA_013396695.1). Taxonomy (NCBI): domain Eukaryota; kingdom Metazoa; phylum Chordata; class Aves; order Passeriformes; family Thamnophilidae; genus Sakesphorus; species Sakesphorus luctuosus. The sequence continues at coordinate 79,445 of VWZD01003721.1, forward strand.
CAGTGTGCTCCCTCCCTTAACTGACCATGGATGTCCCCAGCAACAGCTCCTTAGGGACTATCTTCCAGCCGAGCATCACAGCTCTGGTGCTGCAAGTGGCATGCCAGATATTTCACTCCTGTTGCTCTCCAAAATTATTAAAGGACAGAAAGTGCAAATCTGGTATTCTAAGCCCTGTCTTCTGACCAACCTTCACCTGGGAAAAATCCCCAAACATAACCAATCATTCCTTTCCCTGGGTGGGAAATACTGCAGATTGACTCATGGGATTTTAGACCGCACTTCGTATGCGTATGTTTACCAAGAGGCAGCATCTTGTGCCCCAGCTATTTGCCCTTTGAAGCAGCCTGGGGAAGGGAATATGAAGGTTTCTTAGAACATTAAAAGTAGTAGTGAAAGTCCCAGGGCCTTTTTCCTTTATAAAATCGAAGGCGAATTTGAGCAATAACCCTTCTGATGTCTCTGGGGGGAGGAGATGTGACGTCTTGAGGTAAACCACACATCCCGTAACTACCACTGTGCCATTCGTGAGCGCTGCCTCGCTACAAAAGTGGCAGAATTGCTTTTCAGCAAAAGTCACTGCGTTTTTCAGAGGGGAACAGTTCCAGTCAGAGAAAGACCGGGCAGTGGGGAGAAAGAAAACCCGACCACAATAAAGCAGCCATTGAACCTGAAAGGAAAAAGACGTCAGCATCTCCGGCAGGGGCTCTCCTTTTTTCCTGGTATATCCGTGAACCCTAATTATGTGGAAAGAAGTCGTGGGTGGGACCAGCTTACTGACAAGCTGAACTTTAAAACCTAATACCATGACGTTGTGAGGGAAGAAGGTTTGGTCCACTCACCTCATGGGACCTGCAAACTCAAGGAAATGGTTCAGGGGTGGGCACCCACCTGCACATGTTCATTAGTTTTCCTCTGAGTGATGGGGTTGAGGCAGAGCTGGGAGTGAGGGTGCTGCCTCCCGGTTGGGGAGCCAGGGGATGGTGAAATTAAGGAGCAGATGGTCAAGAAGAGCAGAGGGAAGGTCTAGGTGCTGCAGAGTTGAGCTGCATCCTATCTACTTTACTAAGGGAGACCCTGGAAAGATGGAAAGCCCAGGGAAAGGATAATTTGGAGCTCCTCCATGATTCAAAGATGTTGCGTGGACTTATGGAGGAGAGTGTAAGGAAAAGCTGGTGCTGAGAGCTGCAGATGAAGGACTCTTGGTGTAGAGTTTGTGCCCTGCAGAATTTGAGGTGAACGGGACAGTTTATTGAAATCCGAAATCCCCCCAGGGTGAGCTGGTTGGGACAAACAGCAAGGAAAGTGGAGCCAACAGTTGGGACTTGAAGGACCTTGAGCACCTCAGAGTTGAGCTTGGAGGTAGATGCAGTACTGCCCCAGATCTCCCAGGTTTAAATGTCACAGTGAGGTGGCTGAGAGAGTCCAGCTGAGGGACAGACCTTAGGAGAGCTTCTCAACCCCTTGCTAGGTCATGCTCCACCCCTCATCGGTTTAAATAAACATTAGCATAACAGTGAGTGGCCAAGGAATGACTGTAGGCAAGGTCTGAGGTGTACACCTGGTCTCTCTCCAAGTCTGTGACTGAAATAGAAATCTCAGTATATCTGTAGCTGGGGACTGAGATGTGCCATCCAAGTTAAATAAGGATATACAGCTCCGGAATGGCATGGAAAGCTACAGGTTAGGTCTTTGCTGAGGAAGCATTTACCATGACTGGCTGCACTAGAGGTTGCTTTTTAGTTCTTTAAGGGCAGCGTTTTGCTAATTATCTATTCTGATCTACAAGTTTTGGTTCCTTGCTGTCCCTTCCCATCACTGTTCTTCAAACAAGCTGGGAGAGGACAAATGTAACTGTTCATCACATTGATACAAATTCAGTCCTTATCAGCATGTCTGTGGTGAGGGCAGCACAGGGGATCATCACTCACCCGCTCTAAAATCTAGCGTAACTGTGTTTCTAATGGTGTTTCCTGACATTTGCACTTTTCTCCCACCTGCAATCACCAAAACACTGCAAGGACACAGGATCCCAGGTCAGCACAACCCAGTGCCTCTGCCAAGCGGGGCACATCATTGACACTGCCAGGCATTCCTGCTCCTTCTTGTCCCATGGCCACCCAGCCACCTGGCACAGAGTTGCCTGAGCTGCTGGCAAACACAGGGGTGGTGTCCGATATGCTAATGACTGTGTTCACAGGCTCCCCTGAGTGAGCGAGTACAGGGATGTTTAGGTGGCTGAACCTCCTTCTGTTGTTTTAAGGATTCTGGCAAACAGTCAAGAACAAAAGCTAAGACAGCCAGTTCCCATTTGTGGGCACGTCCCTACATTTCAATGTGGCAAACCTTGTGATTTAGGAAGTGAGAGCCTTCTGCCCTGTGGCTGTTAAAAGCTGCTTTTTTTAAAGAAAAAAAAATAAGAAAACAAATCTATCAAGACTTCCAAGAAAATTAGAAAAACACCAGCATGGATGGCCTGCAGGACTGGGACCAGGCTCCCAACTATGCCTCCACATAGGGATACTTTGAGGCTGAGAGCCTTTGAAAACCTCCAGGGGCTTTTCATTCAGTCCTTTGACCAGCTTGTCCTTAAGGAAAAAGGAAGAAAATACCAGAGGCTTTCACTGCTCTCATAGATAATGTTTCTTTTGGATGCCATTTACTGCTCTTCTCCCCAAAAATGGGTACCCCCACGGCTGAAGTGGAAAACATTGGCTCATAGGACAGTGTTCATCAGTGGAAAAGGACATATTTAATCAATCTAGTGTAATACTTTCCACTCCTGCAGGCAGAGTCTGTGGCTGGTGGGAACCTGTTGCTGACAGGCATCTTCCCCAGAGCTGGTCCCTGGCATGGATGGAGCAGGTTCTCTCACATGCCAGGTCCCCATGGGCTTGCATGTGTGCCTGCTTGTGTGCACATGCATGTGTGTGTGCATGTGTGTGCCCTCCATAGAAGTCACACAGGGTGTTTGTGCAAAGGCAGATCCTCTGTCCCTCTTGCTCCGGGGTCTCAGGGCTGCACCAGGCTGGCAAAGGGCAGCCACAGGGAACCTGATGGTGCCTATGGAATGGTGCCATGCTACTTCAGTGGAATGGAGCCATCAGCTGATGGGCTTCAGGAGAGGGCCAAACCTTTGTGGTTGCTGCAGTCCAGCACAGGGTCACAAGCCCAAAGGCAATGTGCACAAGTTGCCTCATGTCATAAGCGGTGGCATCCTTGCATGGAAGGAGAGCAACCTGATACTTCTTTGGGGTGCTACATGCAGCAGAGATGTGGCTGGTGGCAGTCTTGAGTTCCTGCCCCTTACAATGTCATGGTTAATTGTCCTTGGAGACAGCCTGGGGGCCTCTCACCCACCTGAACAGCCTGCCTGTCCTTTTCCCACAGCTGCTGGGTCTTCCTTCTTCCACCTTGGGGCCCCAGCCTTCGGCATTGCAGCTTGTCACAGCCTGTTCAAGCACTGCTGTTGGTAACCAAAAGGCAGCAGTGACTAAGCAGAGGGGACTAGGCTACTTCCATCTGGTTTCTTGGCTGTTTATTTATGTGCAGCCAACACTGGGGCCAGCTCTGGCAGTGAAGAGTTTGGTCCTGAGTACCTGGCTGTGCATGTGAAACCAGGCACCTTAAAATGAGAAGTCATTAAAAAAAAACCCAACAAACAAACAAACAACAGAGGTAGTCTTCCTGAATCCATGCAGGATTGTCACAAAGTCCAGCTTTACACTGACACAGTTCTTAATGGCCTTTTACAAGGCTCACTACCTCTAGTTATTAAGTAAGACGATCTGACTACATCAAACTAAAATGTTCCTGTATGTTCCCTAACATCAGATGGTGTTGGTAGCAGAGATCTGGGGCATGGCACCCAGCTGCAGGGCTGGTACCCAGAAAGCCAGGGAGCAATCTTCTTTGTTTTACAAATAGGTATTGCCTTTGGGAGTAGGATCAGTTGTAACATATTTATTGCGGGAATGAAAGACAAAATAGCAGAGGTCTCTGCCAAGAGCAAGTGAAATGGGCATGCTTTTTAAAGAACTACCACAAGACCGATTCCCTTTCCAAGTAATTAAACATTGTGAAAGGTTATTAACGTGCTGATAATAGACAGCTTTGCAAACCGCCAGCACAGCATGATCTGACAAAGGACGGCACAATAGCAGAGCGCAGGACACCTTCGCCTCCGGGGATCTGCAGCCGCGGGGGCTGGAGGCACCCACAGGGACCGGCCTCCACCCAACCAGCCCAGGAGTCTGAGGGTCCCAAAACTTCTACCTGTGCCTGAATGGCTGCAGGGCTCACTCTGCCTGGCAGAGGGGCTGCCAGATCACAGCTGCCCGCACCAGATCGTCACACCCCGGCCGGGGGCAAGCCAGCAGGTGTCCGCCGGCAGCCCAGAGCCTGTCCGCACTTGCAGCCCGATGCAGGATAACACCTTATTTCCCTATAAACTGACTCCGTCCACCAACAGCATCTCTTATTGTGGACCTGCTGGTATTTTAATGCATGTTGTTAAACCTGCGGTGGAAACAGGATTACTGCGAGGTGGGATGCGTTTGCCTGCAGCCACATGGGCACTGGGGCACCAAAACTGAGCCCACTGAACCACTGCTGACCCCCACTGCTTTGCCAGCTCCCAAGGGTGCCCCAGGTGTGTTTGCCTCAACTTTGCCCTCCGGCTTTAGGCATGCTTTTCCTATGCATTACATCCCTCTCTAAACCCCCTTTCCCTGCAGCCAGGGACAGCTCTCATGAGTCCCAGCTCCTGGGGAGCTCCTGAATATATCTCATTATCCCAGCGATTGAATTTCAGGATCAAATCTGAGTCAGGAGCACTTGTCCAGAGCAAGCAGTTTCTGGTCCTTCCCTGAGACCCCAGCTGGAAAAACTCTGCTTTTTTCTTGTCTTTCTGTATACAGTAGAAAGAGGAAGAACGCAGAGGAAAGAAAAGTGCAGGGCATGGTGGAAAGATTCAGTAACATCCTGGGTGAGAGCATCCTTGTAAGCCTCCAAAAGCTAGCCCAGCATTAAAAATACTTGGTACATTTTCCTGGACTTGGTTGTTGGTGTTGGCGTAATACCATGCATTGCTTTAAAAGAACTTAAAGTGCCATTTGCATATAGACTTTATGTAACTCACGCTTCTGGGTCATTCTGCTGCTTTCAAAAACCCCATTTTATATTCCTGAGCAAGCCAGGAGTTTGTTATGGGAGGTGTTTACACTAGGGCTTTAAAGAAATAGTGCATAATAGCAGTCTCCACCTCAGGCCCCAGAGAATTGAGCCAGTATTGCTGGTACTTAAGTATCATCAGGATAAATATAGAACCAGTACAAACTGAAGTAGTTCATATTTTTCTGCTGTGACTCTTGTGAGCTTTCCACGAGCTTGGGCAAACTGCCTTATGCCTGGATTTGGGTCTCCAGAAGTGCAAGGAGCAAGAGTTGCAAAATGTGCTGTTATGAAGCAAATTATCCCAGTTATAGACTCCAGGCAGCCGCTCTCTGCAGTGTGAGCAACGTTTCAGCTTCATGATATCCCCAACAAGATGTCTGGAGCAGCAAGAAGCTGAAACCCAGCCACTACACCTCCATAGCGGAACTTGTAACACTGTAGCCAGCAGAGAATCACCAGTCCCACCAAGACCTCTCTGCATGGGTCTGCAGGAGATGGGGACCTCAACCCAATGGGAATGCCACCACACTGCTTCCCAGCCAGAGTGAGGCTGCACAGATCTGGGTTTGACACCATACAATGGCACAGTTCTGTGTCACCCTTTACAACTGGATTGCTGAAGCAGAGCCTGCCCTGGATGGTAAGAGAGGAAGAAGAACCTCCTAGATGCTCAGATGGATACTTGGTCCATTTTCAATCCCAAACGCCCCAATTGTCAGAAAGCATCAGTGCTCCTAATGGGTGCTTCTTTGCCAGGGACACCAAAGAACAAAGTGGCCTAGGAAGATGGAAAGAGGTGCTGGATCACTAGGACACTCACAGGGTGGGGAGGAGCCAGGCTGTGTGGGGACAGCAGCCATCTCCAGTGCTGCTGCCCAGACTTCAAAGCTTCTCCCTCCTGCCAAGGCTTTCAGCAGTGCACAGAGGTCGCTATGGCAGGAGATGGAAAGGACACTTTACAGGTTCAGTCAACAAATTATTTTACCTTTGCATCTCAGCTGTCTCTTCTGCTCGCGCTTTGAGTGAGCTGTGCTGAAACCCCACCACCGCCTCGAGCCGTGTCTGCAGGCGCTGTGCTAATCAATATTACTTGCTGAAGAAAGTAAGTCTCACTTATTGGCCACACATTCCCTTGAGTGCTTGTGTCAAACTCTGTCATGTCAGCTGAAGGCAGGCTTACCAGCGGAAAGGTCAAACTGCTTCAACTAGATCTGAGCTCAGCAATTAACTCCTTTGTGCTTATCTGCCTCCTGCTATTAGGAGAACCGTCTGTGTGCACTGCACACCTCCCTCCTTTTCCTCCTCATCCTCCTCGGTGGTGTGCTGCCAAGGAGTACTTTGGTGGGGCTGAATCACTCAGGCAGGAACAATGAGCTGTTTGATAAGCTCAGCTGGGTGATCCACTTGGCCTGCACCACATGTTTCAGGGAATAACCTCAGAAACTTGGTAGAGTACATGGAAACAGGCCAGACCGCATCCCGCCATCCCAGGCTGCAATGGCACAGGACTTGATGCCTCTCATTAGTGTGGCTGTGGCCTGATCCTGTTTGCACCTGAGCATGGGCACTTCAGCCAAGCTGCTTTCCTCAGCGTCTGTTCAGCTGAGCTATGGAGGCACTGGCGGGGTGGGTTTTTCTGCTTCTGAGGTAGCTTTTCATTCATTTCCACTGCTCTGAAATGAGAAAATGTATTTGTTGAGGCCCTGCTCACAAAACACAGTAAGAAAATATTCAAGTCCCTTGCCAGACAGGGCAACGGGGAAAGATCCAGGTCCAAGCTCTGCAGGGCAGCGTTCCCATCCCCTAAAATACCTCCTGCCGGTGCTGTGCTGGCAGCACTTCCTGGGATCTCATGGGGAAGCCCCTGGGCTGCAGCATGGATGAGCATTGTTGGGTGCTTTGGCTTCTGGAACCTGAGGTGGTGTCTCTGCAGGAGGCAGGAGCGGGGCAAGGCAGGCTCTCACGCTGCTGAGACAGGTTTGGAGCCAGGCAAACAAACAAGTATCAAGATAAGACTGTTCATCTTGTGCCAAGAGGTGTCTAGAGCTCAACTCGTGGGATCTCTGTTCCCATCTCTCACATCCCGTGTACTCTGGGGCTAGGAGGGAGCTTGTTGGTCCCTAGGCTGGTGTCTCCTGAAGCTGTTTTCTGCTTCCCTACACCAGCAAAATGCTGTAAACTGTGCGTCGTGGTCACTCCTAATAAACCCTTGTTCTCAATCCACATCTTGCACCTGCCACTCAGTGGCTTGGTAGGATCCTTGTTCTGGAACATTTTAAGAGGGCTGAAGCTGTTTCTGCTTTGAAGTAGTGTTTAGCTTTGTCAGCGTCTGGGATCTCTGCGGGACTGACCTTGCATGGAGACAGCAGGACCACAGCTGCTGCTCCGCACCACGGCCATGCCACCAGCCTGACTAAGCCGTGCTGGCGGTGTCTGGTGCCCAAGCTGCTGCAGAACTGCCCTGCCAGTGCCCTGATTGCAGCCCAGGCCTCAGCATCAACCAGCCTTGGTTCAGAAGAGGAAAGAGCATCACAGCATCTGGGAAAGAGTTAAACGATGTCAACCTCATCATCCAGCAGCAGTAAGAGTGGCAGCATTATTGTCATTACCCTGAACTGGATATATGGCAGCACTCATCCTGCTGAGAATGTGGGGCAGAGCCAGCTGCATGCTTAAACATAAGGGACAGTGCCCCTGGAGTCACCTGAGATCAGCTGAGAGGAGTGACTCCCTGCCCTACAGATATGCTGTGCTGCTGGAGGGAGGCCCCATGGCCACTGCTTATCCTTCTGAAAGCAATGTGGTTAGCAGGTGAGAGGACTCCATGGTCCAACAGTACGTGGGTAGGAAAAGCACTCTGCTTGGCAAAAGGTGTTTGACAAACCACGTCCAAATGCCTTTTGAAGGAGAAAACCTTCGTTCTCCCTTGGAAATGCTGCAGTACTTAATAAATAACTGTAATTAAGCGTGAGGTGGTAGCTTAAGAGCTTGTTCCCAGAAGTTAACATCAAAACACTTGCTCTTAGCACTTAAAGAGACAATATGAAACATACTCCATGCACAGATGAAAGTAGAGTTCCCAGGAAAGGCTGGAGAGCCCTGGATATGTGTTCACTGCTTCTTTAGAGAGCTTGAGAAAAACAAAGCAAGAGAGTCACTTCTGTAATAATGAACGGTGACCAATATGGAGGGAGGTGGGAGTGAGTTTTAAAACAGGACATGACAAATCATACGGGGAGAAGAGGTGTGGGTTTTTTCTTAGGTTGTTCACCATCTCCCCACACCCACTGGTGTGGAGCAGCTGCAGTTCCACCTCCTCTGAAGCCATCCCCTGGTCCAGGGTCTTCCCTGCCCCACAGTAGGGACAGCCACAGCACACCTGGGCTCTCTGCCAGTGATTTAAGGAATGCACATTTAAGGTGAAGTGATTATTGCAGGCTTCTTCACAGGAAATGTCTCAAGGGTTGCAAGAAGAGCAAGAAGAAACAGAATTGTGGATGCATTTTGGGTTTTTTTTGATTGAAAATCAATGATCTTGCCCTCAAGTAGGTGGCACGGTGTGGCTGGTGCAGCCTGGCACTGCCAGGGAGGCTGGAGAAGGAGGTGCTCACTGCAGGCTCTGCCACATGCTTGTCAAGGGCCAAATCTAAGCTGCTGCAGGTGCCCTTATGCTCTGCTTCTGTAAAAAAACTGTGAAAAGCATTCCCAGGTCTGGGTTTTAGCCTCCTAATTGCTGTTGAAATTGAGGAGCGTGAGGAGCCAAGGTCTCATTTGCCTCACAATGATCCCCTCCTGCCCTGGAACCTGGGCTGGTCTTAATTTGTCTTTGGTTCAGGCAAGAATGGACTAGGCAGAGGTACATGTTATCTCTTGTTTTTTTGGAAGCAGGAAACCTATTGCACAATGAATCTTGGTCTGGATGAGGATTAAAAATACGTGTGTCTGGGGCACAGAGAGCCAGGCTAGTCTGAGTTACTTTGATCCAAAAAAATAAAGAAGTATTACAAAGGGCTGGTATGGGAATGAGGAGACTCGATGGAACTGAATATTTTTTCCCCATGGGACATAGCAATCACTTCTGAATGTGTAAGCCCATCTTAGCCAGGGGGGTTTTGTGCTCTCAGGACAGAAGGAACTCCAATGAAGTCAATGCAAATAGACAGTAGAACTTTAGCATCACACCTGGTGGCCGTGGGTCAGGCGCTTGCAGAGGGCAAGGTAGTGCCAGCGAAGCTGTTCATCACCCAACAAGAGCTGAGGGTTTGCCCTCAGGTGGGTGTTCAGCTTCCTGGACTTCTTATAGGGCTTTTAATTTGGGGATTTACAATTGTCAACTAATTGTATCCACGTTAACTGCAGCCAAATATTAAAACAGCACTTGAATGTCATTTCAAATGAGCAGTTCCCAGACCGGGTCTCATGCAAATTCAGCAGGACAGGATAGATGTGCCAAAATCACACTGGAATAATGTTTCAAAACAATGATCTAAATGAGCTTGAGCTGCAACATGAAGACAGCAGGTAGTTTAGGTTTAATGATCTCCTGAAGTATAGAAACAAATCTAGGAGGAGGGATGAGAAACACCCTCTCTTTTCCATTCACAAAATGCCTCAGCACTAAGGTTCAGCACCCCAGTCTCAACCCCATTTCTGGCCGTCTCCTTTTCCCTGCACCAGATACTTTTGTATTTCTTGCTGCACAGCAGGGTGGTTTCTACAAGCCTTATGTGAAACATGAAGGGAGCCAGGGCTGGTGAGCTCAGGTGGCAGCAGTGTTTCCCTATGTCTACTAAAGCACAGGGCCAACAGAATCCTCATCGTAAGGAAAGTGGACGAAGAGCAAAGGGAGGTGTGACCATCCAAAACCCAGCCTCTGCTTTTGTTAAGCTTAATTGTCACAATGCCTATTTAACCAGGGCTCTCTTCATCTCTTGATAACTGCAACTTGATTCTTCTTGTATCTTGAACTGATTCTCTTTCCAGCAGAAAGCAGCATGTGCAGATCACCTGCCTGATGTGCCACCCAAGGGAAAAACCACGTCACAGCCTCACTGCATCTGCCAGAGTATCTCTCCCCCTCCCCAGCCGCTCGCTCCTAATGCGGTGCGAGTTGGAAGCACGGCGTTATTTTTACAGCCCTGTCCCCACCTCCCCCGAAGTCAGGTGCTGCCTGAAATAGGCCAGCTAATTTGGAGTGAGAATTTCAATTGCCTGAAAAACGAAGGTGCTGAAAACCAAACTGCATCAGCAGGAGTTTTAGTTTCAAATTCCTGGCTCAGTGCTGAAAAATAACTGAGCTCTGATGACTTAGCACTGATGATCTGCTTCATTTCAGGGTTCCCCAAGGGCTCTGGGGTTGAGATGGGTCCTGCCTCTTCCTTCCCAAAGGAGGACAGGATGAGTGGAGGAAACCCCATTGTGCTCAGATGGGCTCCTGTAGGAAAATCCTTTGTCCATGAGACAGCTTAAATGGGATTTTATAGTTTGAATTTAGATGACTTCTCCTTCCCTACCAGCAGAAGGAACATGCTCAGGCCTGGACATATCCTCCAAGAAGGGTGAAAATGACATTTGGGGCCTAAGAGGGGGATTAAAACACTCTATAAGGTCGCATCATTGCTGTATTCACTGCAGATCATGTAAGAGCCCATGTTCTTTGCATGGATGGCTCTGCTCTGTCTGCTTCTGCCACCTTCCAGCCTGTGCCCGTCAGTGTCCTGGTGGTACCAGAGCTACCTGAGGTGCGTTGTTATGGTCCTTGCCCCAGGAATTTCTACTGCAGGGAAGGCCAGGGCTGATACCTGCTGTTCCTGTGACATACTCTGGTTTGCAGGCCTAGAGTGGCTCTGCAACCAGATCCCAGGTGGATGAAGGAATGCACTTAAAAAAGGTAAAAAGAAGTGTAAAATAAAATTTAAAAAAAAAAGAAGTGTAAAATAAAATTTAAAAAAAAATTAAAATAAGGGGGGAAAAGAAAATCAATGTAAGAATGGATATAAAATTAAAATAAGAATAAAAATCCTAAAAAAATTAAAAATAAAAAATTAAAAGAAAATTTTAAAAAATAAAAGAAAATTAAAAATAAAAAATAAAAGAAAATGTAAAAATAATAAAATAAATTTAAATTTAAAAATAA
>VWZD01003721.1:90792-216466 GCA_013396695.1 Sakesphorus luctuosus
CCGGGAGGTGCTGCTGCGCCTTTAAATCGCGGCGGCCGAGCCAGGGAATCCCTCTCGCGGCGCGTCATCCGCGGCAAGGAAACCCGCGCGCGCGTCCTGCGNCGCTGGCGAGGTGGGGCCGGTGCGCCGCGGGTTTGACGTGTGCGAGTGCACATGGTGCGGCGGCGGCGGGAGCATAATAAGCGAGCGGGGCCGCGGCGATGCCATTGCTCTGAGTCACCGCGGGCGCGCGGAGCTCCCGCTCGCCGCCGAGCTGAGCCGTGGGGCGCAGGACCCGGCTGAGTCACCCCCGTGCCGGGAAAAGGGGCGGCCGGTGTGTGGTGGTTGAGGAGGAGGTCGGTGGGGGCGGAGGAGATCCGCTCCGCCTGCAGCCCCCGGGGCCGCGGCCGCTCCGCCGGCGGGGCGAGTCTCGCCGGGCAGCGCGGAGAGAGGACATCGGCAAGCGCTTGCCTGCCTGCGAGCACGGCTCTGCTCCTGTCCCGTCCCGTGCCGTGCCGTCCTGCCGGCGCTCGGCTGCCGACTGAGCCACTTACACATCGTTGTTATTATTAAGTTTTGTTATCTCTTTTTATTTTTACTTTTTTACTTTTTTCCTTTTTTCCCCCAGCTTCTTGCCCCCCTTCCAAAGCCTTTTTTATTATTTTTTTTCCTCTCCCCGGCAAGTACTGGGAGGCGAAAGGCAAGAGCCGAAGAGGTCGGGAGGGAGAAGGGGGCGGGGAGACGGCGAGGGAGCGGCGGGTGTCGGTGTGGGAAGGCGGGGACGCGGCTCCCCCGGCCCGACCTCGGACCATGTATCAGGACTACCCCGGGAACTTCGACACCTCCTCCAGAGGCAGCAGCGGCTCCCCAGGACACCCCGAGACCTATTCGAGCGGCGCAGCGCAGCAGGTAGGGCCGGGCGCTGCCCCTCTGCCGCGGACGCTCCGCGGACTGCCCCGAGCGCTCCCGGCACGGGAGTTCACCGCCACGCCCGGGGAGCGCCCGGCGCTTCCTCGGCGGTGGAGGCGCGGGCGCCCGGCCGAGAGGCGCCGGCCGGGGGAGCGGCGGTGCTGGGGGAAGCAGGGCTGCCCGCAGCCGCCGGCCCGTCCTGTCGTCCCCAGCGGGGCGCCGCCGCTTTTCTCCCCTCCCTGCCCGCCCGCCCAGGAGCGGGTGCCACGGCACGTCCGGCGGGACACTGACTGGAGTTCCCGGCCGGGGGTGCCGTGCGAGGCACGGCCTGCCCGGAGAGGGGACGCGCGGTGAGGGAGCCCCCGGCGAGCAGTGCCCACCGGCGCGGTCCCAGGTGGAGCGAGGTCGGCGGCGGTCGGTGCCGAGTCCCCCCCGCCTGTCGCTTGGGGACCCGTCGCAGCGGCGGGCAGGGACCGGCTTGGAAATCACAGGGCTCCTCCGCGCGACTCCTCTCCGAGGTCGGTAACGCGAATACAGGGGAGCACCGAACTCTTCCTCCTTCCTGCTTTTGTTCTCGTTAGGAGTTTCTCGGTGTCCCAATACACCGCCCCTGCCCGGGCAGTGCCCGGGGCTCGCCCGCAGCACTTTGGGCGGCTTCCCTGGGACTTTGGGAGGTGCCGCTCGAGTTATTCACGGTGCTGTTGCAGCCGCCGTGGAACACGCAGGGATAGCTGGATGTGGGCTCTGGGTCTTTCGAGCGCCCGCGGTGGTATCCCCGCTTCTCACCCCGCTAAACTTTGGCTCCGAGGCGCTGACACTATCTTTGCCTTTCCCGCGGTGGAAAGTGCCGCTTTCCTCAGCCCGCTGCCCGCCCGCTCCTTGGTCCTGCCGGGGGCCGCCGGCCGCTCTGCGGCCAGCGATGGCTCTTCCCGAGCGGGAGTTTCCTGGGGCCCGCAGGAGCGCTCCCCGCGCCGTCCGGCCCCGCTCCCCCCGCGAGCCCCGCTGCCGGGCGGCGCTTGGAGAATGGGAGATATTTCCTGTACAAGCGGCGGGGATTCACGGACCTAAAAGCCCAGTCGGGTGGTTTGAGTTTTTTTCCTTTTCATTTTCCTAAGAAAGTACCTCAGAATTACTTATATGCCTAGATCGACTAAATCTACCACTTCTGAGGAAGGGCATTACACAATCGGGCCAGTTATACAAACCGGGGTTATTTCATAACTTGTTTACATCAGCTGGCCCAGCCTCAGTCTTTTTTTTGCCTTTTCAGAGTTGGGCTTCCCCCCCGCTCCCTTTTCTCACAATATTGTTATTTCTTGCGTGTCTTGTATGAGCGAACTGGCAGCGTAAGAGCAGTTGTAGCCATCGCATCAAGAAGTCATAGGATAATTACAAAGAAAAAAAAAGAGAAAAGAAGTCTAGTCTTAAACTCTGCCAGCCGTACCAGCCCGTGACATTCCTCACATTAAAGAAGTTTTACCAGAAATGACTCGCTGCCGCTCCCCGCCTGCTCCAAATGCATCTCGCTGGTGCCCTCTGCGGGTTGCGGACTGAGATTTCCAGGGATTCTGGCTCGGCTGAACCTTATTCCCTGGTTTACGGTAAATGCCGGGACAAGGTGGGAGAGCGGGAAGAGGGGCTGAGAAGCTGGAAACGCCCGGCAAGCTGCAAATCCTTACTCTCCCTTTCCTGCCGTGATTCAACAGCTGCGCTGGATTCGAGCACTTGCTGCGAGAGGTCGTGAAACTCCGTCACTGCTTAACATTTGTGCTGTCGCCGTCCGAGCGATAAGTGGGTTTTCCCCTTTTTCTGGGGCCGCACATCTTCCCTCCCCAGGCAGCTCGCGTGCGTGGCGTTTGATATGGGGACCAGAGCCCAGTTTCTAGGGTTACTATCTGAAACTGGGCTTTGAGCAGGACATCGGCTTAGCGAGAACATAAATGTTTTCTTTAAGAATCCAGGAGATTTCTCAAGGCCTTGTGCGTTGTCTTTCCCTTGATCCTTGCAGATGTTGTAGATTAGGATCAAATGTAAGCGTTGCCTTTGCCCTAGCAGTCAGGCTGTTCTGCTGATTCTGGTCGAGAGAGATCTGCAGAGTTTTATCACTACAGAAAATATGCATTGCAGAAATTTTTTCTTTAGTGTGTCCATTTTTTTTCTCCAAAAGAAAGAAAAGATGCATCAGTCACATGTTTAAATGGAAACTGTCTTTGAGCCAAAACTTTGATGCTTTTTAATTATTTTTTCCCATACTGCACAGCACTGGAACATTTTTCTTTTAAGTTGCGTGTCATGCTATTTTCCTAATCACTGACTTGCCATGTGGTAAACATTGACTTTAATGGGAAGAGTTTGTGTACTCTTTCAGATCAGTCAGCTTTCCCCTGAGATACCATAGCACTGTGTCCAGTTCTCCTTCAAGATGATGTTCAACATGGGAGAGCCATCAGGGGCTCTTATATTTATTATAAGATATATCATACATACCCTATATTTGATAACTGAGTGGTGGTTAAAGATGCTCTGGTTGTTTTCTTGGTTGCTTTGTTGTTGGATTTGATTTTTATTTTTTTTTTGCCCCAGCTATTTTACACATATATTGACTGGTTTCTGCTGCTAGTCAGCACTTAGTTACAGATGTAAATGAAGGTCTGGAGGGGAGCAAAGACACAACAGAGTGCAGTATAGAAACCCTCCATCCCTAAGATGGAGAAGGGAACCATGAAGACAAAGCTTGAAATGTTCCTGTGTTGTCTGTGCTGCTAAGTTGTGAGTTGGTAATGTAGTCTGTCCCTACCCATGGCAGGACTTGCTGGAGCCTCCCCTGACTATGGATCTGAGGAGGCTCTCATCCAACCCCATGCTTTTAAGGCAGAGCAGAGGCTGCCCTCAGTTCTTGGCACTCTTAATAACAGGACTACTTCTGTTTGCTGTTTAGTTGTTGGGGTTTTCTAATGATACCTTCATCTGCGTGTTGCTTGGGTCAGGAGGCAAGCGGTGGCTTTGTGGTTGAGCGCGTGCTGCATGTGTAGCCCTGCAATCTGGCTATCACCACATCTTTTCTGTAGTGCTGTGAATTCCTTTAAGATAAGACAGGGCTGAGAGCTGGCAGAAAGATACCTCCAGGAGCCTCTCATGGGTCAGAAGATGAGAGCTACGCATGTCCTGGGAGAGGAAAAGGCAGGAAGGGCTCTGGAAAGAGGAGACATGTGGAGGTGGGTTGCAAGGCTGACAGGGGGATTGAAGCTCTGCAAGAGGAGAAGGGATGAGGAGAGCAAAGCTGGGGCTGCAGTTTATGGAAAGGACTGGCATTTCAACATGAAGAGGCCAATGCTCAAAGGGGCTGTGCAGGGGAGCTGGCAGGAAATTCAGAGCCTGCCACTGCAACCAGCACCATCCTAGAGTCAGAGCTGATGGCCACTGGGTAGAGCGTGGGGTGCCAGCAGCATTTTGGCACAGGAAAGCTAATGCAGTCCAGTGCCCTAGCAGGGAAAGCAAGGTGTGGGGGTAAAGCCTGGCCAGTCAGGAAATAATGCTTGTAAAACCTGGCACTAGACTGAGCACCCTCCATCTGAAGACTCAGCCTGCCACAGCAGTGTGTCCCTTAATTAGTTAACCAGGAAAAATACTGCCTTTGGAAAGTATTTCAGAATACAGATTGGGGGATTTTTTCTTTCCAAGATATTTTGAGTTATTAGAAAGGAAGCTGGTGACAGAGATGGGGCATGGCACAGAGAGGAACTAGTCTCTTCCTCAGATCTGCAAGAAAGCACTGTGGAGCTGCAGGGGAGTGTGGATGAACTAAGAGGCTCCTCTTTGCTGCCTGGTAGACTCTCCTAGTGTTAGGAAAGGGTCCTAGGTTGAATACAGGGGTGATTGGAAGTGGAGTACTGACTTTATCAATAACTTGGAGCCTGATCTTTGTCAGATGCTTGTATTTTATGTGGCTGATTGGTGGTGGATCTGATTGTCCCAACCTCTGTTGGGAATTTTTAGCATGTTCTTTGGTGTTGGAGGCAAAGGTCTGCTCTGGAATGCAAATGGTGTCCGGATGGCAAAGCACCAGAAGATCTCTGAATGTTTTGCAGCCATATCTTTCTAGTGTCACTGCAAAGAAGACAGGAATTTTCTTCCCTGCTTTTCTTTGATGCAAAAGGGTTAGTGGCACAGGTAGGTACAGGTGGTGGCAGAAGCCACTTGTGTAGCTGGAAGCAGGGCTCACATCCCTTGAGCTGACCTTGTGGTTCAACTAGTCTTGCACTTCCTCCCTTCTGTGAGGTTAAGGTCCCTTTGTGTTCTGTTTGTGGAGGCACCAGGGCATCCTCTCCTGTGCGTGCACTAGGCAGAGCAAAGGAGGAGATTTGCACCCATAAATTCTGATTTAGTGTTGACAGTTTGCAGCTCTGGGTCTCCATAATAAACTGGGAGAGGTGACATGCACTCTGAAACATGGCATGAGCTGAGACTGTGTTGGACTCAAGCTCCAAGTGTCTCTCTGGGGTTCTATTGGGGGGTTTGCCAAGGTCTTGCTGCCAGTGACATCCTCTCTGTGTAATTCCCCCACCTGCTTAACTTGACTCACCCCTTCCTTCTCTCATCTTTTCTTGCTAGATTTTGAGCTGTCCAAAGCTGTAAGTTGGCAGTTGTCAGTATTCAGACTGGATCTCCTGGTCTCCAGGCTTGGCAGCTGGCTAGTGCTGGCCCAAAGTGCTGTAGCTATCAGAATGTGAAATACTATTTGCAGTACTCTTGGTTTAACAAAGCACTTAAGGTGCTTGATTAGGCACACCCTGAAAAGGAAATCTGTGTTGAAGTGCTGTCCCTTATCTGGGACGCTTACCTGAGCTGAGGTCAGGCTGATGCAAGGGCTCTCGCTTCTCTGGGAAGCCAGTTGGTTGACCCAAGAATGCACATTTTTCAAGGAATTGTTTCAGGGCTTACAAATCAGTGGTGGTGATGGCTGCAGGTCTTACAAGCCCTGTCCCTTGCACAGTGATTGCTGAAGCAAGGCATGTCTGTCTGTTAATCCCAGTCTAACCATTGCAAGCCTCCCAAAGGAGCTCAGCATAGACAAAAGCATTCTTTCTCCCCTTCTTCCCCCTCCGGGGACAAGCGATTGTTTTCCTTGCAATTTAGTGCCAGCATATTATCCAGATGGATTTACCTCTGTCTGAAACAAGGTGTACATGTATTTTGGAGGCGATCATTACCTGCTGCCTTGGTTTTACTGCTGCCTTGTTTTGTCTAGACAGTGCAGAGAGCTGCAGGGAACTTGTCCGATCTGAATCCTAAGACCTATTTTATAGGCTGCTATTAAAATACATATCCTTGCACGTAACCATCCCCGGGCTGGGTTTCTTGCCCTGCGTGTGTGGTGAGTGCAGAACCACTGAAGAAGAAGCAAGCTGCTGTTCTTGCCATACCAAACCCTATGTGGACCAAGCCCAGATTTCAGAGCAGTCCTTTAGTAGAACAAGGTTTTGCTCTTCTTGGTAGCGGCATTTCAAAACTGAAGTTTCTCTTCCTTTTCTTTGGGCTCGCAGAAAAGTGTTTCTCTAGAAACTCCTGAATTCCCCTTTTGGTCCCCACCGGAAGGAGTGGTGGGCACAGCAGGAGGTGGCAGTGGTGGGGACACTGCCTGGGAGGGGAGGCTGGGGTAGGGGATGATGGGGAGGTTTGTGGGGGATTCCCCAGGGGGCTGCAGGAGGCAAGGGCATCTTGGGATGCTGCAGAGGCACCAGCTACTGGTGTTTTTCCTTCAGGTGCTGCTTTGGTCCTCTCTGGTGCCACTTCTGAGGGCCTAGCTGGTTTTGGAGTAACCACTTATGTTCTGCTTTCACTGATAGTTTCTTTTCTTCTCTTCTGCCTTTCCTCCTAGAAATTTCGAGTAGATATGCCAGGATCAGGCAGTGCTTTTATCCCTACGATCAACGCCATCACAACCAGCCAAGACCTGCAGTGGATGGTCCAGCCCACCGTCATCACCTCCATGTCAAACCCTTACTCTCGTTCACACCCCTACAGCCACCCGCTGCCCCCACTGTCCTCAGTGGCTGGACACACAGCCCTGCAGCGTCCTGGTGTCATCAAAACCATCGGGACCACAGTGGGACGGAGACGAAGAGACGAGCAGGTAACTGCAGTGGGGAGAACAGCTGGGAGTGCCTTAAAAACAGAGGTACAGAGATTCCCTCTGCCCCCTCTTGGGATCTCCCAACCCCACAGGGGAGCACTGAGGTCTGTCCCCAGCGCTGTACAATTGCTGGGGTTTCTTAGGGTGACGTAGGGTGTAAACTGGAGGCTGACTTTTATTGCTGCTTCCTCATCGTATGGTGAGATTTACCCAATCTTCATCAAATGCTTCACACCACTGGGTCGCACTGTGGCTTGATTTCAAAAGTGGTTGAAACTCTGAAGTCAAGCCCTGGGTTTCACTTTGAGTGTCTCTACTGCTCCAGGCAGAAGGAAACCTCCAAGCAAGCAGAGGAGCTTTCATGTAGGTCTTTTGCAAATCTGACGCCCAAATCGCATCAGCTAAGGTTTTCTATCTGCTCTGTGGCAGCTAGCACTGCTCCAGTCTCAATGTGTGTGAAAGCCCCACTACCAGCCAGCATCATGCAGGGAGGAACCGCCTCTCTAGAGCATCTCAGCTCTAGTAGCAAGAGCCTCCTGTTGGCTGGAGTCTAAATCCACCTTCCCACTACAAACGTGCAGGTGCTTGATCTCTTTGCAGCAGTGAGGTGGGGATCCTGTGTGATTTTTCTGCTCCGAATCCAGTGGCATTTTCATAACTGGAATGGGGTGGCTTGTACTGCTGCTGCCCTGTGCTCAGCCTCCTGATAGGATTATCAAGCCACCACCCTGGATCTGCAGTGTGATGGACTAGATGCAGGCATCTCATCTCCTGGAAATCCTTTCAGCCCTGTCTATCTCTTCTTAGTAAGAAACAGCCTTCTCCAGAGTTGTCTGGTGAATAGCTATTCACAGTGCTAGGCTGATTTTTTTTTTTTTTTAATGTATTTGAATAAACTAGATCTCGACGAATTGTTCCCAAGCAGCAGTTGTGTGGGTCACTGCAGAGCGGTGTAATCAGAAGCACTGCACACCCTCCGTACAAGAGCACATGCTATTATTGTGTGAGGGCTGTTTCTAATAAGACTCACCAGCCCTACTTTTACTTCCATGTCATCTGTTTTGAGTCACAGTCCAATTATTTTATGTGGAGTTGCTGTCTGGTTTAGACCTAAGAGGTTATAAGTCAGAGCTTAGCAGTACCTCTATGTAGGGAGCTGGTATGGGTGCACCGAGGACCTATTTTTGGGAGGAAAAATGGGGCAGCCGTGGTGGTTCGGGTACGTGCCAGGCCTTTTCCACCAGCTGGAGCTGCTTCCCGGTTTCCTGTGTGCAGGGCTGGTGTCCAAAGGCAAGGAAGGTCTCACGAGAACTGGAGGAATAATTAGCAACAACTAATTTGTTTGACAAATGCTGCCTCTGTGTTCACAAATTGGCCGTGAAGAGATCACCATATTCTCCGCTTTATTTGTTGTTCAGAGTTATTTGCTGAAGGATGCCTGCCAAGCAATTCCTGGCCTGTGGCTTGTTTGCAAGCCGTTCATTGTGGGTCATTCAAAGCCAAGTCCTTTTGATTAGACACGTGCTAAGGCAGTACCCGGGCACTTTACCGTGGCTCTTTGGCTCAGGTTTCCACTGTTGGTGCTTTGAACACCACATCGGAGTGCCTTTTTGGAAAACATTGTGTAACACTTTATGAAAAGAGCCTGTTTTGATGAATGTTCCTGACAGTGAATGCACGTATTGGGCTTGGACAAGCTGCGGATAACGCGTACAGCAGGGGCACAAAGAGTGCCAAATCCAAGTGCTTTCAAACAAATCCAGCAACCACTGACAGAATATTCCTTTTTAGACCTGGTAAATTAAGAACGTCCAGAGTAGGGGTTTCAGCCCTGTCTGTGTGACTTTTTGGCAAGGCAGAGCCTCTGAAACAGATAATTTTAAAATGACTGAAGGCCTCGGGAGGGGAAATTTTGCTTCCAACATATTGCAATGAGATCTGTGCTTCTAAAGCATGAAAGGGCTCTTGAAAAGCATATACAGAGGCCCCAGGTCAGCATAGCTTCTGTGTGCATGCTTAGTGCTTTACCATACATAGATACTTGTATACAAATACATTTTTACCTCGCACATATCTAGGCTGAAAAGTGAACGGGCAGAGCTGTAGAGGGGAGAGCGGTGTCTGCAGGGGCTCCTTACTGAGGAGAATGTGCTGCTCAGCAGAATGGAGGTACCCTCCACCCTAAGCTGGAGCACTGTGATCTGCTGATGGAAAAGCTTTTGGGCCTAAATCCTGTGTCCTGCAGTCCTAGAAGTGCTTGTGTTGCATCCAGGGACTCACATTACACACAGGTGAAATTGCAGGCACAGATCAGATCCTGAAAAAAGCAGAAATGGGCGAGCCGAATGCCCAGAGGCTGAAGTAAATTGACTGAAACTGCAAACATCAAAATTAAGGAGATCGAGCAAGCCAAAACAAACCAGACTGAGGTTAGAGTAAAACTAACAATAAAAAGAAAAGAGTAAAAGGGTGAATGTCTCATTTGCAATGCTGACAGTCCATGAAGATATTAAAACCAAAAGCTCATCTGAAGAGGGGTTTCTTTCCATTCTCTGCTGGCACTATGAGATCTGACACGTGCTTTGCCAGGGTGTTGGGGTTTCACTTTTGTTTGCAGTCACCAGCCCAGAGCCCCTGCAGCACACACCAGCTCGATGAGGCTGAAGGCCAGGGCATGAGGTTGGTTCTCAGTGGAGGAGGACTGAACTTGTGCCCTGAATCCCTGTGGTGGTCTGTTTGCGCAGGCTCCTGCGTGCCGTGTGCCATAGCAGAGTGTAGGACCTCGCTCGCCCTCTCCATGAACTGCTGCACTGGCTCCCTGGCCTTGGCAGCGACACAAACCTGTCTGCTGCTGCTGGGATTTGTAAAACCTTGTCTCAAACCCCAAAAGCTAGGCATAACTTGACCAGGTCTTGTGGGCTCCTGCTCATTTCCTCTCGTTTCGCAAGAGTGTAGCTGGATGGGTTCCTCTGGAATTGCTCCTGATTTACATCAGTGAGGATGTCAGCTGGCCTCAGGAAGTCCTTGATATCACTGGAGCCTTGCCTGCTGATGCAAGAAGCAGTGTGTTATCTAGCTGAGTGCTCAAAAATCTGAGGTCAGATTTTTGGGTGGTATAAATCATTGTTACTTCATGGGAGCTCTGCTGATTTCCCTGTCTCCCCCTCTACCCCATCCCCGACCTTCAAGTGAGCAACTATTATTGTGTGGGAAGCAGCAGATATTTTCTTTCAAGAAAGAGGCACTTACAACATCATGCTCTGGTTTTGCTTAACCTACCACCCAAGTTGTGAAACAATCAGAGCATCTTTTATCTGTTTGGCCTTGGTGCAAATTCACTGTCCTCTTACACAATCTTCTCCTTGTGCCCTGCTCCATCTTCTCCTCACCCTTCTGCTAAGACCTGGTGCAGGCAGAGATACTGTGTGCTTTCATCTTCTGCTGACATCAGTGAAGAGGGGCAGTGCTCAACATCCCACTGGATCAGGCCTTTTTCCTTTGCGTTGCGGTTAAATCCTCACAAACTTAAAGGAATGCCTTCCTCAGATCTGATTGTGGATTTTCTTGGCACTTGCCCACAGCTGTCGCCTGAGGAAGAAGAGAAGCGAAGGATCCGGAGAGAGAGAAACAAATTGGCAGCTGCTAAGTGTCGTAACAGGCGTCGAGAGCTAACAGAGAAACTCCAGGCGGTACGTGCTCTGCATACGTTTCCCCTTCCTTGTTGCCTGCTCTTTGGACCAGCTCGAAGGGCATTGTTCTTCCTCCACTAGCATGTTTGAGGAAGATGCTTCAAAACACACTCTGCCTTCACCTTCCAAGGCTGCCCAGTGGCATTGCTCCTACGCCAGCAGTAACTGATGGGGAGGACTTGGGCCTGGAGATCAGGACCCTAAATTCTCCTTGCTAAGTGTACAAAATGTCTTAGGAGCTCTCTCTGTTTCTGGCCTCCCAACTAGCACGAGTCTCTCTGACTCTGGTCTCCTTCTGTAGGTGAAAATAAAGGTGCTGTGTGCCTCAAAGGCAGACTCCAAGGACAAAAGCAGTGAAGAGATTGGATCATCTTAAAGCGGTAGAAAACGAGGCAGTTGTTCTGTGTACCTATCAAAGCTACATCCTTTAGGCTTAAGCTTTCTTTGGGGGTGGGGCAGGGGGTAACTGCCTTCCTTTGAAAAGGAAGCGCTGCAGAGATGTGTGCCCTGGTGCCGCAGGGGTAATAATTAGCTAAGATAGAGAAGGTAGGGCTGAGCATAGGAACCAGGACTGGGATAAGGGACTGGTTGAAGAGGAGGCAAGGATAGACTGTGTTGAAAGGGGCTGAAGGGAACACTGCAGTGCTCCTGCTCAAGGACCAGCCCGGGACTGGTTTTATCCAGTGACTTTGTTAATAAGCACAGGAACAGTGGTGAAAGCACACCAGTGAAATGTGCTGCTGACTCAAAATCAGGAGGTATTCTCAGTGTTGGGGAGGCAGGACATCCTATAGAAATGTCATGACTAAAGTAATAGAAGTGAGAGGAGTGCAAAGTGGGAAGTCATATCCTGAAGGACTGAGAGTGAGTTCTTTGTGAGATTATGAATTCCTCATATGGAAAGGTACAAATTGCTCACAGATTGTCTATGAGCCATCACTGATGTGACCATGGGAAAGGTACCCGTATTAATCGTAGGACGCATCAAGGGATGATCCAGTGGAGGCAAAAGTGTTCTCTGGGCAAGAGTCAGGCAAGTGTCAGACCTAATCTGAAATATGCACTACAGAAAGAAAATGGAAACAGTTTAGAGATTGCTATACACTAACTCTTGCCTAAGGGAAAAGAATATGACTAGCCTAACAAAAAATATTGAGAGGAGATCTATATCCTCACTGCTAAGGTGTGTGGCAGGCAGAGAGCAAGAGAGAACACTGAAGTCACAGCCAAGACAGTGGCAGAAGCTGGCTGTCAGAAAATTAGGGTGAGTTCATGAGAAGGTTGTTTAAAACCCTTAGATTGGTGAAGTTTGGGAATAGCCTACCACTAGACACATAAAATACAAGATGCTAAACTGGTGATGACCTGGTGCCTACTCAGCTCATGAAGAGTCTGGGGTGTACCTGCCTGTGCCAGATGGTGTCTGGACTTGATGGTCATGTTCCAGGTGAGGAGTAGCTCCAGAGCCTTTGGTATTTATTTATTCCCCTTTTGTCTGCAGGAAACTGAAGTGCTGGAGGAGGAGAAGTCAGTGCTGCAAAAGGAGATCGCTGAGCTCCAGAAAGAGAAGGAGAAGCTGGAGTTTATGCTGGTGGCTCACAGCCCTGTGTGCAAAATCAGCCCTGAGGAACATCGAAGCCCACCATCCAGCAGCCTCCAGAGTGTTCGGACTGGAACAAGTGGAGCAGTGGTGGTGAAGCAGGAGCCTGTGGAGGAAGAGATCCCATCTTCCTCTTTGGTCCTTGACAAAGCCCAGAGATCTGTCATTAAGCCCATCAGCATTGCTGGAGGTTTTTATGGGGAGGAAGCACTCAACACTCCCATCGTGGTGACCTCAACACCAGCCATCACTCCTGGCTCCTCCAACTTGGTGTTCACCTACCCCAACGTGTTAGATCAAGAGTCTCCTCTCTCCCCTTCTGAGTCCTGCTCCAAAGCTCACCGGAGGAGCAGCAGCAGCGGGGACCAGTCCTCGGATTCCTTGAACTCTCCCACCTTGCTGGCGTTGTAATCCCCCTGCGGCCCCCCATTTTGCCAGTGTGTTACATCCACCCACAACACCATGGCGGGGAGCCCCCCTCCATGGGATTAGAGACAGGCACAGGATCGTTCAAGCACAAGGGCAGCAAGAACAAGGATGGGGAAGTGCTACAGCTCCAGGAAAGAGAGTGAGGATCAATGCCAGCTCACTGGAGGCAGGCAACGGCAAGGGTGGGACTGACACGCCAGGACTGCTTGGAGAGGGTGATGTCCCCTCTGTAGGGACTGCCTATGAAAACCTCTTTGTGGCTGTGGACTTGGGGAGCACTCCTGGCCAGGACTGAAGGCGAGCTGCAGACAGTTGCTAGTTGTCCCTTTCCTTTGTGGATTGATCTGATCAGTTGTGCTCTGTGCTTAAGTCATTTTGGTTAGTTCATCTTACAGCTTCACTGTCGCCTTCCCTCTTTCTCTTTCTTTCTCTCTCTGTGCTCATCATTTCCAGTGTTGTAGATCCCATTACATTTCATCCAGTTGCTCTGAACTCTAAAGGCTTGTTTGGATCTTTCCTCTTGGGAGCAGCTGTGGGAAACACGTATGGTTTCCCAGACAGGAGCCGGGACAGCTGGGAGAACCAGGAGAGAGAGGGACCAAGAGGACCCCAAGAGCTCAGCAGCAAGGGCAGAGCTTGTAATCTCTAGCCTGGGGCACAGAGACAGCAGGAGGCTCATGTGGAAGCCTTTCTCTTTTGAAATGTAGATGTATTTATCCCCTTGGGATCCTAGAAAAACAAGTTAGCATCTCAGGGCCAAAGTAGCATCAGAAGAACTGCTGGGCTGGCACTTAGCAGTGTCTCTGGCAGGGTTTTACCCTGGTTTGCTGGATATCAAGTCTGCTGCTTGTTGTTTACTTTTCTTGGGCTGCCCACTGTCTAGGGAGTATTACATCTCCCTTCCCATCAGAGTTCCTGACTCCGAGGCTGATCTCTTTCTGTTAGTAAATTCACCCCTCCCCTTGGCCATATTTGCAGAACATGCACCGAAAAAGAGGTGGCACCAAATGCCTTTAAATGTAGGATGGAGACAGGCAGCAGCTAAGAGGGTGAAACTAGCTGGTTGTACCCTTGCTGACTTTTTCCTTGTTGGGAAACAAGGCAGTATGCATCCACCAGCTGATACTAGTGGGTGTTGTTTGCTCAGAGATTCCCAGTTCTGGGGTTGAGGGGAAGATAGTGGCTCAGTCTTCATCACAGCACAGGCAAGAAGGTGCTCCTGACCAGGCAGGAATTGCATGTTTAAATTGTTGACCTCTTTGAACTAGAAGAAAGCTGTATTTCTGTATTTGCCATAAATTCTGTTAAATAACATATTGACAGTAGAGGAAAATTGATTAGCATTATTTGCACCTTGGTATTTGGCCTCTTTTGTTTTTTATTGTAATTAACCGCGGTTTTTTGGGGGTTGATTGGTCTGAAGACCAAAAAACAAACCAGAGAGTTCTTTCCCTAGCCCTGGTTCCTTGTCTTCTCCAGCCTGTGGGCTTGGCTACTACTCCTAAGTGCTCACAGAGGGCACAAGCTCTCCAGTGCTGATACTCACTACTGAAAACAGTAATGTGTGTAACCTATTCTTACTTGGAGCCAAGCTCAATCCCTATTGATGTCAAGGCACTGATAAACCATGACCCTGTGCACACTAGCATTGCCCAGCTTGCCAGCTAAGCTACTTAGGGGATGGCTCTTTGGTCCTGCCTGTTGAAGCTGTGGTGACAGCTATTTATTTTTGTGTGATATTTTCTTGTTCATATATATATGTATCTATTTTTTTTAATCAACTGAAACCAGGGTATTTCTTGGTCAGGCTGGACCTGGAGAAATGCAGTATACAATTGTAGGGCCAGTCCTGTGAGATGCAAAACTGCTGCAGTTGCTAACAACTCCACTGGGAATTAATAGAGTTCAGTCTTGTGGAACTGGACTTTTACTTAGCAGAGCTGGCTTCCCTCGAACCCTAGCCACTGCCCATGCCTTGAATCATTTCAAAGGGACACTACTTTTGGCTCTAAAGGTAGACTTTGCTTTTTTATTCATACTATTATTTTTAAACCCAGGAATTTAGCAAACCTGGCAGAAATAAAGATAAAAATGACATTTTTGCTTCATAAAGCTGATTGGGATTCAGGCTTTTTCTTTATTGCTTAAACACTTCCATCCTTATACTGGTGCTAGAGGTTTCAAACTGAGCTTACACAACAAGTAAAATTGATAAAGGACTTGTGTTGTCCTTACATGTACATCAAAACTTCCTTTTAAATAAAGTAGGCCCTAAATTTCCCATAGTTAGCACAGAGGATCCTCTTTTTCCTAGATTTTTATGTAGATGATAACACTTTAGGTGAAACTGCTGCTTCTCTGTCTCCATTTTGCCAAATGCTTGTTTGGGCCAGTCTAGGTTGAAAATCTAAAGCTGTTCAATAAAATGTCTCTGCGTGTGATTTCCACCCATGTGTTAGCAGAACACAACACTGACAAGTGGTGAATCCTAAAGTGATACAGCTACTTTTGAGGCTAGCTGACCAGATTGGGAACATCTATGCCTTCTAGGGGTTTCAGGAAGTCAGGTGCCTCTTCAGGCCTAACTAGTGGAAGAGAAAAAAAATGACCTTTGATTTTGGTCACTGAATCATTGCCAAAAGGAGCTGCAGCTGGTCCTTGCCCACTGCCTCCTGCCCTGTCATTGACCTCAGAGATGGGACAAGATGCTCCCCTTTCCTGTCCTGTGATACTGATGGGAGCCTTGTGAAACTGCTCAAAAAAGAGAGTTATTTTCTACTGTTTGGAAGAAGCCCCAAATACCTTGTGCCTGCCCATTTTGCCCCTCTCAGAGGATATTTGTGATGGGATCGCCAGTTTCTGGAATTTTGTATTTTGTGGATCAGCCTTACTTTTGTTTAGTTTCTGGCAGCCAGGTACAACTTGAGCTCTGCTGCTGTTTTGGTCTGACCCTGCATTCTTTTTTTCAGCTTTTCTTGTGTGTTCTTTGGGAATTGCTTGTCTTCCCTGTCCCTAAAATGCCCTGCTGGATTCCTACATTTAGTGTCTCCATGTTCTGCATGTAGTGGGGGTGCGGGAGCTGTTATAACTAGTGCTCACCAAGAGTTGTTAAAGTCAATAGAAAAAGGCCCAGGGAATTTCAGCTGGTATTGAGTCAACCCCCTAGTGACTGGCCCAACAAAGCCTCTCGTAACATCATAAATTAATAAATGCCAAACTGGGAGAGCAGTAGCAGCCGAATTGAAGGAAACAGCTTCCAGGTGATGTTTGCCATTCCAGTTTTGCCCTCGTTCCTCCTTCCCCCTTCTCAGTTGTGGCATTGCCTTCATATATTCCTTTATTGTAGGTGTGGAGACTGGCTAAGTCTCAAACTACTTGTGGTGTGATGGGATTCGGGACCAACATGGTGGAGACAGTAGCTCTCTGTTGCGTTTTTATAATTATTATTTAAATGATCTATTTAGTTCATCTGAACCTTTAATTTTGCTGCTTACTCTGTGTAGGATCCACCTGGCCTTCATACTAAATGAAAAGAAAAAACCAAAATGGAAACAAACCTAAGACACCTCCCTTTCCCCTGGTCTCTTATTATTTATTGGCAGGCAGCCGTCTTGTGCCTGCTCCAGCAGATCTGCCCGCCACTAATTTAACATCCTCCCAACTCACATTCTTGGTGTTTGGTTATTGATTTTTTTTCCTTTTTGTTGTTGCTTTTTTTTCATTCTAAAACAGACTTCTGAAATGTAAGAAATCTTTATTATTATGACACAAGTTCATTTGCAT
The DNA here is from genome assembly GCA_013396695.1 of Sakesphorus luctuosus. NCBI lineage: Eukaryota > Metazoa > Chordata > Aves > Passeriformes > Thamnophilidae > Sakesphorus > Sakesphorus luctuosus. Next base: position 107,315 of record VWZD01003721.1, read on the forward strand.
TAGGAAGGCCAAGTTAAACGTTTTAAGAGGTGGGGGGAACAATCTACGTTTTATTTCTTATTTATTTATCATGTTTACATCTCTTTTTCCTGTTCAAGACTTGGGTATAATAAAGAAAGCATTAAAAATACTTCAATCTTCTTTTTTTTAGGCTAATCCTTTTTTTTGTTCCTTAAATAAAAGATTCTGGGTTTTGTTGTTGTCTGTATAAAATGTAAAAAGAGATGTGTTTCTAAAGATGCATTATCATTCCTCTGTGAACAGTAGGTGGAGTTCAGGATGAATCTCAGAATATAAGATAATAATAAAATCCCATCCTGTTTTACTTAATTGTTCCCCTCCTATCCTGTATGATTAAAGGGTTATTCCACTTTCTTGTTTGTGGTTACTTGATGTTAAAACCATATTAAAATGTGTAGAAAATAGGTATCCAATTGTTTTTGCTCAGTGAGAGGACAAACTGTTGTATATATCTTGATATACTGTGTAGTTCAAAGTAACATCAGTAAGGGATAGTGCATCTTTATTAGAGTGATAGTAATTGTGTCACGAAAGTCTGCTTTAAGATCCTCAGGTACAGAAAGGGCCTGACTGATTCCACTCTCCTGGAGCCAAATTGAAAGCATCAGTAGCATTTTGCTGCTGCAAAGTGGGAGTCAGAGGTGGAATCAAACCTCGGTGATTAACAGGTGACTGTGAGGATTACTGAAGGTTTGGGGGCACCATTATCTTTTTTTTTTCCTCAAAAGTTTTAGATCATGGTTTTTCTTTTTTATTGTTTGTCTGCAATGAAATAGTTTCTGCCAAGGAGGTTCTTAAAGATGACTGCTGAAGTGGGACCTTTCTTTGCCCTGGTGATCTTGATATAGTTCTTGCAGTCCTGGAGAATCTCAGCTCTGAGGCATTCTCTCTGGTGTTGTCTCTTTTCTGTTCTTGTTATTTTACTGAATTACAGGCCTACAGTATTTGCACTAAAACAAAAAGCTTGTTAGAGAAAGCTTGCTGCTATGAAAGAAAGAACATATTAAAATGGTTTTGCTTTTACAATTTTAACTAAGTAGCATTTTGTAGAATAAAATCAATTTAGACTGAAAAGAAAAAAATGACTTCTTTTTTCCTCTGCACCTTCTCTCCCCCATACTCTTTTCTTTTCATCCAATCCCTTGGTTGGTATGATATTCCCCCCTTCTCTTTCGGTGCTCTGTTGTAATGATTGGCTATATTGTTGACTATGCTGCTGAGAGTTATGACACTTGTAAATCTCGTTTTAATGACATTGTGGACACTTTTGTATAGCAAGAGCTAACTGGAGTTCTTCTCTCTGTTAATTGAAGTCATTAAAAAGCTCCCTTTGCCATGAACAATTAAAAGCTCGCATGTTCCTTGAATATGAACAAATGGGTGCAGCATTGCCAGGTGCCTGGTTGTAGCACTTTTCAGGGCTTCTTGCGTAAGAGCAGCTGCAGTCCAGACAGCTGTTAGCTGCAACAGTGGTAAATGGGGCAGAGGCTAACAGAACAGCCCACCTGGGCTAAAAAGCAAATAAAGCACTAATCCTTTCATCTTGGCTTCAAAAAGGAAAGGCATAGAGGTAGAAAATGTGTGCTGAGGTGGCTTGCTTTTTTTTTAAATCCATCTCTTCAGACAGAAAAACTCAAAAGCTTCTGCTCTGAAAACATGGGAGGGAGAGCATGGTTGCCTCAGTGTCAGAAAGGAGGAGGTTCAGGTGGAATTCCCTTGCTTGTGTGGGGAAAGCTCCAGCCTCTGGAGTGGTAGGAACTCAGATATATCAGGTTAGGAGTGGAGGATGTCAAGTTAAAAAAGTAATCGTGGTGGGGAGGAGAGAGGTGAGTCATGGCTAGCCAAGCTGGCACCAGGCCAAGCTGCTCCTTACTCATGGACTTCCTTAGGAGTAATGTCTGCTCTGGTTTCCTGCTTGTCCCTGTCGCTCTTCTTTTTTTTTTTCCCTTCTACTTTACTCTTTTTTTAATCCTGGTGTTCTCACACTGCCATGGGGAAGGAGATGAGAGATGTTGGAATAAGATAAGTCATATGGCTGGACTCTGAAACTATTTGTGAAGTCCTGGGGAATACTAAATGTCTCAGTCACTAGAACAGGGAATACACGCACATGTCTGTGTGAAATGAGCTCATCTGCCAGGAATCTGTATTGTAGGAAAAGTTGACATGAATTCAACATAGAAGGGTTTGGGCTGTAGAGCTGGAGCCAGCCTTACAGTTCCCCACAGGGTCAAGGATGACAGAGGGGACGAGGGAGAGCCTATGGGAGGCTTTTTCTAAATGCACTCATCTTGCTATGGCTAAAGGAAAAAGCAGTTATTCTGGGGGGCATGGCAACTACAAAAAATACGCCAAAGGACTAAGGAGCGTAATCTCTTATGCCCAGTCTCCACTGGGCCTCAGGCATGGGGGAGTCCCCATTTCATCTCCTGCTGCACACAAGTCTTCTCTAAGAGGAGTGCCTCTAGGATTTCCTGCCTCTCGAAGGGCTTTCCCATTACGCTGGTGCACAGAGGCACCTGGCCTCTGTTTTGTCAAACCAACTCCTTTGGCAGTGTATACCTCCTCTGCCCCCTCCTGAAAAAAGGCTAACAGGGGGATATGTTCTTGCTTGCCTCCTGCCAACCTGAAGTGCTCCCTAAGCTCCTGTTTGCTGACAGCGCCCTTCGGAAAGGCTTAGCATTGCTTGTCTGCAAATGCTGGTTGCGAGGCTGGGCCTCCCGCCCGATTTTCTCCCAGCACTGTCTGCTTGCAACTGCCTTTTATCATCATTAGCTCACAGGCCCTGGAATGTCCACAGCAATTACTGCAACTTGGTTTTGGAGGATGAAATTGCACAGCAGAGCAAACTGTTTTCCACCATTCTTCTAGCTGTGGGAGGCCAAGTTCTACCACATTGACATGGAAATTATGTTTTTCCCAACATCCTCATCTTGTTTTATATCACTTCACATAGGGAATTTCCCCTCCTTCTGAAACAGGCTCACCCTCCCTCCCCCCTGCAGTGCCCTGACCGTGTGATGGGAGTGAGGGATCTGTGTGTTACTACAGGGTGTGCAGAGTTATGCTGAAAGAGAAATCACCCATTCCTTTTGCAAGAAAGGTTGTGAGGGGCATCTGCTACAAAAACTCTTCCATTAGGATCAGCATACATCCCAATGATGTTCTTAGTGTGTACAAGAATTAAAAGAGGCTCCCCATTCTCTCTTGCCTGTGAGAGTGATCTCTGGACTTTCCTCATCGTCACATTTCTTAGTGACTGAAGAACTGGCTCCTCTCTCCAGTATGGGCATGTATGGGCAGTCTGGTCTTACATGGAGGGGAGACCCCACCTGAGACAGAGCTTTTGTGGCAAGAAAAAGCTCAGAGGAGTGACCTGAATATATCATGCTAGAGATGTCAAGTTGTCCAATGAAGGCCTTTGGTGGTGTTTTTTTCACTTCTTAAATTTGGTCTAGAGTCTGCAGGAGCAGCTACAGGAACAGTGTAGAAATTCTGCAGCCAGTGGAAAGAATAAGCATGTGTTAAACCTGAAGAAAGTTTAATGGCAAGCAGAGCTGAAGTGGGAGTGTGGGGGAAAGGAGAGCATCCAGAATGCTTGTTCAAGGTGATGTTTCCACTGCCATGTGGGAAGGATGTGACAGAGAAAAACAGCGACATGGTTATGGCATCAGATACACCAAAGCGGAAAAAATTATGCATTTGAAAAAAAAACCCCACACTGTATGGTCCTACTCCTACTGATGTCTGTGTCTCCTGAAATTTCATGTCGTCATAACAAGTGTTTTCTGCTTTGTCTCATGTGGCACTAGTGAAGCCACTATTCAGCAGTGCTTTGCCATGTTCAAGACATTGAACAATGCAGCTGGATTATCAGCCTGGATGGAAGCTGCTGGCACCCTCTCATAAGGCTGAGGGTTAAATGAAGACTTTTCATGCATGTTCCAGTGTAGTGAGATCCAGGACAGCACAGGAAGATTTTCCCTGATGAAGACAGGACAAGGCTGGAGAGACCGAGAGAGCTGGGATCATTTCGCTTTGAGAAAAGAAGGCTCGTGGAGGGTCTTACTGAAGTGTGTGAATACCTGATAGGGGTAAGGAGCAAAGGACGTGATCAGAGTATTCCCAGTAGTACCAAGTGACAGGATAAGAGGTAATGGTCACAGCTTGCAATAGAGAACATGAAAATAACTTTCTCACTGTGAAGGGGTTAAGCACTGACAAAGGTTGACCAGGGAGGTTTGGGGAGTCTCCATCCTTGAAGACATTCAAAACCTGACCGGACATGGCTCCCAGCAATCTGCTCTAACTGACCCTGCTTGAGCAGAGGGGTGGACTAGACACTCTTCTATGGTGCCTTCCAATCTCAACCATTCTCTGTTTCTGCTTTTGATTCCACATAGTCCTGAAGGAGCATATTGTAAGTATATTTTTTTCCCCCTTGCATTGCTATCTCGTTTGAACTCTAAAATTCCTTTGTACTAAATATCAGCCTTTTTGATGCTGGCTGTGCAAGGTCAAACAGATAAGGACTAAGCTGGGAGGAGGATGTCATGGCAGACAAGAATGTAAACTGTTCATCCTGCTGCACTGAGTCTTAGATTTCCCTTTTTACTTTGCATGCTCCATTCCACAGACTCGTGTGGGAGAAGAGAGGGAGACAGGCCTTACATGGCAGTAATCTAGATCCTGCATCCCACAAGTGACTATGCAACTCTGCAAGTCCACAGGCAGTACCAGGAACTGTTGCCTACTAGCCTTTTGCAGGCTCTCCTACCATTTTTCCTCTCTCAAACAGAAGTTGTTTTTCAAGTTCCCTGGAAAGGTAAATAAGGTTCTACAGCCAATAATCCCAGGTGAGCTCACGGGTCAGGCACAATCCATCAGCCAAGCAAAGATGCTCCCCCTGACTCCTCACCACCATTCTGTAACCCTGACTGGGCTCCCAGACTCAGGCAAATTCCTCAGTGGCTCCTAGTGATGACATATACTCCTGCTGGTGATTACTGATGTGAGTGGCCACAGCATGAGATGCTGGGTCTGGGCAAAGAGAAGAAATAGGTCAGTTCCTTTCCTTTGGGTAGCTGAAGTTATTCAAGCACTGGGTGCTTTAATTTGCTAATTCCTGTTCAGTTGCTCATATCACAGTATAACTCTGAAATGTACTTCACTTAGTTTTGAAACTGTTTGTCTCATGTTAATGAGGGTAGAGCAGCAGACACCAGCCTGTGGGCTTAAAAGAAAAGTTACATGCCAGAGGCCCATGAACATCTCTATTAATCCAGGGGGAAAGGTGAGATCACGACCCCTCCAGATCTAAGATTGTCCTGTGGTGTAGCCACACACTGCCTTTCTCTGACACCTCGGAGCCAGGGCTTGGGGCAGGACAGCAGCAGCAGCAGTGAGCAGCACCATGGCCTTGTGCAGCAGCGGTCAGTCGCCACAGCCTTTGTTCTAGGTCGATGACGACTTAGAAGGTTGCAACCCTCTACTCCTCCCTGGCTGTTAAAGGTCATGGGAGTGATGGGAGATGTTGACTGCCTATTGTAGCCTCCAACTGAACATTGTGTTTGTGAGCCACAAGGACTGTGATTAAATCTCTACTCTGAGCAGTGTTCTGAGGCCACACTGGTATCTAATTATATTCTCCATTTCTGGCAGGTGAGGAAATGAAAAACTGCCTGTGACACTGCCTGTGGTAAAAGGGAGGGAATATGAAAGGAGAGTGATGCCTTCAAAACATGAGCTTCAGGTGCTTCCCTTGACCTTGGATGTCCTTTTCTGCCAGCACCTGTAGCTGGGATAGGTGCTTATCCTGGAGTGATGATCTTCCTTCCCCCTGCTCTTCTTGTCCTAGTGGAGGTGGAGAGTTTGCAGGAGCTACGGTGACCTGTGGCCAGGCTATTCCCAGGCAGCTGCTAGGAGCAAAGTTGTACTGTGGTGGCACAGAGCAGGAGCTGTGCAGTGAAGGTCTTGTCAACTTGAGGTCCTTCAAGACATGCCTGACAGTAGGAGGTCCTAATTACATGGACCTGCCTGTTCTAGAGAGCTGGAGGAAGGACCCTCCTGGGGAATTGCTCCAGTAAGTGTGGTTGGCTGCTTCCATAGCATAGATCTATCCTCCATTCCTGGTGACTGTTTCCAATTTTGTTTTTCTTTTCTCACATAGCTCCAGCTCTTAATTTCCCTTTGCACCTGCTGCCATTTCTATATTCCCCAAGACCAGCAGCTGCTCCACAGGCACATTTCTGGAGGCAGGGAGGTAGGCAGGTGGTTTCCACCACGAGGCTGTACAAAGGACTGAATCCTGTGACCCGGTGCCATGGGGAACAAAGTCATTACTAATCCCTACCATACAGCGGCTCCGCCTGCCCAGCAGGATCAATGGCGCCATCTCGGCCCCATTATGTTGACTCTGAATCAGCAAGGAACGCCGAGGAGCTGGGAGCAGAGGGCTCCTCCCTGTGTGGGGTACTGCTGCCTACTTGTGGGACAGGTCCTCCTTTCCTCCCCCTAGATTTTGGAAGCAGTGGTGAAACACTTGGCGGTGCTCAGGCCCACAGTCTAAGCCAGACCCTATAGGAGGACAAGCAGGACAGAGACCCTGCTGGGGTGTGTGCCAGGTTCACCAGCCCCGGGATCATGGGGTGAGTACAAGAGCCACGCACCCTCCTGGCTGAGGCCAACCAGTTCTTCTGGCAGGTAGAGGCAGGGGTGGATCTTGGAGCCATTTCCAGGGAACAGGCTGGCACCAGGGAAAGCAGGGACAATGCAGCTGCCTCTTTGCCCCCAAGTTCACATGAGGCTGGGAATTCAGCATTTAAAAAAGGGTCCTAGTGAGAACTCACCCATCCCTCCCTGTTCTGCTTGCAAAAATGAAGGGTGACAGCTTTTCAGACTATACCATTTAAGGAGTTCCCCAGCTTAGCGAACCTCAGCTGACCTCAGGGTATGCCGAGTCTTCAGCTCAATAGAGCACCATTTCAGTTGAAAGCACTCCGCTCAAAACTTCCCTTCTCACATCTGGCCAAAGGCGGGTCTGTGGCAGGGTGGGTAGCAAATGACAGCACTCAGGAAAAAAGGTGGTGTTGGTTACTGACTACTGGATGTTGCCATATCCCTTCCTAGGACAGATGTTGCAGTCGGACAGGACCAGCTTGAATGGGAAGCAGCTTCAGCAGCTTTTGGCAGGCCCTGGGTTAAGGGGGATGGGAGGGCGCCAGGCCCACAGCACCACTGGGTGCTGCATGTTGGGACGCAGGAGCATCGCCCCAGCAATGCAATGTTTACAAAGGTGAAAAACATTAATAACACACACTATGCTCCTCCTGTTGTTTCAACAAGATCAAGGTGTGTACAGGAGAGCGCATGTGTATATACATGTGCACACACACGCACTCACTGTGGCTGGCGTGGGATATTGCTCGGTGCAGGATTATTCCAGCCGAGCTGCAGTCAATACTGACAAATACAGTATAGGTCCTGTCTTGCCCACAGCAGGGAGAGAGCTGTGGCAGGCTCAAAGCTTTCCTCCCTCTTGTGAAAGACCTGAGGTGTTTTCAGCAGTGTGGGGAGCTCTGGTCCCAGTTGCCCCAGGTCTCAGCTGTGCATGGTCTTGCTGCTGCACCGAGTGAGTTGGAGGGGAGTAACTCCCAGCCAGGTGCCTTCCTCACTGCCAGTTCACCCTCCATGCTCTGCCCTCTGAGTGTGCTGCAGGAAACAGGGGTTCAGTGTAAGAAGAAGAAAAAAAAGAAGAAAAAAAATAGCATGTGAGATCATATAATTAAAGATGGTATCAGAATGTCTAATTAGGATGACTGAGAGAACTTGGCTGGGAGACGCAGCCAAGAGCTGAGTTAGTGTGTTTGCCAGTCCAAAGCTCCTTAACAGTAATTAATCCTTAAATGTCCAATTGTTCAGAGTTCAAGGAAACACCTCCTACTACTGTACTTTGTGTTCCTGTTAAGCAAGGAGACACAGCAGGGCGTGTGCCCTTATTCTGTAAGAGCGACACGCCTAGGGGTGTTGTTAGGAACTAGACCGAAGGTTGAGTATAATTATTAACTACCTAAGAGTTCCCAGCATTGCACAATTACCCAGGCCGCCTTGCAGCTGTGTGCTCGCCCCATTTGGGGTTTGGTGGTTGGTTTGTTTTTGTTTTTTTTTTAATAGAAATGCTCAGCTTTAGTGGTGCATATGTACAAATTATACTGAAGTGTCATCTGCTCCCCTTTGAGTGTCTGTTATGCCACTGAGTTGGGATGCAGCAGTGGAGGGGGATGAGGGCAATACATGTACCTATATACATTCTGTATGGCAGTCAGTGCTCTTCACTGAAACTCGATACACTTATTTACATCAGTTGCAAATTTGACCCAGAGATTTTCCATTTGTTTTGATGCTGTCAGCGACTCTTCCATTAACATAAAAGCCTTGACTATTTACTCTTGTGGGGGTTTTCATTCTGTTTGCATTTTTGAGGTGAGTTGTGTTGTGTTTTTTCCTTTGTTTATATTAAGAGAGGGAAAACCCGGGGGAAAGAAATGTAGTTTTGACATGGTAGATGAATTGATCTGCTTGTCCTGCTACAAGTCTTTTGCTATTGTTAGTCCCTGGTCCTGGGGGGTCACTGGGATAGTTGAGAAAGGGTGCTCAGGTGTGGGCAGCTGGCAATGCCCGCAGAAGGCAGGTGGGCTTGAGGAGCACAGGTGCTGCTGTTTGGTGCCCTCGGGAAAGCCCGACTCAGCAGTGGCATCACAGCTCACTAGCAGACAGGAGGGGGTATGTGTCATTTCCTCAGGTGCAGCATCATCTTTTAAGTCCTGTTTCTGTGTTTTTATCCTCTCCTGTCTTTTTTTAATTGACCCTTTCTGGTGGGTGTGGCATGGGCTCAGCTGGGAGCTGGCTGGCCAAAGTCGCTTCTGCAGGGGATCATTAACTCAGGCGTCAGCCAAGGCCATTTAGTGTTTATAAAACGCAGACAATTAAACACAGTCGCAGCCCTGCAATGCTATAATTGGAAAGCAGACTGTGACGATATCCACGGAGAGCGACCGGCTCCCCAGCGCCAAGGCGGGATGGGCAGGCAGGGCCGTGCCATCCTGCCAGCCCAGCCAGACTCCAATGGGACCACTCCATGCAAACGCCCAGCTGGGAGGGTCCCAGCCCTGCCAAGCCTACATGCTATGGATGTGAAAACAAAGGCTAGGGAGGAAAAAAGTGAAAAAGGGACTTGCCCAAAGTCTCGGCAGGGAAACAGGAAGAAAAGGACTTGACTGAGGCCACCCAACATCCAGAAGCTCGCTTGGGTGCCTGCCTGGGTCCCCAGGTACAGGCTACACTCTGCCCCTGTGGGTCCATGGTGGGGATAATAACATTGCTGCTACAGGCATTTGTCAAGGCATGAAGACCCTCCCCTGCCAGGCTGCCATTTTGGGAGCATGAGGGGACTGGTATTGTCCTGTGGTTGCCACCTGGGGATTTGTAAATAACCATTAACTGAGCCCTGGGCCCCAGGGCAGCTTTGGGGTCATGGCCAGTGGGGAGTGGGGTGGTTTGGGCTCGACCAAGATAATACAGTACTCCTGCAACCCAGGCTCCACCCTTAGCTGGTCTGGGCACTGCAGTACCAAATGCCATTGATGGTGGTTTCCCACCAGTGGCTGAACAGCCACTGGGAGCTACATCAGGCAGTTGTTGAACTCGCCCTCCGAGCAGATCCATGTCTTCTGAAAAGTCTGTCAAGTGGAGGAGATGCTGAGTACTGGATTGGGATTGCCATAGCCCTGCTCCAAACTCTGCAACTGACTCACTCTTGCACCATGAGCACATCACTTCACCTTTTTGTGACTCAGAATTTTCATCTATCAATTAGGGATTTATGAGGTTTAATTAAGGTCTGTGAATCTCTTTGAGATCCTTGCTTGAAAGATGCTGTGCAGGCATAAAGTGCTGTACGCAATGAAGAAAACAAGAGAAATTAAGTGCTCCAGACGAGAGAGAAGAGAGGGCAGGTTTCCCACTGCTTGGTCTCCCAATTGCATGCTCCGTGTTTGCACGGCAACCTCACTTTAACCTGTGGACATACGAACTTGTTCACCCCTTCTTGCAGCAGACAGGCGATGACGTGCAGCAGTGTCTTACTCATTGGTTAGCCTTCAGTCATCTTTCCAGAAGTATGAGCAAACAGGGAAGGGGGAAGGGAGCGAGGGCGGGTAAGGAGTATGAATTCCAGAGAAAAGGGAAGTATCAGAAAGCAAGCTAGGATGTGCAAGGGCCTTTATCACTGTTATTGAGATCTAGCTCTGCATAGAAACAAACAGGGAAAGATTTCATCTGTCCCTAGAGGTACGTGCCCCGGAGCAGGAAAGAGTTGATGAGTTACAGCAGAGAGGAAGCAAGAGAGTCTTCTTATGCAAGGCATCTCTTTCAGTGTCAGAGAGGTGGTAGACTCAAGGAGTCTGAGGAAAGTATTTGAGCTTAGCTAAGTGAAAAGTTGTTCTATTTTGTTTTTTAAGGTAAAGGCCTTGTTTGTCGAAATCATGGAACACACTCAGGTTGAAGCTTGTGCTTAAGTGTAAAAAAAAAAAAAGCTTAAGGCCTTTGCTGAATGGGGACATGTCCAAATTTGTTTAGGTGCCTGATGGAAACCAGGTCTAAGGGGGGAAATCTAACAGTGACTGTGAGACTAGCAGGGTCCCAAAGGTCCCCAGGAGCCACAGAAAGCAGTAACACGTGAACAGCCTTGTTACTCTATTCATAAGGTCAGGTTGACCTGAGGAGGAATGGGCAAAAAGGAAGCTCCATCTCCAATCTTTTTTTTTTCCCTTTGCTTGCTGTACAAACAACCCTGTGGAAGCTGGCTCCTGTAGGTGTGGTCTGTGTATGCACTCCTGGGTGTGCCGCTTTGTTGTGTTAAGAGGACCATTCCTCACCTGAAAGCAAGTTTTCAGGTTGTCACGACAGTCACATCAAAACTCAGGACTCCTCCCATCCCCCACTTGCATACCCTTCTTCTTATGTAAGAAAAACAGAGTTGCCTGATGAGTTGAAACCCAAACTAGTCCCAGGTTTGGTGTCTGCCTTTGTTCCACGTTGATCTGGGACCACTCTGCCTGCCTTTCTTCTCAGCTGCCAGGGAAAACAGATGCATAGTAATTGCTGCTGGCTGGAACAACTTCCTGCATTCAGTGGCCATCCTCACTCTCCTCTTTTTCTCCTAGAAAAAGCTCACCCAGTCTATCCAGCTTTCCCCAGGGTTTCTTATTGCTTCCTGTTGAACTAGCTGGTCTGCTCTGAACTCCATCTTTCTGAAGCACTAGTGCCCTGAATTTGGCACAACGTTTAGCATCAGTGAGCACTCTTTTGGAATAAAGCATAATAATGACCTTCTGTGACATACTTATGACACTTCATTAACATATCCCAAAAGAAATGTTTGTTTTTGTTGCAACTACAGCATACTGTTGACTCATTATATGATGCACTCTAATTCCTCCAGATAATTTTGTATAGTACTGCTGGTTAACCAATTATTCCAACTCGTCTATTTGTGCACTTAATTTCTCCTTCCCAGTCATAGTACTTTGCTGTGTTTTTGTTGAATTTTATCCAGTTGATTCTGAGCAGCTTTTCTAATTTATTGAGATCACCTGAAATAATAATGTGCAGATTAATTGTTCAGAAAATCCTATGCACAGGTCCATGCCTGCACCCATAGCTGATTCCAGAGCCCAGCCTTTCCATCTTAAAAACAAAGGCCTCTAACACTTGATGGTATTCCTGCAATATTCAGCTGAAATGTCAGGATGAAGCCTGGCAGAGCTGTGAATTTTGGAAGGCTCTTCTGATGGAAATATGGAAAAGAACATCTGTTCAGCTGGCAGTGGCTTTTGGTCTCTGATCATCTAGCATTTGTTTGAATCACTGTTATTTTCTGTATTATTACTAATTTACAAAGCATGAAGTCACTGAAAATATGCAAGCTTAAAATTGGCTTCTGAGTGTAAACGGGGAGACGGAGCTACTGTTGTGTGATGGTACACCCGGACAACCACAGGTCACGTCAAGAACTTCCCTTTCTGAGGACTGGCGGTGTAGTTCCATTGCCATTACATTTTTTTCCCCGCTCTCAGCCAAAGTCAGTATACTCGTCGTGTACAGGAATGATAATGTAGGAATTTGGTGTCCTCTGGTGGCAACTGTGAGAGTTACAGCTGCCAAAAGCAGGCGTGACCCTCCACACGCAATTTGTCACTCAGGCCAACCAGCCAAGTGCTCCAGGCAGAGCACTGATAATCCTTTCCAATCCTGCACGGTAAATATTTCTAGTCCAGTCTGTCTTCCATAGTTTCTGTATGCTCACCCCTCCTATTTATTTTATGCCTATTCACCTGCTTTCCTTTCTGGAGTGCTGAGCTGTGTGTGGCTTGGTGTTTAAGATTGACTTGATGGTCTTTGCTTGTCATTCCCCTGTGATTTCTTTGCCTCATGAAAGGAAATTAGCTCCTTCACAGTTACTGAAGGCTTGGTCCCCTAGTAAAACAAGTGTGTTTTTGTCCAAAGGCCTTTCAACCCACTCCTCTAAGCACTGAATCTGATACCCTAAGGCTGGCCTCAATGCAGTTCCACTCAGAACTGATGAGCAAGAAGACACAGAGCACCTTGACAGCCCATGTTTGATTCTTTTAGCCACAAAACAGGTGAGAGCAGCTCAGAGCACTGCATAGATGGTGAACACTGCGGTGGGAGGATGTGTTTGGCACAATTAGTGGTGTGTAAAGTATGTGAAGGGAGCATGCCGAGCTCCATGTTCCTGCTTCCAATGGCTTCTGTGGCAATGTATGAAATCTGAGCAACACTGAAGGCCTTGAAGTGTAAAGGTCTCTAAGAGTTAGGTGAAACAACAGCCAGAAGAGTCAAACAGCCTCATCCCTCTTTTTAAGAGAAGAACAAGAGTTAATGATGGAAAAGGAATGTAGCACAGCTGAGGCTGGTTTATTAAGGTCAGAGGGATGCATTTTCTGGCATGTAGAGGCAGGCTGGTAAACGAGCCTCTGCGGGGGAGGTCAGGTAAACAGAGGATTTTTGGGGTGTGCTTAGATGGACTAGCAAGTCTGGGATACTGTGGCACCTAGACAGGCTGACCCCACAGAGTCTGTGTGTTGCACCTTCATGTGGGAAGAGCTTCAGAGAGCACAGGAGTGTCACGAACTTCCCACCCGGCTGCTGCAATTACAGTGCTGGCTGAAAACAGAGCCCCTTTGTGGCGTGAGTACAAACAGCAAAAAGCTGGCAGTGCTTTGGGACTTTTATAGCTTAATGGAAAAGAATGGGAGAAAGGGAATACTAGTGTTTTCATTTTACAGAGAACCACAGAGCTTTGAGACTTGGGCTTTAATTAACAGAGGTATTTATTTGTATGCCTGTTTTCCATGCAAGTCTTTGAGAATTAGATATTTCAGATGTGAACATCAATGAACTCATCCAGAGCTTCACAGAAAGGGAGCATGTCTTTTCTAATGCCTCCTGTCAAATACCATCATTGTCCATCGGAGGTAGGCAGACTGTTTCCCTATCTGCCTTCCTGCCAGCACCACTCTCTCAAGGCTGTGGTAGTGCTGGTGATCTCAAGTGTGTGGCTGTAAACAGGGCTCCCCAGAAATGAGCTGATAACCAAGGGGCCAGCCTAAGATAAGGCCATAAGAAGTATCTGGTCCCCAGCTTTTTGCTGCTTATAGATTTAATACTAATCCTCACACAATAGAAAAGTCAGTAAACAGTCTTTAGCAGGGGATCTTTAAATCATCGCTTCTGTGCTCAGCTGCTTTGCAGGTCTCATCAGGCTTCAAAGCTCCCATCCCGGGGAGGAGGGAGGATTTCAGCCTATGGCATGGTCCGCAGCTTGCTTATATCGAAGGCCCAGCAGCTGCTAGAATAGGCAGTGAGGAGCAGTTTCAGCTTTTGCTGCAAAGCGTACATCATGTTTTTGTGACAGGCAATGGGGAATGAGGGACCTGTGGTAGGTGTACAAGCTGCAAAGGCAGGCTGGGCACCACCAGCCTTTCAGCAGCTTTGAGCACTGTCTGTGGAGATGGACTTTATGCTGTACTTTGGTGTCAACCTCAGGTCAGTGGCTAAAGGGCTTGTACCCTTGCCAAGCAATTAGTCTATGTGAGAGGTTGTGCCCTCCTGCACGTCCAAGGAAGAGATTTTGAGTTTTAATTACTTATTAACAAGGTTTTGGATGTTTCATTGTGATGTTTCTGCCTTCAGCTACTGCTAGGTGCTTGCAGGAGACTGCTGCTTCATAGCTCATCTGAGACATGGGGATGACTGCAGTGGTGACCTTGCTTATTTACTTACTTATCGCCACAGCTCAGGTCTCTATAGCAGCTCTCCCCATCCCAAATACCCAAGTGATGACTCCAGTGCTCTAGTTGTGTGCTGAGCTCAGGAAATTTTAAAGCATTTTTGAGGCCTTGTGAATGCATTTGTTTCTACAGGCATTTTTTTAAAGCCGTTTTAGGAACTGTTTAGATTCTCTTTGCCTGCACATCCAGAAGCCTGGGGGTTTTTTAAGGAGGACACCAAGTACTACAAAGCCTTTTGCCCACTTTCAGTAATTTGACCATACAGTGCTTTACAGTTGCATATTAACGTTTGGGTTCCTCTTTTCCCTGGAGGATTTGCACTCTTTCCAGCAGGTGGTAGCAGCCTCCTTCAAGCTGTGCATCTCTCCTGGCTGCTGCCGCGGGATTGCTGCCCGGGCGTTCGCGTCCCTGGCTGCCCTTGGCCTCACTTCATCTCCTCACCCCCTGCTGCACGCCTGAACCCTCCTGTGGAGGAAGATCTGCTGCTCAGGTCTAGAGTCTGCAAGAAATTTGCGAGCAGTGTGAATCACAACAGCGGGAGGCGGTGCCCCAACATCGCAAGCACGCAAGAAATGTCTTACCATTGTATATGATTTACTCTTATCGCTTTCACAGCACTATCGTGTTCTACCCATTATGGAGCAGTTCGCAGATGGAACGATTCAGGAATATGCTGCCTAAAGACAAAATTCAAGATCTAAGGCCTTGTCTAGGCAATAGGATTAGCTGAGGCAGTGACAAGTCACAGACAGGCTCTGTCTTCAAAGGAAATGGAAAATCAGTCTACTTTGTATTTCCACAAAAAGTCCTCTGCTATGCCAGTGTAATGTGATAGACTTCTGGATGCAATTGCATTATCATCTAATATATGGCCTCTGCTTGTCAGCAGCTGAGCGAGCTACTTCCCTAACTTATTCAATAAAGGGTTGTGATTATGTTGACAAACATCTTGAGTTTAAGTAGGAGTAGTTTGGTGCTACGGGTTTTTTCATCTGTTTCATTTTATTATTTGAGGGGTTTTTTTTCTTTGAATATGCAGTCTTACCTTCATTATTTGTATTTTAAAACACTGGTCCTATGGGTAAGGACTTAGGTTGAAAGAGTTTCTAGTTTTCAATATTCTATATAGGTAAAAGGAATGCAGAAAAGAACCCTGTTTAACTGAGCAGATAAGGAAAGAATTAAAGACAAAGCAAAGGAATTCCATTACTTTACCAGCTATAGCTCCCATACCAGGTATGAAAAGCAAAGATTTAGGTCTATTAGAAGACACCTAAAAATTTAGCAAGAGGACAAGGAGTTTGATTAATATGTTTTACACTTTTGAGTATCTGTTTGAGTGTTGTTTACTTTAAAACTCTGACTGGGACTTTACTTTTGGTTTTGTTGTGTTTTTCACTGTTGGGTGTAGACCTGTGAAACAGGTCCTTTGGTCAAGGACATGCCAAGGCACAAAACTTCTGCTCTTCACCACCAGCTCCACACAAAGCATTTCTGTGCCAGTTTTGTTACGAGCCCTCTCCACCCAGGGCGGGTGACAAGAAGACACACAATTCAGGCAGGGTTTACAATGACAGCCAGCTAGCTCCTTGTCCCACCTGAGCAGCAGTAGGCACTTTGAGGAATACACAAGATGTTCTGTGTTGATCACTAGGTAATCAGCTACATGACAGCAGTTCCCTATGGAGTTCCTAAATACCATCAGCTGGGGGTTGGCTCATGGCCAGGAGCATTCCATGCCTTCTAGCTGCATCTAGCTTTGCACTTGCAGTGATGTAAAAGCTTTAATTTGTCTCTGACATCTTCTACATCTAATAGAAAATTCTCTCTGCTCCCCTTTGCAAACTTCTTTGATCTTTCCTGCCACTTTCTCCTTGCTGTTCGATCTAGGAGCTCTTTTGATGCTTGGATGGTGAGAAGGAGCGTTTACAGGAGATTTACAAGCCTCAAAGTTAATGCTGTTTTGCTTCTGGAGCACATCACAGTGTTTAAAGGCTAAATTCTAACTCTTGGAGCTGTGTTTTATGACAAATGTATGAATTAATGCTACCTTTCTGTTGGGGAACGTATGCCTTTTCAGGCTAGTGAACTAAGGATGAATTTGCAGGCGCCACCTTCTGAGGTAAGAAGGGAAGCTATTTGGAGACCTTGGACCCACACAGGAGCTGGAAACGAAGCCTGCAGAAACTCCACAGAGTAACATTAAAAGAGCTCTTTCATAAAGTTAATTTGCATAAAGACTGTTTAGATCTAGCAATTTTTGTGAAATATATATTACTTAATATTTAGCTATAGCTGTGTGATGCTAGATAGTTTGCATGGTGTGTGTAGGTTTTAGAATTGTGTGTAATTGTGCAAGAAAATGGTTCTACATACAGTCTCTCCTGTAGATTGTGCAGGAATGGATAAAAGGTGTGAATGTAAACATAGTGGCCCTTCTTCTTCCCTTCTTTTCATGATTCCCTAGTAGCTGTAACCCATGACGAAGTAGGACCACAAAGTAAACTACCAATTAGATGCAGTCAGTGCTTTATTTAATGATAGAGGTAGAAGCCTCCAAAAGCCTCTAAAAGGCACATTGTAACTGTGTCTGTGGTGTCATGATACCTTCCTTTCCCTGTTTTACTTTGTGTGCAATGTGGAATAGGCTTTCTGGGATTTTAAACACTTCCAGCACTTGAAGAAGTCTGTTTTTCAGTTTTTTTCAATAATAAGAGCTTTCTCTTGAGGAGTAAAGCAACCACGAACTTTTGTATGGAATGACAAAACCCACCAAAGGTAACTCCCATCCATGCTGAGACTGTGAAATGCCACCTTAAGTGAGAGGTGATAGTGGCCCTCACCA
Organism: Sakesphorus luctuosus; assembly: GCA_013396695.1. NCBI lineage: Eukaryota > Metazoa > Chordata > Aves > Passeriformes > Thamnophilidae > Sakesphorus > Sakesphorus luctuosus. Next base: position 124,553 of record VWZD01003721.1, read on the forward strand.
GCCTCACCTGGGACCTCCATCATCCTGCCCATGTGCTCAAGAGGTCCCTTGCAGCTCAGCCCAGGCAGGGGAACGGCTGGCTGGTGTGGTGCCATACTCTGACAGTGAATAAGATTTTAAATTTTCATTACCTTACTGGTCAAAAGAGCCTGGGTGTCAAACTGGGTTTCAGGTTGTGAGACCCCCAAGTAGAATAAGCTCATCTGTCTCAGACTCAAACATGCTGCTGTGTCTGAGGTGAGTAGCCCCTTGTGCTGGTGAGGTCTATGGAATGTTTTTGCTGGGTTAAGGTTGGGACTCAGGTGGAAGAATGCACTCCCCTCTCTGTGAAGATTCCTCCTTGCAAGTTGTTCTGAACAGTAACTGTTCATGTTCAGAATTCATGTAATATTCCTGGTTTTTGAAAAGTGAAGTAAGCATAAGATTTACCTCCAATAGGTACCCTTAAAGAATGAAAAAAAATCTGTCATGATACAACAGAAAGCCAAAATAAATAACAACCCCTTTGAAGGATGGGTTGGACTGCCTGAGTTGGGTGTGTTAGTGGCTTATTTAAGTATTTAAAGCTATTTACTTAAGCAGACTGCATTATTCATGCAGGAGCTCAGTCTGGGTGTCAATGAACTCAGAAGAGAGCAAAGGTCACTGCTGTTTTGTGTGAGAACAGCAGGCTGCTGCTCAGAGGTTTGATCCCGACACTGTAATTGAAGCATAGTGCAGTCTCACTGGGGAGTGTTGTATCACAGTCTAGCTGGGGTTTCTGCACACTCTTTGACTCTGCAATAGTGACTGAGCTACTGTGATAGCCTTGTAGCAAGGGGTTTGGAGACCTGTGCAGAATGAGGGCAGACTTACTGATCCTGCTTGTCACCCAGTGCTCTGCCTTGGCAAATACCAGTGAGGCATAACCCAGTGAGGGGAAATTGGCCAGAAGGGGCACTGCCTACATCCCACGGGCTGAAGCTGTAGGGGTGGTCTTTAACCTGCTGCCAGGACTGGTGGCACTCAAGAACTTGTACTGTTTCCCTCAGTGCCCCTCTGCTGCTTCTCTCACTATCAAGGAACTTTATGGTCTGAGGTGAGACATCGTTTACACTGTCTTACTTTAGAGCAGGGTTTCACAGCACAGCCCTCTGGCAGCTGAGCTTAGGCTTTTGGAGTTTTAGTGAGTTGGTGGCTCTGGAGTTAGCAGAAGAGAGACAGGCACAGCATGCATCCAGTTGAAAGTAAGAAAGGAGCAGAGATAGGGGAGGAGGCAAAACAAAGAGCACAACCCTCCTCTTCGGGTGGGTATGGGCTATTACATAGGGTTCAGTTGCTCTTGTTGCCTCAGGAGCAGAGGCTCCTTCCCTGCCTGGTAGAGGCAGGCTAATGCCAAATTAATGTGTTATGTATTGCTTGGAAGAGCCTTGACCCTGCTGGAAGCTGACTCAGGAGATCTTGGTCCTTAGATTTGCTGAGAGTTCCCCTGCAAAATGGCCAGCAGTTTGTGAACAAGTGAGGGAAGCTCTGCCACTTCTTTGACCCTTGGAAGGGAAATGAAATATCATTGTCATTTCACTTTCCAAAGGTAGAGGCTAATAAGTTTTATGGCTGCTGAGTTATCAACTTCTAAGGTATAAAGGAGAAAAAAGGAAGAGAATTTACTTCTTCGCAGCTTTAACATCTAACAGACAGTACTCCAGGATTATCAGTTTGTACAGGTGCTTACCATGAAGCTACTGTTAGGTGTATTGTTCCTTTGGTTGCTCTCCTCAGAAGGTAAGTTTTGAAAGGCTCTTTGAATATTTGAGTTGCATAGTATTTGGGAACCCCTGTTTTTATTTGCTGCAAGGTAGGTGTATAGCAGGAGTTTTAGAAGCAGGATGAAGAAAATCTGTGAGTAAAACTGTGATCTTGCATGTAATTTGGGGTATATTTAATCACTTTTTGACCAAGATGCATGCTTTGGTTTGCACTGTTCTGGGGATAGACTGTGTCTTAGGCAGGCACTAAAGCTTTCTGGTGAGAAAAACACCATTAAATAATTAGACTAACAGTGAGATCTGTGCCAAAATGATGCAGAATTTTAAGCAAAGGACAAAGATGTTCTCTGAATTCTTAACTATGAATCACTATCTTTAGTGATAGAAGATTATGTGATTGGCTAGCCAGCATCCTGTCATTCAAGCCACTGTTGTTCAGATTTCTGCGTTTCAGAGTAGAGGGAGACTTTGTTCCCTATAATGGGTCTCTGCAGTCCACATTTAGTGCCAGATGCCAGTTTTGTAGGTGCTCTAGGACTGAAAATGCTGTGTATGTTTTGGCTTTATTGGCTCTACACGTCACTCTCCCCCTGTAAGAAAATAATGATAAATAGTAATAATGATTTATCTTAACAGTTAGGCTGTGATGATAAATATCTTCAGGTATCAGGTGCTCTGATAACCAACTAGCTGTTAGGATGTTTTGGTTCCTTAATTAATCAGAAAAAATTAACATCTGAGCTTTTCAAGTTAGAAAAAAAGATGCATGGCTGTGGTTGCTCTGAAAACTTGGTTCAGGAAAAAAATGTTGATTGGTAGCAGCCTGTAAAAATTATTTGTTGAAACAGAATAGTTATTAAGAGCAAGGGAGGAAGGAATTAGAATATTTCTGCAAAACTTTGGGGAAAATTTTCAGATTTTTTTTTATGTTGAGAAAATTGAAAATACAAGTTAGAATTATTCCATGGTAGAGTAAGGGAGTAACTAGAATAGTGGGAGCAGCAGGAGTTTAAAAAGTCATCCTATGGAAAGCATAAATCCAAAACAAACTAATAAAATTGAAGACATTAAAATTTAATCAGCCAAATGAAAAACTAATCTGAGGGGAAATTGAATTATTTTTGAAGGAATGAAAACCAATAAATCCTTTTTCAAATTCATCTGGAACATGGAGACTGTAGGGCTGACTGATGTATAAAAGAAGGCTGAAACTTGACAATTTTGTTTTTCTTTGATGTCCTCTGCATAACAACTTAAAAAAGGCCTTGCACTCCAAGCCTTTCAAAACAGGGGACAAGAAGAGTAGCAGTCAAATCCTTGAGCAAACTGATGACAAATAGTAAAAGAACTGCCAGGATTAGATGATATCCACCCAAGGGAGTGAGCCAGGCAGAAATATGAGCATGTCCATTGTATTAACTGTGATGCTCATATTGATCTGTGTTGGGGTGTGGGCTCTCCACATATTCAGATCTGGATAAGGGGATGTTCTATCTTGCTGATGTGAAAAAATTCAGGATGCTCAAGAATGAGAAATTAGACTAAGTTTTCTCTTTATGTATTACTTTTATCTATGTGTATGCAATGGTGAATTCTAAAGAGATACTACTTGAGCCCAGAACATAATCATCTGAAAAATCAGTGCTAGCAACAGTCAGAGAGACAAATAATTTCAGGGGACAGGGAGAGAGCAGCATAAACTCCACATTCCTGCTGCTGTGTACAGGGTCATAGTTCACTCACATCTTGACAGTTGTCTAGACTTTTCATCTCAGAAAATATGTGGAAAAACCTAGGAGGAGGATAAAGGGGGAGAGTGGTCAGACTTAGGAAACAACTTCAATGTGAGATCAGATAGACCAACTCTTCGGCCTGGAAGAAGAATAATGGACAGGTATATGATAAAGACATGCAAGCACATGGAAAACTGTAAATTTTGCAGAAATTGGGGAATGACTACTCTTTACAAGAACAATAAGAAAACAGGTCAGGTTATTAACAAAATATGGGGGCTTTTTTTAACACTTGTTTGAATGATGAGGCACCTTTGCCACAGGGCTTGTGGGAAGACCAAACTGTGAAAGTGTAAGGAAAACAAACAGGCAAATCCATGGACAAAATATCTTGGGGAATTCTTCCACATTAAGCAATTGCTTGCTCAGAGAGGACAATAGCACAGATAGTTGGGAGTATAGAATATCAAAGTAAAACTGTATTTTCTTTGTTCTTTGCCTAAGTATCTGCATTTGGATGTTGTCAGAGGTAGAATCCCAGATTAGATGGACTTTCAGGCTGACACAGTAAAATGGTTCCCCACTTTCCTGAGTCCTGGAAACTAGGATTGGATTCTCTCTCTCCCCCAGTGTAACCTAGAGATCTATTTTCAAATATAGTTGAAATTAGTGTTAAAACTCTCAAAGATACTGAGTTTCTGCAGTAGTTTTTTGTGATGTAGGTGAGTCCCTCATTGCTCCTGCCTCCTGTATTTCAAGTGGAGATGGGTTCTGGTTATTGCCCCGCGTAAAGCATCATCAAAAATCGTGTATTGAACAGGCAGAAATTTTAAATAAAATGTCACACAACTGTCAGACAGCAACAGTCTCAACCTTTTACCAGCCACAGGAAAAATAGTATAAATTTGAAAATGCTCATGGCTGAAACCCAAGTGGTAAAAATAACTTATGCATGGAAGTTGCTGACAGTTGTTGAATACAGTCATGTACTGTGGCACAGGAGACAGGCTAAGGTGGTCATGGGGAGCAGCCTGGCTTCTGTCACCACACTGACCTCTGTATGCACAGGTGCCCATGTCCACAGAGGCTGCTCAGAGCCCCTTGATTGTGCCAGGCACGTCGTCACCTGGCAGTGTGAGCACTGCTGGCTGCCCTACACCCAAGGGTATCTCACCTGCTGGGCTGAGCTGGCTCTGCGTTTACTCTGTCATTGACATGGAAAGAAAGGTGTACAAGCCAGAAGTACTCAGCAGGGCTAAATATTCCAGAAATAGCTCCTGGGTGTTAAAGGACAATTATTCTAAGCACATCAAGACTCTCATGAGGCTTGCTGGATGCTGATGGCTTGAGTGTGGAGAGCAGGGACAGCTGTGAGCATGCTTTGAAGTTCAGCTGACCTAGGCTTTGTGGCTATCTTTGTGAAAACTTTAGGATAAACCAAAATCTATATGTATAAATCCAAGTGTATACTCAAGGGAAGAGAATGTTTACTCAAATAGCTACTGGCCTGACTTCTGGCTCCACAGGCTATTTTGTCTGCCAACACTCTCCACTAAGCAAAGAAATCACAGCTGTTTCTGTATCACTATGGCAAGCTCACAACAGTGTGATGATGCTCCCTGACTGGGGAAGATGTAGATTGTGAATTGCTCCTTTCTAAGGAGTTCCACCTTGCACATGTTCAAATAACCCTAAATTTGGACAGAATAAGAGTACAATAATACGTGAAATGTGCTGAAGAGCAAAAGAGCTAGAGAAGGCCTATGAAGAATGGGGTTGAGGAGATCCACAACCAGTTTATCACCTGTGCCTTTGAGTTCATTGCATTGCACTAATTTCAGCAGATCTCGTCTGCTTATAGTAACTAAAAGGTTATTCTAGTATAGCAACACCAAGAAAAATATGTTTGTTGAGAGTAGCCTCACTTTTGGAAAATAGGGCAGATGAGAAAGGTGCCTCCTCTCAGGGTTCTGTGTGTTTAGATGTATTAATTCTTCTGAAGCTTTTTTAATAAGGTAAAAAAATATAGCACAATTAATTATTTTAATGTTTTTAAGGTAATGCAGATGATCTGGAAGAAAATGGGAAACTGGAGGTAAAGTATGAGTACAGCTTCCTTTTTTTCCAATTTTCAATACCTATCATTACCTCTCAGGCTGTTGCTTCCTCTGAGTCAGGCAGAGTGAGAAAAAATACAGCTTGGTGCCCTAAACTGCTTCTGCAAAGAGTAACTGCAAAGCAAGCAAGTAGGCAGTGTGCTGGTGCAGCTGCAGGATTAAAGTGCCTAATCAGGAAATAAGGTTTTCTCCGAGCAACATTTGTTATTAGGTTGTACATCCTGTGTGTAGGTCGATTGTGGTTAGCACTTGTTCCTAGATGCTCTGTTGCTCTTTTACAAACACAGGATTAAATTCTTCCTTGCTCTATAATGGTGCAAAGTATGTGCACCATGAAAGTCCTCCAGCTGGGCATTAGGAAGTGTGTGGGGGCTGTAGTGGCCCTTGTCACAATACAGTTTCACTTTTATGTAGTGGTGATGATCAGCTTAGCCAAACATGGACATAGTGATGAGGGAAGCCCCAGCCAAGTCACCCTGGGACAGGGGCTTGTCCTTCCCGTCTCTTTAAAGCACTAGATGTTGGGCTGTACCTACAGTAAGGATGTAGGATGGCATTAAATAATATTCCTAGTGCTACTGGGCTGTGTCTTGTGCTAAGTGAATAACATCACATGCATCCTGGCCTTCTCTGATCACCCAACCAGGTGTTGCTAGTTGTTAAGGAGTCAGAATTTCTTTGTTCTGCCTTTCCTGTTGCATATTGGAGATACAATTTTTTTGTTGTGTCCACTGAGTCCCCCTTGGCACATGAAGATGTGTGCAGTGGCTGTCCGTATTACCTCTTCCAGATTAAACACTCACTGTTTGCAGCAATGGATGTAACAGGATGTGTTCAGCACATTTCACTGTTTGCTCAGGCCCAGTTCTGTGAAAATTGGTTAGAAAATGGAGCACAAAGTTTCAAGTGCTTGAACAGTGGTTTGAAAACACATCTGTCTGGATCTGTGTTCCCATGTATTTCTAACAGAGGAGTAATTTTTCTTTAAAATTGTTTACATGAGTAAAAGCTTGGTTCTGTGTGAGAATGGAGCCCATAGGATCCATTCTTCCACAAATTTCCTGGTTAGATCTAAGCAGTATTTGTTTGTTTATGCCAAAGGCTCTAAGAAGCTTGCAGTTTTCATGTGAGCCCACAACATTCCCTGAGACCCCTTCATCTTCAGGTTTGTGTTTGATACTGTCGTTGCAGAGCCTCTCTCTCCCAAAATTACTTGAGATTTGGCTGGGGCAGAAATCAGCTGTTTGAGGGGATGAATATATGTGGGATGTGACTCAAGTGGAGCTCGGCTCTATAAATTCCCTTCATTTTTTGTTCTAGTCATGATTACTTTTCTGCCTTAATTTCTTCGGCTGCTAATTGGGGATGGCACTATTTCTTAAATCATTCACAGCAGTGGGTTTTTTTATTTTTTCCTGCTTAGTGGTTGAGCATTTCAGTGCTTCTAACCACCCAAAATATTTACTGAACACCTGAGTAAAGTTTCTCATCCTGTCTAACTAATTTAAACCCTGCAATCAAAATGATCATGATGAGTACAGACTTCTTACATTTTAGCCAATTTTGTTGTGTTGTATTATACTGGTGAATGTAACTTTCTTTCAATATTACTATTTGGGGTGTTTTTTTAACCTGAAATCTTTTCCTTTTCATCAGTTCATGCTCTAAGGCCAGCTGACATTAAAACAGTTACTGCAATAGGAAGTTTTCAAAGAGTAAGTACAAGCGGGAAATGTGCTGAACATGACCCATTTTCTCCGTTGTGATGATGAACTGAGCTGATGATGTAGTTTGGGGTCCCAGTTAGGGTGTTCAGGACTTGAATCTTTCCACAAGCATCAAAGACTTCTGGTGAAAAAATGACTGGAAATACCTGCTGTTCAGTGTTCCAGTACACTGTGGGTCTAAAAATAGCCAGCTGCCTTCGTGCGGGAGGAAATGTGATCACAGTGCTCTTGCAGAGAACCATGATATTTGATTAGAGGGCTTGGATTTTCCTAACAATGACCATAACAGATTGGATAACTGGAAGCAAAAGCTGGGAAAATTCACACTGGAACAAGTACAGATTATTGAAAAATGAAGTAGATTTTCCATGTAATTGAGTGTTTTCTGTAGAGACTGGCTTCCTGTCTAGAAGGCAGAAGGTCTACAAGGATCACAGAGATTTGCTTCTGATGTATAGATCACTGGGTAAAGTCCTGCTGTTCTAATCCAATCTGTAGCCAGATTTGAATAATCTTTACTTGTCTTAATAGTTGAAAGTGTATATCTGACATAAACTTGAGGCCCAGTTAAAAGTATTTTACCTCAATTACCAAGCTTTGAGGAAGTGTAGAAATGTCTGTACAGCAAAACTTGACAGCCATTGCCAGGTCTCAGCTGTGAAAAATAGGGGAGAGTCTCCCTTATCACTAAACAACTTTCAACTTTGAGATAGTATTCATTAAGATAACATACTTTCCTATGAGAAAATCAGCACTCCTGGACTTATTGTAAGTACCTATTTCCTTTGAAGAAAATAATTGTTCAGAATGCAGTGTCTTAGTTTGAGGGAAATCAAAATGTTTGCCAAAACCAGAGAGGATTCCTCCTCAATAACCACGTCACTCTGTATTAAATTTTAAAAAAAGGAACTTTAATTAGAAAATGGATATAAGAAGGATAACTGTTCTTAACTAATATATATATATATGTAGGTATATCTGTAGATATAGATATAACTACAAACAGATCACAGCAAACTACTCCACCAGCACCAAAAAAAAAAAAGAACAGCCCTCCCCAAAACCCAGTAGGTTCCTCCTGGTGCAGTTATATTTATGGACAGTGTCAGTGTCAAACCTCGGCTGGCTGCAAGGTGAATTCTCAGTCTTTTCCCAGCGAGTCAGAGACAAGGCGGTGGACATGTAGTGCAGGATGGAGCCTTTTTCATGGAGGAAAAGCAGACTCTCTCTCTCTCCTTGTCCTTTGTTCAAAAAGAAGGAAAACCTGGGAGTTGAGAAGTGGTGATAATTCCCAGGAATCTCCTTGCAGTCCAAGTCGGTCCCCAGGAAGAAAAGGTCTGCCATGTGTCCTGAAGTAGCTGTGACTCTCCTCTCTCTCTCTGAAGCTCAGGGTGCCCAGAGATGGACAGGGAAAGGCAAAGAGCAGAGCCAGAAAAAAGCTCTCACCAGCTTGGCAAACAGTGTCTCCTTTTCTGCAGCTGCCCAAACCCAAAAGTCAAGCCAGCACACAGGAGATAAAACCTCTCCCATCCCCAGGTGCTGGGGTTCTGTTTCTCACCTCCACCCCACCATTCAGTTGGAATCTGTAGTCATCAGCCATCTTTTGTCCTTAGTCCTGGCACTTCAACACCCAACCCTTTGTGTTGGTAGGGTGAGGAAAAATTCTCTGAGGGACTCCTCCCAACACCACCTTCCCTTGTTTGAACCTTTAACACAAAGGTGCTTCACCCATGTCAGATGCACGGCCCTTTAGAGCAAGTTTTCTTTGTGCTGATGTCTTTGTTGCTTGTGGATGGTGCCACAGAGAAACGTAAATGATCTCGTCGTAAGGAGTGTCTGCTTTCCTAGAGCAAGCATTTCTATCACTGTCTCCTCTTCAGACTCTGAAATCAGTGAAGTTCCTCCATTGATTTTAAGGATGTTTTTTAACAGACACGATTCTGGCCGAGTGCCGTTCACGTAAATTATCTAAGTGACTCCTGGTCATGTCCCTTATTGAAGAGGAGTAGAAATAGATCCAGAGAAATTTGGTTTATAACAGTATTTCATTTGATGGAATTTTATTTCAACTTGTCAAACTTTATTTTAAGCCATATGTAAAAAAAATAATCAATGAAAGCAGTAACTAAGAAACGATTACCAAACTTTGAAAATACACTGTAATAAGGAAGCTCAGGAAAATAATTTAAATCTGTGAGTCATTACAACACAATGGAGAAGAATATGTAGGAAAAATACTATCTATAACAGGAGTGGAATATGGTGGGGAAACGGCATATGTACGTCTAATTTACACTTTACTGCTTAATGATGTTCTTATTGCTTCCTTGTTCACAGACACCAGGATCTGTTGAGGATTTACTTCAAAGGTAATAATAAATTGTTAGTATTTGCAAGTGGCATTATACTGATCTATAGGGGCGGTCCTGTGGCGTAATGGAGAGCACTCCAGTCTCTGAATCCCAAGGTTGCGAGTTCAAGTCTCAGTGGGACCGTCCCCTGGCAGTTCAATGCCTCCCTGCCATCCCATCCCGTCACATCTCGGATGCTCAGCAGGGTCAGCCCCGGTTAGTACCGGGTGCTGTGACAGTCCCGAGGACTTCACTGTCACTGTCCAAGCTCGCTCGGCCGTGGCAAATGGACCTCAGGACTTAAACGGGGGGGTCAGTTCTGCGCACGCTGTGCCTCACCTAAAAAATCCACTGCACAGGCTGGAAGGGCACACCCACATGGGGAGAGCCCTGCCCAAATCTGCGTTCATGAAGATTGGCCATTATGCTGATCTATACAGTGCAGGAATTAGGCCCAAGCAAGTCTTACTATTGTTTTCTAGAAAAGAGGAGAAAGTTTATGTAAAATATAAAGGGTTTTGAGACACTGTTTTTCTTGGATAACAGAAATTCTTTGTACTTATGCAAGATAACTGCCTTAGGGTTGCAATAACCTTGATTAAGAATCATTGTTACATGAGGAATACTAGGTAATAAGTATCCTAACTCACTAGTTAGAGATCAGAAAGCAGGGATTTCAAAGCAAAGAACCCAGGAATCCTGATATTCTGTCCTCTATTGGACATTTTCCTAGTGCTTAATGGACAAGCCTTACCCCATGTTCTTCTTCCATGCCCCCTTAGCAAACCTAAATCAGTGAATGAACATGTGGATAAACCTTGTAGTTGCAGGTCTATGTAGCTCTTGAGTCATAGCATTCCAGATGAGGATTTAGCTCTGCACAGATAAACTTTAAAAGGCTAATTTTTTTTTATGGTTGTATAAACATCTGTGTCCACTTGTATGTGGGTGTACACAGAGAGGTCCCTGCATCACTTGTACCTATGCATAAGCACAAGTACTGCAACATGCAGAGCTTACGGAGACACCAAAAACCGAAATCTGAGACTGTGTTCTTACTCAGCAGTAGCTGATGACATGACAGTTTTGGGAGAAAAAAGGCCCCATTTGTACATTCAGCAGCTGCCATGAATACACACTCTGAAATGTAGCATAACTAATAAGAATTTGAGGCTGTGCTGTAATAGAATTTTTCTTTAAGAAATGAAATAACAGGAACTTCCTGTTTTCTCTTCCCTTTCTATAGCACAGGAAAGAGCTTCCTTGAAGTAAGCGTGGAAATTTTAGCAGGTGCGTCTTGCTGTCACACTCAGAGCTCAAGCAAATTGATTTAATGGCTCTCTGGCAGGAGCTCCAAGGCTCTGCTGGGCTGCAGAGCAGGTGCAGCTCAGGCACACTGAGGGGTGTAAAGGAAGCCTGAGGGATGGTGTACCTGGGGCACATGAGGACAGCCAGCCTGAGTTATCTCTGCTGGCTCCAGAGAGACTGTCTAGGTAGGTAAACTGAAGTAAAGAAGGGGTGCCAGAGACTGCTGCAAGATTCTTAAATGCCCAGCATGGGGTTTTGGGCTGATATATATATATATATATGTGTATATATATATATACACACATACACACAGCCATGATGCTGTCTCTGCATGTGTGTGCTTGCTGCCCATGCTAGCCAGGCGAAATCCTGTGTGGGTTTGCCTGTCTGGTGCTGCCATGTGTTTAGTATTTACACTGGGGCTGCCATAGATCCACTACATCTGTGAATTCATCCTCTATCAGCTGGTTCCAGCTGGCTCTGAAGGCAGCCTTTACTTCTCTGAAGGGCAGTGCAAGTAAAATCTTCAGGTCCACTGAAATGCTGAGTAAAGTGTAGTTCCAGGGTTCTCCCCTCCAAATCATCTTCCTCATGTCTTAACTCCTTGGTGTCACCTCTGTTTTCCTGTAAAAGGGGTTTAAAACCTGGCAACTCATCAGTGCTGCAGGAGGCTGCCTCTGGATAGCCCTTCCCAGTAGCTTCATTTCTAGGTGCCCGTAATTAGGTCCACCTACAGTACTTGTGGCTGACATGAGAGATGGAATGGGGGTTTCTGCCCTGAGTCTGGAGGCAAACTTGAACATCAAGCCTTCACTTTAGAAGGTGAGAGAAGCAAAATCAGGAAGAACAGCTGCAGAGAGCCTTGAGCATACCTCTCATGTTTGCCAAGAGATAGTCACAATTTGCATTTCTGGCTGTTGTAGTTCTATTGTGTTTGTAATGAAGCAGTAGAGTAGCAGTCCATTGGATGCAGAAATCATCTAACCTGTGGTGTGTCATTCAGCTCTGATTAGCAGATTTAATCCCTCGGTTCTACACCTGTCCCCTCGGCCTGACACAATGGGAGCAACATCAGATGGTCAAGCCATGTAAGTCTGAGGGGCTTTGGGCTGGGCAGTAGATTTACCACTGGCAAGGTGGAGGATGGAAGCCTTTGATGCTGGAGCGCTTCACTGGATACAGAATGTGTTCAGTACTGGCAGAGGCTGGACAGACACTGCCACTGTTGCTCAATTACCTCTCAGAATAAGGAGGAGCAAAGCCCAGTGTGCACTTTGGGATCTGGATCACCTGACTTAACATAAGATCTCTTCTTTATAGCTGAAAAACAAATCTTTCGCTCAAGTAGGATTAGAGGTGTGCCTACCAAGCTGTGCCTACTGTTTTCACCTAAGTGCATGTGTTTGAAAGTGAGATTCGTGAATATAAGCTAATCACCCCAGGCTCTCTGTGTGGCACAGATGTCTAATCTTAACACATTTGGGAGAGAAAAGATTAATCCAACCTGAAGCCTTAAATGTTGTTTGATTTAATGCTAAAAATCAGCCAAGGCTTTACCCTTACTCATGCTTTCATATTTTCTCTCTTCCTTTCTGCTTTTCAGAGACCTCCTGCATCAAGCTGAAGAAATAGTGGAACTTATGAAAGAGAACCAGGTTTGTTGAAAGCACAGGAAAATTTATAAAGCATAGTGTTGAAGCAGAAAAAGGTAAAAAAGTGATTTAATAGTTTCAACAGCACTCAAAAATCTCTTCAAAACAGAAAATGCTATTTCTTGAGGTTAGCAGACTTTGGTCTTTCTGTGCCTTTCAAGTACAGAGTTTCGTTCTTGAAAGTATCCTACCTTGTTTGTGTTTGTCAGAGTGGCTGAGCTTGGTAGGGAAGCCAATATGTTTATTTTCTACTGGCTAAGGATGTGAGACCTCTGCTAGCTACATTCTGTAACTGTGCCAGTGTTTCTGAGAAGCTAAACCAAAATAATAATTCTTAGTATTTACGTCTTCAATTTCTTTTTGGTCTTTTAAGAACATATTTTCAAAAAGGACAGTAAAGGCCTAGATAGGTTTTGGCTGGTGCTAGTGAGAGATTGAATTATCACTCATGGCTGAGTGCTTTGTAAATCCCATCCCGGAGTTTTAAGCATTCATTTTTCTTTTATTCTTAGCCACGAGGCATGTTATTTTGTAAAATTGTCTTGAAATAATGGGAAAATGTAATTGCCAATGCAGTCCTGCTGTTGCCTCTTTGGTCTATGGGGAGCCCATCGGGCTGTTTGTATGTGGATTTAGGAAACGTTTTTGTGGAACTGTGTAGTTCTAACCAGTGCTCTTCAAAAGATTGTTGAGAATTGACTAAAAAACACAGCACAGCTGAGCAGGGCTCTAGCTCTCAGATTTTTATCTCCAGTCTATCTCCCACTAATGTGACCCATTCTCAGCAGTTCAGGAACATTAACCCTGTCAATAAGCTGCAACAGTGACAGAAAGAAGCAACACTGAGCTTTGTGCTAAGCTGTTCGTGCCCAACTTTTCCAATAGAGTCTCCACTGGCAACAGCAATTTGAGGCTCTATCCTGAGCTTTTTGTAGGTGTGCATTCAGCTTTAATTGCAGCACTTGCTGCCTAACCATCCATTTGCTATCTCCTCTAGGGAAAAGCTGGATGGCTTGTCAAATGGAAGGGATCAAGATGGCCAGGGATGGACTACTGCTTGGTCTTGATTTAAAGCCGTAGCAAATCATGTGTAAGAGAGGAAGACAGCAAACAGAGCTACTATCACGCTATTCCTTTATTATTTTTTTTTCTCACAGATGATTGATTTCCAAAATGACTGGAAACTGATCACGGTGTTTTTTAGTGCTGAAACACCATGTTCCTCCTGCGCTTCCACGCAACTGGTAGGTGTTTGGTGGGGTGGTTTAGCAGACAAGGCAGATGGTTAAGACACTTTCCCATACTCTGCTCTCTGCCACAGTGAACCAAAGGAATAGATAGGTCTGGGATGTTGAAATGATTTTATCCAGTGACATAAGCTCCTGGCACACTGTGTTTTGTATTTTTTACATCTGTACTTAATTTGCCATTCCAAGTCTGAGATGCCTTAGCAGAACAACTGTTTTCCACCTTCAAGTATAAAGAGACTTCTTTTTTCCCCCTACCCCTGCCTTTTTTTAATGTATGTCAAGTTACCTATTTATAGGCAGTTAAATTAGTTCCATGGTATTGTTGTTGACTACAGCTGAATTCAGACTATAGTGGTTCTCAATAACCCTTCAGTACACAGCTCAACACAGTTTTTGTGACTTCCAGGAAATGGATAACTTTGTTTTTATTTCTGTTTTTGATGGCATTTCTCATCTCATTTACAGAAGAACTGCACACTGAAAAACCTGGAAGAACTTAAAACTGTCTTGGATTTCTTTTATAAAAGGGTAAGATGTATTCATCAACCCTGAATAGCTGAATCCTTTGCTTATTTTTCCAATCTCCCTTGCTAGACTAGGGCTGGTACCACTCTTCATGTTGGTTAGAACACCAGTCTCGTTGACTCCAATCCACCGGCTCCACTTGTTTTCACCAAGTATGTTACTCACGCTTTTGAAAAGCTGATGCATGCAAACAGAAAGGAAGGATGGGTAACTGCTCTATTTTGCAACACAACTTGATGTATCACTCAGTCTTTAGGTTTTTTAAGTGATTTCTATGAAAAATGGAGTACACCTCTCTAGGTCTGAAAGTCATGTTTAATGGGGCTGTTGGTGAAAATAACTGATATCTAATTACTGGATGCAGAGCTGGTAGGCAGTGTGCAGACTGCTAACTACCTGGTGATGACTTTGACAGACCAGGGAAAACACACATCAAGATAAGTATAATGAATCTTTTTTTCCTATTGTGTGTTCATTTTAAGATCTCAGCCTTTCAAAAGGTTATCTAGCTGGCTGAGCTAAGAATTATCTGTTTATCCAGGATGGTTTCTTGGAAGCGTTCTGCAATGTGTCTTGGTCTACTAATGAGTAGTAGACTAGATGAGATAGATCACTACTAAAGCAGACTATAAACTATTTATCTGAATTATTTCAATAGCATCTTCCAATAATTTCATTTTGCTGCATTAAGCCCTACGGTGTATTCCAAACCTGCTGCATTTTGATTGCATCAGGGCACAACCACTCATTTTCCTCCGACTGACTTCAACAAATGTTGTGTATGGGTGAAGTTCCACACATGCATTCTCTTCAGATTCTCTCCACTGTTATTTCCAGAATCTGTTTATGTGCACTTGTAAAAGTGAAATATCATCGTGTAAATGCAAAGTTGCTTTCTGCTTGGGGGAGAGGTGGGGAGAGTTGCATGAGTGCTTGTGCTATTATACAGCATGTTTCCTCCCCAGCTTTGCATAGGTATGTTGCCACAAAAATGGTAGTTCCTAGTTCATTTAGGTTCAGTTTAGATGGCTGGTGGCCGTTTTGGTTATGTAAAATTAATGGCTATGTCTCAGTCAAAAAATCATGGTCATGAGTACTTCATAAATGATGATCCTAGATGGCAGGCATAGGAGCAGAACTCAGGGCAGAACTGGCAAAGATCATTGATTTTATGCAGGCAGAATCCCCGGCTTGGGAAGTTGTAGACATGAATTACTGTTATTGCTACTTGCTGATCTTTAATTGCAAATACAGCATGATTAATTTGCACTTTATTACTGCAGGTTCCCAGGGCCTTTGTAAATCTGGTGGATTCCACTGAGCTCACAACTGCCTCTCTTGCATGCCAAGGTTACAGTAATGCCAGGTAACAGTGTTCTTTAAATTCCTGACACTGTCTCCTTTTGGTTTTCAACACATAGTTATGTGTATGTATTGATTTTATAAATGAGCTAGAGTCTTCTGAACAGGTTTTCTGCCCATGATACAAAAGTATGTAAAAGATTTGAAATCTTCACTTTTTTTTCTGATAAATTGTCTCTGAAAGGTGTATTTTTTTACTAGGTGCTTTTAATCCTGTCAAGTTGGCTAGCATGTTTAAGTAGTGGGTCAGAGTGAGGGGAGAAAGAGAAGGCCTCAATGCTGTACAAGTGCTGTTTACCAAGAGCCCAAGCATTGGTGTGTTCTCAACAGTTTTAGCCAAAATATAGTATAGGTTGTTTGAAGAAAGTTAACTCCATCCCAGCCAGACCCAGTACTGAGATTAGTCACCAGAGTGCACAGTCTAGCTACATTCAGGGTTTTTTTCAGTGCTACTGCTGCTCTGCAACTCTGAAGTCAAAAGCTCTGTAGGCGCTTCAAAAGTTGTTTTCTAGATATCCATGTTCACAAAATGAGTAACTGATCACAAAGGATATTGTTAGGCTATTGGAAAGCTACTACTTGAGTTTAGGATATTGTAGGATGGAGAACATCCAAGTTGTCAGTTCCTTATGGTAACTGCATCCATCTCTCTCCCTTTCTCAGCACTCTGTAACAGAAGTGTGCGTGGTTTGTCCCGATTTAGAATGGAGTAGGAGTGTGCACATGGGCAGTTACGCTGGAGTAGTTTGCAGCTGATGAGATTACACTCCATCTTACTCCACAGTAATTTTTTTTCCTGTGCTCGTGGCATAAGACACCGCATGTACAAATATAGTCATCCTGAAGTGTTTCACAAGCTCTGCATGTGTACAACCTCGAGACGTTCTGATGGAATGGGGGAAGAGGTCTGGCTGCCACGTAACCATGTACTTAACAGCAAGTACAAGCAGAGAAGAAGCTTTCCTTGTTAAAAGTGACTGCATGGAGCACTTCGGCTTATTTCCTCTGCACAGGCATTACGGGGAAAAATGTGAGAAATGTGGAAAAGATGGGTTTAGGACAACAGGGGTTGTTGCGTTGAAGGTCTTAAAATAAAATTAAATAGATCAGGAGCTTTTTCCTCTGAGAAATTTTTTTATTTCCTTTTCTACTTAAGGCAATTTACTTTCTCATTGTCAGCATGTTGTGTTCATAGCTGTGTTTATCTGGTTGAATAGTTCTACCAGTTTGCCAGTCTTATACTTTGTTGTTTGAAAAACTTAGCCTTGGGCACAGAACTTCTTCCAGATAGGGGCCTCAGCTCTTGGCTACTATGTCCTCATTTTTAACTGTCCTTTGAGAGAAAAGCAGAAGCCCACACCAAAATATGAAATTTCAAGAGTCTAAGAGGATAATACTTGGGGTTGGCACTCCCAGTCCTGTGTCAGTACTGAACTTCAGACTTTGAAGTTTGGGACGTAATAATGATTTAAAGTTCCTTCCCTTATTAGTTTCTTACTAAACAGAAATGTCTACTGTAAAAGTAATGCATGAACCCAGTTTTTAGGCATGTAACTCTCTTCTTGTATTTTGAGGTTCTTCTGTTAGGCTTGGGTAAGATTCTGGTCCTGAGTTGATACTTCTTTCATTCCCCAGTAGTGATAATAGGTAGCACTTTAACAAAAACCACTCATTTTATGTGTTTAATTAGAGTTTTGTGAACAGAGTCTGATCCTGGCACATACTTATTGCTTATCTCTACAAACCCCACACAAAATGTCACAGATTCCAGTTCATTCAGGAGTTTTCAACTGAGTATATCTTCGCTGGAACTAGGCTAATCTTACATGTATCCTATATTGTTCCTGTCTACAGCTTTGGGAGCTCTAAGAGTTCTCCAACTAGCTGCAAAAATATGCAGTGTGCACATCTCACCTTGCAGGTCAGAAATTTGATGAGATTTGTTAGCCACCTGACAGTGCATGTATCCTTTAGCATATATAACCTTTTGCAACAATGAGTTTTCATCCACGTTTCTAGATGCAAAATACTAAGGAAACTTGATTCCAAATACTAAGGGAAAACTTCTGTGGAAGTATATTGGTTTTTTTTTAATGTTACTGTATGACTACAGAGAAGGCAATGTTTGAAAACTAGTGTGGCTGCAATTTCAACTTGGAGCATGTTGCTAGCTTGTGAGACCCTAGGCTAATCCAAGTCTGGCATACTTGCCATCTGACTAGGCTTTCAAAACAAGAAGTCATCCAAAATTGTGGACATGGAAATATTTATAATTCTACATTTGCATCAAAAAATAGACATGTTCCATGTAGCTTTCTCTACATATGCAACAATTTAATCTTTAACATGTGCTTGCCAATGGCTTAAAAGGGTTCATGCTATCTGTCTTTTTTATAAAATCTTCATAATGTCTTTAATGTTTTTCATTCTTTTCTGCAGCAATCCAGGCAGGAATCAGTGCAGTTGTGTTGGTGAACCCTCCACATTAGATGATAACATAAGGAGGTCATTCTACCAGGTGTGGTATCTCTGTGTCGTTTGTCTCTCAATTGCTAAACATATCTATTTGTTTCCCAGACTGGACTGAAGTGAGGAGTTAAGGAAGGAATAGCAGTGAGGAAGTTGAGTAGCAGCCTTTTTTCCATATATCCATAACAATCCTGATCCCTTTTCTTACACCAGGAATACTGATGATAAGTTCTTTCTCTACCTGTGTGATCTTAGTGTCTCTTGAAGTTTTAAATGGCTATTATAGCTTTTGACAACATACAGTCTGTCATGTCTCATGAGAGAAATCATCTATCTTGTCCAGTTACCTGCCACATGATTTAGAAGAGGGAAACTTTCTATTAAGACAAAGACAATTCTGCTGGAATTCCTTTTACATGTCAGGGAGGTAATAAATGTGACATTTCTTTGCCTTGCTGCCCTTTCAAAGAAAGTGATGATAAACCAAAGTATCTTTCTCACAGTTACAAGAATTTTCCAGTCACTGTCTAAAGATTTCATTAAATTCTCGTTGTTCATGATTACACAATTTTATTTTTGTCATTTATTAGGGATGGGGATAATTTTAATTTACCATAAGCCCTGATGAATTGCATATATACTAGACTCTATCTGTTAATACTCATCTGATTTAGTGGTTGTCTGTTTAGGATGCTTGGGAAAAACTACTCGAATCTGAGAGGTTTGATCAAAGGGATGACTTCACTGTTGTTCTTCAGCCTTCTCTCCAGGAAAGAAATCTGCTGCTCAGACTGGTGAGTAAACTCAGGTTGTGCTCCTTTCTTTCTGGTTTGTGTCTGCTGAGACTGAATGCAATGTTTAGCTGACTTTCCTGTCTAGGCTGTGTGTAATGCTAGAAGACAAGGGTAGTCAGGCACAGGAATAACACACCTCAGGATCAGGTACAGAGGTCTTCAGAGTGGAACTTGCTTCAAACAGCACCAGCCAGAGATCCTGTGTTTTTTGAACACTATGTTCCTGGAGAAATCAAGTTACAGCACCTCTATAGTTCAGGTCACAAGTGTCTGGAAATTGTCACTGCTGCTAATCCCTGATCATGCTCTTGGGTTTGGCAACAAGGGCAAAAAGTGGGTAACATGAACTGTTCAAAAAGGGTTAGAGGAACAAAATATAAAGGTGTTTGTAAGCTGTGTTGAGAAGTACGGTTATTTCCCTGCAGTGAGATTAACGCAGTCTGGGAACTTGGGAATTGATTTTTTTCTGGTATAGCCAGTTGGAAATGAATATAATCAGTGTTACCTGGGTCGCCAGGCATGATTTTGTCATAAGTGATCTTTAAAGGTAAGTTCAAAGGTAAAGACTGTCTAAGATCTGGCAATGAACAGGGAAAATGTTACTGTCTAGATAATGGTTCGCTTAGAGCGAGGTAACAAAATACAACACATTATGTGGTTATTTGTAACACAGGTTGATAGTGAGTCATGGTCTGGTTTCTGATCATTACAATAGCTCCTTGAATTGGAGCTAAATCCACTGGTCCCCTCAGTTCAGTTTCAGAACAAAGTGAACTGGAAGAAGAAATTTATCTTCCCAGAAGGGTAGAGTCTGCTATGTTGCAAAATCTTCTTGCTGCTGAGTCATCTTGTGCCAGGCATGTTTTGTTGATGGCTGGTCCATATGCAAATGGTAGACTTCTAACTTTAATGGCATTATTTTTTCTCTTAGTAAATTGCTCTGTTACTTCTTTAAATGCCATAATATGTTGTAAGATAAATCTTTATTCTGGCTTGTGATACACCTGTAGGGCCGCCATGTGTAACCTTCCAAACTCTTCCAACAGTTAGGTTTAATTTAAAATTGAGCATGTTATCTTAAGGCAAAATCTTCATGTTTCCACTGTTTAAATGCATGTTTTATCTAGAAGAAATATTGTTTATTCCAAATAACTCAAGTGATCATATCTGTATGTCTTTTTGCTCTACTGTATGTTACTAGTGTGATCATGCTTTGTTGTTGCTTTGGTCTTCTTGTCCTGTTGATGTGCAAAAATCATTTACAAAAACAGCATCTTTCTGTCTTGACACACCAGTGGTAACTAAGATCCATAGTAAGTGGCTTAATGAGAATACCAGAGATTGATTTTCTTGTGTATACAAATACTATTTTGAAGATTGAGAACTTTTGTGGCTGCATATTTCATCTTTCCGTACTCTTAATTCTTTTCTCATGCTCAAAATACTTTGCCTTTCAGGGCAAGGGTGGTTGGACTACCACATTGAAGACACAAGTGGAAACTCTGGAAGAGTATATTTTCATGGCTGTGGGCCTCTGGAACAACATGGTAAGCAGTACCACAGGCACTGTTTCTTACTGGACTTAGTATGGATACCTGGTAGCAACTCCACACTAGCCAGGCCTTGAGTAGCAGGGAGGCAGGGGAAGGAAGAATGTAAGAATTATCCCATGGCTGCTGTTCTCAGCTGTGCAGAGAGATTGCTTTTGAACAATGCTAAATGCCCTGCAGTCCCAAGACAAAGCTCACTGTTCAGTGGCTGCTATTTACTACCAAGAACTTTTCAGAAAGGTTTTCAAAGCCCTTTGGGAAGACTCATGGAGAAAATGAGCTGTGACAGACCCTTCTTTTGCTAGTCTTACCTCTGTGACAGGACAGCACAGGACAACTGAGGCTCATCTTAACCTGAGACTATAGCTATTATACTCCTGTTGCTCTGCCCTCTATCTATCCTGCATCCACCACCATCCTTTAATAATGAGTCTCATATCACTGTCTCCCCCTTAACCATCATATTCCTGCTGCTGTTGCTCATAGTAAAAAGGTAAAAGACAACCATGAGGAGCTTTTGTTACTTCCTCAAGGTTGGATGTCCTATCCAGCTGAGGAAAGCCAACAAATTGTGCCTTCTATTAGGTGGGAGAGGTTGTCTGAAAGAAACAAGGACTTTGACCTACTTGACCTTAAACATGATGACCAGTTCTATAGGAGACTGTTTCCTGCTGCAGACTTGAGCTGCTGACAGAAAGCATTTGTGTGTGTGGCTGAGTGGATGCATGTACAGATGGAATGTTTGCATTTTAAAATTAGTGATAGGGGCAAGTGAAGAAATGTGCCTTGCTTTTCAATATGACTGAGACAAAAAAGCAGGCATGTGGATTTGTTCTCAACAGACCAAAGCAAGATATTACTGCTTAGTGTATATTATGTTTCAATATGCCCTGATATCACAAGCTTTGGATAAGATGTTGATTTTACTATTCCCTCTTAGAAATTTTTCAACATTTTCTGCTTTGTTTTCTAAAAGTTTTGTTAACACATACAGTCTCTTCTTTATTAGAAAGAATCTATAATGTTAAATTAAATTACAGTAAATATAAATTGCTTGTTTTACTATCCCCATGTAATAAGTTTTTATTCTGAGAGCCCCTGCTATTCCTATGTCTGTCCAAATTATCCTAGGCATGAAGGAAAAAAGTCTATACTGCTACCTCCTTTTAGTAAACCACATTTAAAAATAAATTCACGCAGTTTGGCATGTTCTTGTTTCCTTTTATGCTAATTCAGGCAGTAGTAATGCTGGTGTAGCCCTGAACTATTAAAGAAACAGGATTTGCAGAAGGAGGCTTCTATTCACCCAGGTGATATATCTAGAAAAACATACAATCACTTTGATAAAAGATGTTATCTTTTAGTTAAAGTTAGTAGGACTTTAGTTAGTAGGAGTGAAAGAGTTAAAAAGTAAGCTGTTGAAGCTTTAACCTTGGCACAGCCATGCTGGCTCCAGTTATCGCTTTTGCTGTTATCTGTGCTATTCCTTGCGATGATGTCAAAGTTCTTACCTCAGTTCTTCTATCATAAAATAGATTAATGATAGATGCATATTGGCTCCTTTATTGTTGTTCTGCCCGAGTTCCAACTAGGCAATTACTTTCACTAGTTGAAGGAGAGATTCCTGAAGTGTCACTTGAACATTTTCTCTCTTTCTGGCAGTTCTGTGTAAAGAAACTGAGTTACTTTACTTGCCTGTGTCTGTGTCCACATCAGCACGGGAGATACTTATCTAGATCACACAATTACAGTCACCCAAACATGACCTATAAGACTCTAGAAAGCAATGGCGTATCCTCAGATACTGACCATTATAAATATTGAAGGTAGTTGGGAGCAAGACACTCAGTATGAACATTCAGTTTGCTGTGAAAAGTGGTCATTTACTCCTGCTTAGCACAGTTTTTCCATCAGCAAATTTGTGAAATGAAATGCTGACTATGTTTTCAGCTAGAGCAGAAAAGGAGTGCTGCTGACTGGAAAGAAACCACAGTGCCACCAGTTTGCCAGCCCAGTTTGTGCCTCTTGAGCAAAAATTGTTTGGGGCCAGTTGAACCAAATGTGTCAGATTCCGAGATCCACCTACTGTGTCAGATTCCAAGATCCATCTAACTGTGGCAATAGATCAGCCTGAATTAATATGTTTTCCAGGATTTATCCATGGCAAGCTGATCTCCAGCTTTGAGTAAGGCCTCCTTCTGTTGCTGGACTCTGCAATTAGCATAGCAGAGTTCATGTTCTTCTGATGGGCTTTGCTTTCATTTTTTTACAAGTCTAGACTATAGCTTTTTTTTTCTTCTGGCCTCTTTCTGTCTGGCCTTTAGATTTCAACTCATGCAGAATCCAATACTAGGCATCTTGAATATGCTTTATAACGAGTTGTGAAAGTATCATGCCCAGTCTGAGACAAGTGTGCTAGCTCCTCCAAATCCGGGCTCTGTAGGAGGGTAGAGGGCCAGGATTTAACTTCTGAAGTTTAATAACGTGTGCAGACATAGTCAACTCAGATCTGATTTCCCTTTTCTGTGCTCTCCAATTCTTTCACTAAGCTTGTAACAAATTCTTTCTGTCCCTTTAGGTGATATTTTTTTTTATTTGCAGCTTCTGCCAGCTGAAGAGCCTTCCTCTTTGCCTCTGTTTCAGTTTTCTGTCTCTAACCCTTTTCTGCACAGACTTTATTTGTCCTCCTCTGGTCTGTCATTGAGCAACCCATTCTTTGGCTTGGTACTCTATTCTTGTCACTTTCATTGCTAGGAGCATTTTGTGGAAACAGCAGAGATGAAAAACCATAAGCAAAATGAAGTTATGCTTTTAAGGATGGTTGCATTAGGGCCAGATACCAGACTCAGACAGTGAACATGCTGTGGAGCCACCAGAACCAGAGCACTGCCACAAAGGAGACAGATACCACATTTGCTTTATTTTGGGGGTTTTCCTCAGTGTGAAGTGATTCTTCTAGCGAGAGGACAGCCTAGGTGATCTGGAGGAAAAGCAAAATGTGGCAAAACCACATATTGCCACAGGCATTAAGGAAAACTATGGCAGCGTTCTCCTCAACTCATTTTCCTATCTGTTTGCTTGAGTCCTTTTGATTTAGTGGAGGTTTTGTAGTACAGCTGGCAATCATCAGAAAGGGCTGTCTGTGGGTTGATTTCTTGTTTGCCTGTGATGTTATTCTGCTGTGACATAAAGGCAGACATGAAAGATGCTTTCAGCACAAAAAGCACTAGCGAGTGTCCTCACCTGATAAAGGTCACTCCAGTTCTACCAGCAAGTCCAGCTAACAGTTCATGCTGACTGATTTAAAAACGGAAGAAAAACCAAGTCATAATGCATTCTTGGGAACTGATAGGAAATCAAGATCATGACTTGTGGAGCAGGAAATACAGCAGAATGAAACTGCATTCAGAGTTTCCTCCTCCTGCTCTCTGCCAAGCTGCCTTTACATTGTTTTGCAGCTTGATATCAGCCTCTTTCCCAGAATAAATATCTGCTTATTGACCAAAGGGCAAAACCTCGAAAATCTGGTGGCAATTGGCGGTAGGGCTGCACTTCAGCCTGGCTGAGAAGGAGCTGAGCTAGCAGGGGCTAAGGGCTTGTCCTAGGCAGGACTGGATATTTTACAAGAACAGTTCTGGCTCTCTAGACGCAATACAATTCATATGCTAAACACGCCAGAGAACAGTCAGCTAAATGGCATTGGGTAGCTAGGAAAAGCTGAGAGAGGCTGGCTGTTTGCTTGAATAGCTTTGATGTTTACCACAAAGAGGCTGGTTGATTCATTTGGCCAAATGCCTACAATTTTACTTCTGGATGTATATCTGGGGGCAAAGCTCCTTTCACATGTGTAAAGAACTTCACACAGCAAGAGATTCTTGTCTTTTGCCTTTTTTTTGTGTGTGTGTAACAAAACTCCACAAACTTAACCCAACCAAACAAGCAAACCCTCCATGCCCCAAAAAACAAACCTAAACCCAAACCCAAACCCATCTTGCAACCAAGAGAGAAACTGAAAACAGGCAAGAACCAGAGTGGGAATAGCACCAGGAGGCTGCCTGTGCCTCTCTTCTGTGTTCAGGGGTTTACACTGACTTAGAGGCTGCTGCAGTACCAGAGTAGACCTGCACACTAACCGGCTTGCAAGACAGACGTGCTGGAGTTCAGGGGATGTTTTGTATGGCCACAGTACAGAACTAGCACTGCATTTCCTCACCATGACCTCTCTGCAGAGGACCACTCTGCTCTGCTGCACAGGAGCCGTCAGTCTTTGCTGGAAGAACAGTGTGTATGAGCCATCTGGAACTTAATGTATTCAATGTCTTTTAGTGAAATTTGTTCTTGTCACCCAAATCCCCACAACATATAAGTGTCTAATGGTTGTTTGAAATTGATTTCCAGCCAAGAAACACCTTGTAATCCCATGTTCTGTAGGATGATTCTGTGCTGGAAGTATATTTTCTTTCAATAATGTAATTAAATAGCTACTTCGCTTCATTCTAGGAGGATGTGAAAGTCTCCAGACTTAACTTTATTCTGAGCATTATTATTTTGCACATTTCAGGCACATTCCTTTCATTGCCCTCCTTCCTTCCCTTCTTCCCTCCTTCCCTCCCTCAATGAAACACAGACTGTTTCTTAAATGCTTCTCTTGAAGAGTATAAACTCTGAATTTTCCCATTATTTTCATTGATGTAACAACCAAAATAGAATATAATATTCCTGCCTACGTGCCATCAAGCCTGCTACTGTTGTATTTTCTAGTCCTTTCCATCCTGTTTCTTATGTAGTCTGCTGGTTCTGGCAGCTGCTGGTGCCAAACTGAGCAGACATACACTGAGGGATCTAAACCCTCAGCCAATTCCTCTGTGTGTGATTGCAATTTAATTATCACCCAGCAAGCTGCCTGAACAGGTGAAGTGATTCTTTGTGGTATTTGCCCCTTTGTGCTGTCAGTATTGAGTTTTGAATCATTCCATAATTTTTCATTACAATAATCCCTTCTCCATCGTGTTACAAGAAGGCCAACAAATGTAAATTCTATAAAGCCTCTGTGGACTTGGAGTGTGCCTTTTGATGCTCCCTAAGTTGTATGATATGTCAATGATTAATCAGTTCTGGAAGACAGAATGAATGAGCAACACTTACAGGGTCAGCATTTGCAAAAGCAGAGTTCATGTGTGGATGGAAGTTTTAATGAGGATGGGAGGACAGTCTGCTCATGTGAGAGGCTTTGTTTTCTTTTCCTTCCTTTTGTAGTTATCCATGTGATATGTTCAGCATAGGAAAATATTTATCCACAAGCCAAAGGAATTTTTAAATGTGTATGACTACATGTATGTATATGAGCCTGATGGAAGATTACAGGCTCTTGAGCCTTTGCATTGCTGCTGCTCTCCCTTCCCTCCCACACAGAGCATGTGTACAATTCCCTTGTTCTCTCCCTTTCCAGATGCAGCCAGTTGGACAGAAACAGCCTTATGGTGTCACAAAAATTGTTCAGGTCCAGTGTCCATCTCAGGTAAAAGGGCTTCCTTATTATTGTGAGACTTTATTCACTCTGCAGAATTTCCAAGTTTCCAAACACTGTTGTTGTTGTTTTCTGAAGTTCTGGGGAATGTGCAAGTGCCCAAGATATTGTGCTGTTAAAAACCAAGTATTCTTGAAGATCATTGGCACAGACTCTTTATTTTATACAGATGAAACTCTGAAAAGAAGAACTTTTGAAAAAAATCAGTTAAATCATCTGCATCAGATTTTTTTTTTAATTCAAAATATATCTACCTAATCTGAATTTATTAATTGCAGATATGAGGTGCAATATCAGTATTAAAATGTGTGTCACCAATAAAATTGAATCCATGTGTTTCATATACTCTAGCTTTTCTGTGATTTGACTCTGCTGCCAGGTTTAACTATTTAAGTCCCTGGAGCTGTCAATAGTCCAGTAATATCTTCAGGATTTGAGCACCTCAGGTTTGAAGAACTCGTTCTAGAAAGTTTTTTCATTTAAGCTCTGACTTTAATAATGATAAAATATTACTGGCATCCAAAAGCTTCTGAACAGCAATTAAAACATCAAGTAAATTGAATTATGTATTTTGTTTGATGTTCGGTTGAAGGCAAGAGGTGGTGCTGTGCCTAGAGCATACCTGGGGCAAGGTTTCAGACCAGGGCTTAACTTTCAGGTCTAACCTGGTTTACTTCACTCATGCAATGTTCATTCAGAAATTAATACTGTAAAGGTTTTTTTCTCTTTGAAAACATACCCAGAAGACTTTAACATCAGCTGACTCTGTTCCCACTAGTGTTGGTAAACATACTCTGTTCACTCTGCAGGAAAATCCATATTTGTTTACATATAGAAATAGTAACTATTCATCTTCCCTGAAGACATCAAACACCAAAGAAGCATCTCAGGTATAGTAGGACTGTGTTTGTATCAGATGGTCTGAGTGTGTTCCAGGGAGTGGGGCAGGTGGGTTGAGAGTGTGTTGTAGTCTAAACAAACAAGGCTATCTGGGAAAGCTAAATACAAAATTCTAGCTCTTCATTTGCATGATTGGCCAAATAATCAGATGCTTAATAGCACATTTTCTCCTCAGTGGGTTTTGTAGAGTGTGATTTAAGGCAGATATGCTCAGCCAGCCTAAAATAAGTCTTGTCTTCACTGTTAAGAACCTATGTGAAACATCTGGATAATGATGTTATTCTCCCTGTGATAACAAGGTAGTGAAAATAGGGCTGTTTAGTCCTACTGTGAAGGAAACTAGATCAGATCCAAGCACTGTGTGGATCTCATTTAATCTCATTTGCACCATAGTGAAACTGAAGACTAATGGATTTTATCTTTTTTGTTCCTGAGGTAGTTTCAGATTAGATATATGGAGAAAAACAGCCATAATTATATTTTTTAAGTCATGGTACTCTGATTCTGAGCAGAATTTGGTGTTCCCAGGCAGCTACAGAGGGAAATGAAAATGTTCATTTTAATGCCTCAGAACATAGTGTCTAGATCACATCTGCACTCAAAATGGCCTGTTCGTCATTGGACTTGTAATACACATTTCTGCTCTCATTTTAACATTATACCTTCTGTTTTGTTACTTACTTGGGGCATATAGACTCTCCATGGGGCAGTGCTAACTACCACTCTGATTCTTGGAAGTAGCTGTAGTGTAGG
Source organism: Sakesphorus luctuosus (assembly GCA_013396695.1). Taxonomy (NCBI): domain Eukaryota; kingdom Metazoa; phylum Chordata; class Aves; order Passeriformes; family Thamnophilidae; genus Sakesphorus; species Sakesphorus luctuosus. Next base: position 152,316 of record VWZD01003721.1, read on the forward strand.
AGGTGTTAAGGAGGGAAGAAGTAACACTATTACGTTTGTGGCAGTTTGGTCAAGGTTTTTTAATAAAAAATTAAAAACCTGAACCAGAACACTGGGGCAACACAGGTAAGTGTCTTTTCCTTAGGCAATTTAGCCCACTTACAGATTTCTGCAGAGAGGTTTGGAGCAAAAGCCTGTCTTTGAGTCTGGTATACTGATGGCCAGCCTTCACTAACAGTAGACCTTGGGGGTGTTTCTGTCAGTAGGCTGCAACCCAAAAGAGCCTGGAGGGCAATCCCTGGCTGCATATACAGGGCTGCATATGGAGAAGGCAGGCTCATGGCCTGCTGAGAAAGGTACAACTTTGTGCTTGGATTTTCAGGGATGTTCAAAGAGTTTCTTGCAAAAAGATGTTGAGAGTGTGGGCACACAAAACGTTGCATGTCTGAGCATAGCATGGCACAGAATCTGAAACAAGTGACTGTGCTGTACTAGTAAGGCTGCATAACTTCTGAGTGGCCTGAGCTTGTGTGTCTTCAAAAAGCATGGACTGAGGACAGGATGAGCTGGGTAGTTGCATATAAAGAAGATGGGAATTTCATTAGTCTAATGCTCTGAGACATAAATGGTTTATCATGACCAAAGTGTAGTAAGACTGATGCAAAATCTTGCCCTGTCTGTCTTTGCAGGAAAGAAGTTATGGAACAAATATTCCCTGTAATGACCGGGATCCGTCTGATACAGTTCCAACTTCAGGTACAGTCCTATGCATTTTTATCATAGAACTACTTCATTTCATGATAGAGGGAGAACAGGAACTGGATTTAGTCAGGAGAGGTACTCTTTTCTTTGGAGTGGTGCACTCTGTTGGCTGTGGCTTTTAAAATCCTTTTTGCAATAACATAAGCAGTTGCATAGCAAGATGCACATTCTCCCTCAAGGATCATTAAAGCTTATGCAAGTGCACCTTCCTGGTACAAACAAAGAAGTGACAGTGGAAAAGACAGGAGGCAGTCAAGTCCTTCACTTGCAGGGTGGTAAAACTGTAGGGGGCTCTGGTTAGTGCAGTCTGAGGGGCAAAATCCATCTGGAGTTCTGTCCTCAGGTTGGTTTGTCTTCCCTCATAAGCTGTGATGGTCCCCAGATAGCAGCTCTGTGCTGGCACCAGAGCTGTGCCTGCTTTTGAGTCGTTTGACCAGTTAAAAGGAATTTGAGTAACAAGAGATGCAAGACTGAAACCTTGCTCCCTCCTTTGTCACTGTAGTTAGTGCCCACTTACAGTACCAGGAATCACTTCTGACTTGATGCCTATCAAATCAGTGTCTGTCATTCTGAGCTCATGCTGTCATTAATATTAAAAATACTGTCTTTGCAACACTTTATTGTGCTTATTCTAAGGAATATTTCTGATAACCATCACAATTTGAAGTTTTCTTTCTTTCCTCTTTTCCTTACACTACCTTTATTATTTATTTGTTAGTTCATAATTTGAAACCAGCAGATATTCGGGTGATTGCTGGCCTGGGAGATTCCATCACAGTAAGTAAAGATCACTGGGATAACCATCAGTAAAATTAGTAATGAAATACCAATTCTGAATTTTTAACAGAGGAAATGGAATATATTGAGTTACACTCTATTGAGCCAAATAAGTTTTTCTCATCTTCTTTTCCCTACTGCACCTTGGCTGGCTGATTGTTACTCATGAGTCTAATCTGAGCACACAGTTCCCATTTAAAGTCCACAAGAGTGCCACATAAGGAAGAGATGCGAGATTAGATTGTGCAGTGGCAAAACCAGCCTACTACAGTGGACTTAGAATAATTGTTTTTGTTTATTGATTGCAGGCAGCTCCCTAAGTATTAGCCCTGAAAGCTGCTAGTAAGCACCATGAATAGCAAAATAAGTTCTGCAGCTACTTGTGTATATCTGTGTATTGATATGATAAATATATATATGATAATACCAAACCTATAAATCTATAGTAATTTATGCTAACTAAATATTTCAGTACAATTGCAATAGAATATCAGATGTGCCAAGTGTAACGTACCTTAAGATTTTTTTGAAGACTATTCTTGGAACCATGTAAACTCATTACCCCTAGACTGGCTATGATCCTCCAATTAGTGATGATAGTTTCTCTGCTCATATTGTAACTCATGTTTCTTACATGTTCTGTGCTAATTACCACATTAAAAATTTGTAGTCTTCTTCCTTGGAGAAACTGAGAGAAGGAAGATATAAAATCACTGTACCACTTTTTATTGTGAGGAACATTTAATAAATTGTTCATTCAGAACCATTGCTATCTTATTTATTCCTTTTTTTTCTTTAGAATGACATGAATAATTTGAACATTCTCAACCACTTTTTCCCCACTTGATCTAATCACAAAATTGATAGAAGAGTCTAATTCACTGAAACAGAGTTCAAAAAGCTCAGTCCTTGATCCTCTTAATCTGTTCTATTTTGGGAAGATGAGGTAGCTTGCTTGGTTAATATTCCTTTCAATTTTTTCCACTAGCATCAGTCAGAGAACTAGTTACTGTAACAAAGTTTATTTCCTGAAGGTGAACTCCTCTTCCTCTTCCAGGCAGCTAATGGTGCAGCATCCAAACCCCATGATGTTCTTGGTGTCCTGGTTCAGTATCGAGGTCTTTCTTGGAGGTGAGTTCCAGGAATTTCCCTCTCAGTGGGAAGGAATCCATTTTCTTTTGATTTGCATATTTGTTTTCTGTACCAAACAGGCTTGCAGACAGTGAATTTGACTTCACAGTTTGTGTGGAGGCACATGGTTGTGCTGTTACTCATGCTAAATAAAATATTCAAACTAGTGGCCATTTAGAGGGTACATGTAGCATGGCTGGAGTAGACCTGGATACACACACAAATGGGATCTTTGTTAAGATTGTCTTTTCTCGTCTCAGGGCTGTAGCTATTGCAAAGGAGCCTTCTAGACCATTGCACTGCTTGCTCATTCTACATTTCTGTCCCTGCTCTTTCTGTGTCCTGTCTGCTCTTGCCCAGTGTGGCCCACGACACCCATTTGCCTCATTTAAAATCAGTGGTCTACAAGAAGCCAGATGGGATCTTTTTCTGCTGCTGCTGCTTCATACACAATATCTATTTCTTTGCCCCTTTCCCAGTGTTGCTTAAATCATGCAGGACAGTTTAATTATGAGTCCATACAGACTTTTACATAAGCAGCAGGTTGTCAGACATGCCAAAAAGACACTCTGAAGAAAGGCAACCATGTTCGCCTGTTATTCTGCGACTCCAAGATTTAACACCAAACCTGTCAGGCTGTTTTCTGTTCATAGTTTCATACCAATCTAAATCACTGCAGCTCTGGAAGTTTAAACAGGTTCATACACTCATCAAATGACCTGGGTTGGAAGGGACCTTAAAGATCATTCAATTCCAACCCCTATGCCATGGGCAGGGACAGTTTGCACTACACCAAGTTGCTTAGAGCCTCATCCAAGCTGGCCTTATACACTTCCAGGGATGATTCTAATGCACTTCAAAATATTCTATTCCAGATTAAAGGGATACTGTAGAGGTGTTCTAAGTCAAATATTGTATCTTTAATAATTACTGAAATTTTGGGTGAAAAAAGAAGTAAACTAGTATATTTTATTCTGCAACATGAAAGGAGGGCAAAGAGCACAAAGACCTAGTGGTGAGTTTTACCAGTCTAGTAGTAGTCTTCTAGCTGAGTGAAATGGGGGCAAGGGGAGGCAAAGGATATTAATTACACTTATCACTCTGAAATGTATGCTTCTAGAACTTTTTGTTATGAGTGCAAAAGATCTGTTAAGTAAAAATAGAAGTAATAAACATTTCAAAAGGTACAACAATAGCAGAGAGGGCAGCTTTAAAAAAAATCGCATTTCTTTCAGCTAAGTTTGAACATACGCCAAAACACGTGAAAGAGCTGAAAGGACAGCTAGTGTCCAGGGCTTCTAATATGATTGTCATGCTGATGACAGTGTCTCTGATGTCTGGGGACGCACACCAAGAGCTGCTTCGGGTTACCACAATCCCCAGTGTGCTGTGTACATGTGCAGAACCCCCAAAAGGGGGCGATCTATTACCTAATTCACTGCCTTACCGAGTCCGTCCGGCCTTGGAACAATTCTCTCCTGTTCTTTCTTTTTAACAGTGTTGGAGGAAATGAAAACATAAGCACAGTCACGACACTAGCAAGTAAGTGACTTTTCCCACGAATCTGATAAGTATCTGAAGCTGTTTATTATTAAAATAATAATGATATAATAAAAGGAGACACAGGAAAGAGCTACAGTTTGTAGCATGACACAACCAACCCCTTTGTGTTTAGTGTCCAGTGCTGAGTAAAAGTTGCATAACAACCAGGCTGTAGTATGCTCTGCATGACTTAAACGTGCATTTTGTAATTCCTAGAGTCTGATTGCTTCAGTATCCTTCTGTTGATTATAGTTCTGTCCAAGATGTGTTTGGGGTAGATCAATCAAAGATCTTAGCTCATAGCCTAAAGAAACTGTTTTGACTGTATGGGAAAGTTGCTTCAGGCAGGAGCAGAATCACGTTACAAGGTCGGATTTTACATGCTTTTTAAAGGTCAGGACATTTAAGATCTGAGGTGTTTGGAAGGCTGGTTTGTAACCTAAGATCTAGAAGGGAATCTGGGGTCTTTGGGGTTAATACATCTGGGGAGATTGGGCTAAAGGATTTGATTCCAACCCATCTGCAAGTTAGAACATGATGTCATGAGAATCTTATGCCTGAGTGTAGGGTTACTCAGCCTCACTTACCAGGCAAATGACATTGCTAGCTGAGATGATCATGTTAAGTGATCAGATATCTGAATTCATGCATTTCAGAAGTCTTGAAGGCAGGGATAGATTTGTATGGTGATGAATCTGTACATTTATTATGCTCAAAGATTTTGGGTTTTTCAATAGGTATGTCCTAAAGCTTTGTAATGGTCTTTTACTAAGGTCTAATCTTTATAGCCTCATTTACTACCTGCTGCAGGAATCAACATTACAGGGTTCTGTCTTTTTCTGCAGATATTCTTCGTGAGTTCAACCCATCCTTGGAAGGGTATTCCACTGGCACTGGAACGCAGAATTCAGCAAATGCTGCCCTCAACCAAGCTGTGGCAGGGGCTCGTGTAGAGTAAGAGGAAAACTTTTTTATCTTCAACAGAAATTTGTTTTTTTCCTGTAGAACTCTTTTATGACTGAAAAAAGCCAAAACTCTGGATTTTGGCAGGAGCATAATAAGCCAGATAGGCAAACCCAAAGAGATTTCTTTAGCCCAGCTCTAGCATGAAGGCCAAGAAATGTGATAAGCACTTTGCAGTGTTTCTAATCTATGACGAAGTATTGCTTTTATTGTTAATTTATTTCTCCAGTATTTTCAGCCAAGAAAGCCAAAACGCTTTACAATCACTGCTTAGAAAGCTTCAGATCCTTGTCCTGTTGTGAGTCAGAGAGAAGATATCCCCATTTTATAGGAGGTATATTCAAATACTCTTGGCAGCAGGACAGAGTTCATGTAGAGAAACTGAGAGAAAATTGGGAATTTTTAAATTTCAAGTCTGACAAAGATGGGAATTAACTAGGGATCACTATGCTCAGTCTTCAGTGCAATTCATATCCAATATTTTTTCCATTGGGAACACTTCTTATAAGACATACTTCAGTGGCTTGAGGCCTTACAATAACATTGATACGTGCACAGATGCTTCAGTGGTATATGTATCTATGGCATCTGTCTGACGTCAGGAAGGAGAAAAGTATATTTTCTGTATACCTTGTAAAAGTGCAGCTATGAAGCACATGCAAAGTGGTTGAGAGCCTGTTGGATGCTAATTATTTTCTCCTCCCCCCCTCGCCCATCACCGTCTCAAAATACAACCTATTTTGGGTATCATATATACCATTCAATGAAAATTAGACTTTCTCAGGTGTTCTTATCCATTCATCAGCTTTCCTTTTTGCTTTGGTGTCTATGCAGGATTTCTTTTTTATTTTCATTATTTTACTTTTGTTTTTAGGGATGTTCCTGAACAGATTAGAAAACTGGTGGACCGCATGAAGAACAATACTGTGAGTTTAATGTGTCATTAGAATCATAGAATCGATTGGGTTGGAAAAGACCTCAGAGATCATCAAGTCCAACCCTTGGGCCAGCTCCAGTCCATTTACTAGATCATGGCACTCAGTGCCACGTCCTATCTGCGTTTAAAAACCTCCAGGGATGGGGAATCCACCACCTCTCTGGGCAGCCAATTCCAATGCCTGATTACTCTCTCTGGAAAGAATTTTTTTCTGATATCCAGAAAAAGCTTAAATTTCCCCTGGCAGAGCTTGAGCCCGTGCCCCCTTGTCCTATTGCTGAGTGCCTGGGAGAAGAGACCAACCCCCACCTGGCTAGAACTTCCCTTCAGGTAGTTCTAGACAGTGATGAGGTCACCTCTGAGCCTCCTCTTCTCCAGGCTAAACAACCCCAGCTCCCTCAGCCTCTCCCCATAGGACTTGTGCTCCAGTCCCTTCACCAGCCTTGTTGCTCTTCTCTGGACCCGCTCCAGCACCTCAATATCTTTCCTGAACTGAGGGGCCCAGAACTGAACACAATACTCAAGGTGTGACCTCACCAATGCAGAGTACAGGGGAAGGATCACTGGTCCTGCTGGCCACGCTGTTTTTGATGTAGGACAGGATCCCATTGGCCTTCTTGGCCACCTGGGCACACTGTTGGCTCATGTTGAGCTTCCTGTCAATTAGTACCCCCAGGTCCCTTTCTGCCTGGCTGCTCTCCAGCCACTCTGTGCCCAGCCTGTAGCGCTGCATGGGGTTGTTGTGGCCAAAGTGCAGGACCCGGCACTTGGCCTTATTGAACTTCATCCCATTGGAATCAGCCCATCTCTCAAGTCTATCCAGATCCCTCTGCAGAACCCTCCTGCCTTCCAGCAGGTCGACACTCCCTCCCAACTTGGTGTCATCAGCAAATTTGCTGATGATGGACTCAATCCCCTCATCTAAATCATCAATAAAGATGTTGAACAGGACTGGACCCAACACAGATCCCTGGGGAATACCACTACTGACTGGCCGCCAGCTGGATGCGGCTCCATTCACCAGCACTCTCTGGGCCTGACCCTCCAGCCAGCTCCTAATCCAGGAGAGGGTACACTTGTCCAAGCCATGGGCTATCAGCTTTTCCAGGAGTATATTATGGGAGGCAGTGTCAAAGGCCTTGCTGAAGTCCAGATAGACCACATCCACTCATTAATATCTTTACAATGAAGTTACATGGCATCATTATTTCTAACAGACCAACAGCAGATGCCACAGTGAATGCCAAACATTAAAGCCATAGGTACAGCAGTGCACAGTGTAATCCTTCCTAATGCAGAGTGTGAGTCAGCACAAAGTAATCTATAGCTTTCTCTTACCAGCACATGATATTACTATCAAACACAGCTAATTGTAATCTTCTTATCATTTTTACTGGAAGTGGCTGTAAAATCAGTGCTGTTCCTTCCCCTCCCAACCTATGTCACCCTGTAAGGTGATAGAGCTTTTTCTCTGGGAGGATTTTGCTGTGGTGCTATTAATTATCTTGTAAGTAGATGATTTTAGCAGCAATAATGATACCTGCTAGGATGTTGAGGGCAAGCTTTTTAAGTAGCAAATCATGTGACGTGAACATGTGAAGTGAGGAAGGGACCTGTTTTCTTTAAAAGCATTTTAGTTCCTTCTTTCATCTAGCCATCAGCTGATTTTTGACTTACATATTTGTTGTTAGGAATTATTTGATTAATGATCTGTAAAAGACACATTATGCTGAGGATTGCTTGCATATTTTTCACCTCAGCTCATGCTTTGAATGTTTGCTGTTTGTAATTTGACAAATGTGCTAAGCAATCAGCGACCTAAGTTACATTATAATAGTTTGGCTTTTCAATTGTGCATTTGGAAAGCAGCCAAAAAGCCTTCAAGATAACTCTGTGTGCGTGTCTAGTGTAAATACTCTGCTGCATACATATTGGCAAAAACATTTGCAGTACCTTCCTTTTTGGTTCACTGTCTTGTAAACCAAATTTCAATCTAACGACTGTATCTGAAATGAGATTAAAAGAAATAGCAACTAAAAATGAAGGGTTGAATGGTTTTTGTTCAAGTCATTCAAGGCCTCTAAGCACTACTCTGTCATATTTATCAGCCTGGGAATGTTATACAACAGAAATTAATGCACATATCTTTTATTTAAACAGCAAACATTTTTATTGAACCAATAAACTTTTTTCTGGTAGATGTCATGTATCTTTGATTTAAGAGCTCCTTTTTCACCCTCTTTTAAAACACCTGATGAGTGCTGGAAAAGAAGTTTCACCTCTTGTAATTTGGATAAGTACATTTTGACACCAAATTACTGAACTACGTGTCTACTAGCTGGGATATGTTGTCTCCTGAGTTTCAAGGAAGATGTTTTTAAAGCACTTGAGGCTGATGCGCCGTTGCTGCTTTTCTTACTATTGTTTCGCACTGAAGTTAAAGCATCAGGATATTGAGTACAACCACTACTACAGGCTACTAAGCATGTCTGAACCTTTCCTCAAAGCTAAGATGGTGTTTATTTGCAGTAACATATTTACGTTGATTTAGTCATCTATCTCTTTGCAAAAGCCTTCCAGAAAAAAAAAGAGCTGTATTTTTTTTGCCATTATTGTTGGATAGAGTTAATATTTCCCCACTAATCTTTGCAGTTTGTCTCTCTGCAAGACTGAAATACATTGCCCTCCAGGGTTTTCCAACAGGGTATCTGCATTATTTATAACACAGTAAACCACCTACCATAATTTTTACAGTGAAGATGTATTTCTGGAACTGCAAGAGGATTCACTCTGTATACCCAAGATATTGCTTAAAAAAGCATGGACATAGATTTTGAGCAATAGTTTTCTGAAGCAAATAATTTTGCATGATGACGCTGATATTGTTAACCTGGTTTAGATCATAGTATTTTCTACATCTTCAGTCATGACTACAAATTTGGTTTTGTTGTGGATGCTTAGAGAATTGCAACCAGGTACTCTGAGAAATGGGAAAATTGTATTTAGTATGTTGCCTCTTCCTTGTGTCCTGTTTTTTTTAATTAATGACTTTCATTCCATCTTCCTCTGTGTGCAGAGAATAAATTTCCAGACTGACTGGAAGCTCATAACACTCTTCATAGGAGGAAATAACTTGTGTAGATTCTGCGAAGATCCAGTGAGTTCCCTGTTGCCTGCAGCATGAACTGGGCTGGGCTGGGCACAGAGTGTTTATGCATTGCAAGGGGTGAGAGGGAGGAACTCGGTGGGTGAGACCAAAATGAGGTAGATCTTAATTGTGCAGCTCTGGAATGTGACTGCACTGAGACCTTCAGATTGTCCAACCTAATGTTTTGATAATGTTAGCACTACCTTTAGAACGCCTGTAAATGACATAATTGTTGCTACTTCCTTCTACTGTTAACCTTAGTTAACATTTTGTTGCATAGTCACTTTTCCTTTTGTAGATAAAAGGTCAAGAGTTTTTGCTCCTCTTTGCCTTGTGCACAGTCACACTCCTAAGTCTTACTTTATGGTCTTTTACCATTTTCAGTACTATGGGAAAGGTTCTAACCACAGTTCATGCAAATATAATTATATATAGTGTAGTATATATTGTATATGTACATAACATACATACTGTATCTAGCCTTTGATATGTGTGATTATAGAGGATGTGAAAGGCTGTGGCAGACTCCTCACCTAGGGATGAGGGTTACCTACTTACAAGCTATAACTTTTTAAGCACATACTTTTCATTTTGCATGATTAATTTGAGATCAGGAAAAAAAGTAAAACAGCACAGTATGATGGTTATAAAACAAGGAAGGAGCAAATGAAACCTTTCTCCCTTCTGCTCCTGACCCAGACAAAAAAAGGCAGTTGCACATGACTGGCAAGGAGATAGCATGCCTGCATCCAAAGATCTTTGTGGTGCACAAATACAAATAGTGCTAACCACAATGCTCTTGGTGAGCTGTGATTTAGGAAATTAATAAGGGATCTGAGCCATCTAGTTCTGTAGAGTCAGCAAGTGGGGCTCTCAATAAACTTCTACTTGAAATAAAGTGAAAGAGAAATAAGGCCGAAAATAAGACAAGCAGGTCTCATAAGAAAGTTTATTTGATTGTTGAATAGGTCCTCAAGTGAAAAAATAAATGTTGGGTTACTTGAGACAATAAAATTAGAGGGTTTAAACCACTAAAATGGAACAAGCAAATTTTGGCACTGAAAGGCAAGTATATGAAGTTTTGCCAGTGATTATTTGTGGCAGGCAAGGAACATGTGGGAGATATGTCCTAATAGTCCATATATCAGGAGCAAACTTATTTTTACACAAATTGTTATCTCCTAAATTTGGTCCCTGTTAGTGAGTTGTTAGCCATACTTTTAAGACCTGCCCAAGCAAGCCTGGGGATTGAGAATGTTGTGATGCCTGGTAATACCCTCTGAATTTTCGCCCTCACTGTAACCAGTGGCTGCTAGATCCTTTCTTGCAAGTGAGACAGCTGTGATGGGAAGGAGGAAAAGCAGAGACAGGACAGTTTTGCCTGTGACTGTTACTTTTGACCCAAGAGTTAGAAACATTAGCACTGTCGTGAGAGACTCTTAACTAGTCACTGTTGTGCCTGCCTCAGTAAACTGGTAATAAAATTCAACTCTCTTGCTTCAACAGGTACGCCATTCTCCCGATAACTACATCTACAATCTACAGATAGCTTTGGACTTACTTCACAAAGAGGTAAATCAAACTTTTCTAGTATGTGGGAGCCAGGATCATGTATTCGTGTTCTGTTGGCAAAGCAGTCACTGATTATTGATTAAGAATTTGTTTACTTGCTTTCATCTGCAGAGGTGCTTGCCTGCAGGAGAATCTTTGGGAAAGGCAAAAAGGCTGGAGAATTATTTTACCAAAGGAGTAAAGATGTGCTTTGTTCTAGCTGATGTGGTGTGGATAAATAATATTAAAAGTATTGTAACAAAGTACAACAAGAGTGTTATTCCTTGACTGGAAAATGCTTTGCTTGCTCATTAAACTGCAAATAAGTATATTTTTGTGGTCATTAAGAGAGAGATTCTGATATTCCACCTGAGGGTAAGAATGATAAGAGTACCTGAAGCCTTAGCAGGTGCCTCAGTCACGCTGAGACAAACAACTTTTTTGGCCCTTTTTGAAGCCATCATATTCAAGTGCCCAGCCATCAACATTGAAAATAGACCTAGGGTAGTACAGGCGAGGGCTGTAATTTAGTATTGCATGTGTGTGGGATTAATTATTGAGAAAGTACTTTGGACACCTCTGTTATAAATAATGCAAGCTGCTTGAATCAGCAGGCTGCTACCCAAGGTCTGCTGTGGCTGTGCAGGGGCAAAGACAGCACTCCGTGCTCCAGGAGTTTGCAATGGGTTTGATTATTCTCTTGGCAGGTTCCACGGGCTTATGTGAACCTAGTGACAATCCTTCCCATAGCGAGACTTCGGGAGCTGCATGCATGGAAAAACAATACCTGCCCAAAGCTGCTTATGAGGTTTGAAGTTGATTTATGTTGCAGCCCTCATTGCTCACAGAAGGCTGCAAGGTCTTTCTGGGAAACTTTTTTCCTTAAAAGGAAAAGGCTCTGGTATTTCAGGCCACCAAACACCTTCCTCTGTGCATGTGCATTTTCATTTCAACACAGCATTTAGAAACACTTGTCTGCCTGTCACTGCCTCTGTACCTGAGCCCTGCTGTTACCACTTTTAGTGGAGGTGCCACTTTAATGACTCGCCACTTACTCTGCAAATGAGTTCAAGCCAGAGCACAAAGAGCTCAGCTATACACTCTTTGGCAAAGACAGAGAGACACTAAGACACAAGTTTTTCTAGTTTTATTTACGGATTTACATTTCTGCAGTCTGAAAACTCTCCCTCTTGTAATCTTGTTGCTGATTTTTAGTTTTATTGCTAATTAGTCTCTTAAGTAGATGTCGGGGATGCTTAATTGTGCCACTTGTTGCTTTATGGCGCAAGAGTCCTCCCAGGTCAGCATGAGTCCACCACTGAGGTGACAAGTCTGCACCCTTGGTGGATTTTGGTGACTGAGGTAGGGTCCTGCATGTCCCCACAGCCTTGCTTCTGGCAGGACTTGCTTGGTTTCAGAACAGCACATCTCTGCTTTTCTGGACAGACAGGGAGAATAACCTCATCTTATGAGTGTAGGCAGCCACTGAAGGTGTTTTTACAGGAAGAAAATAGATGCAACCCTCTTGCTCTGATTTAAGGGCTCTTGTGGCTGTCAGTAGAAAATTAGTTTTGAAACTCAGACTGCTGGTGCTCCTGATAATCAGGTGTATTTTTTCTTTTTAGCAAAGGTTACTGGCTAGAGCACACAAGTATCTCAAGCATCTCAAGGCCCTAATCGTTGGGCAAGTGTAGTTGGTAGAGCCTTCAAGATTAGATTATCTCATGGTACCTGTAACCTTTTCCCATCACTTCAGGTGCCAAGCTGAATTTAACATTTGTGTGTCTGGCAGCAAGCCAAGTGGATAGGGTAATAAGAAGACCCTATATGGGATAATAAACAACATTCTGTTGAATTGAAGAAGGACCTGAAGGAAGCTTTTGATCTCGAAAGCTTGTTTCTTTTCCTCTGAGAGTAACAAATAACTAAGTCTCTGCTAATTTTGCCTTGCTTATGTTACTGAAACTTCTGAACACACAATTTATATTTCTATTGCCTTTCATATAGATGTACTGTGGAAGTAACATCTGCTTTTAGTTGCCCTCCATTAAGACAAATTTGGAAGTGGTAGAGATCTGTGTATACTTCAAGTGTATCAACTGCATCTAGGGCAGTCCCGTGGTGTAGTGGAGAGCACTCCGGTCTCCGACTCCCAAGGTTGCGAGTTCGAGTCTCAGTACGGGCGGCCCCGGCAGTTCAATGCCTCCCTGCCATCCGATCCCGTCAGATCTCGGTTGACATCTCGGATGCCAAGCAGGGTCAGCCCCGGTTAGTACCGGGTGCTGTAGGTAGTCCTAAGGACTTCACTGTCACTGTCCAAGCTTGCTCGGCCGTGGCAAATGAGCCTTAGGACTTAAACAGTGGGGCCAGTTCTGTGCATGCTGTGCCTCATCTAAAAAATCCCCTGCGCAGGCTCGGAGGGCACACGTGTGGGGTGAGCCCTTCCCAAATCTGCATTTGCGAAGATTGGCCGTTATTATTATTATCAACTGCATCTATATAGGAGGTGTTTCCCTAAGAGCTCTCTCACAGATGCTTGACTGTGGTCATATGTCAGGAATGTTCAAAGGAGTCCTTTTTCTTGATTGAATTTCTCAAGTAATAATGAGACATGCCCAGGAAGAGGGAGCTTCCCAAGAAAACTATTCATGTGCTAGAAAGATAAAAACTTCAGGGAGGGATAGTCAACATGAGTTTGCAGAATCTTAAAATGGTTAAGGTTAGAACAGCTCTGTAAGGATGGAGATTCCAGCATCAGTCTTGGTGACTGTTTTGGTGCTCTACCATCCTCCCTGTGAAACATCCTGTAATTTCTGACTCTCTCAGTTGATTAGAATGAATTTGTGGGTACTCCATCTTGAAGGATGCTTGCATAGTTCTGCTGAAGCCAACTATGTTGTGTAGGTGTACTTATGAACAGTTTTTGTGGCGGGTTGGCCCCAGATGACAGCCAGGCACTCCACACGGACACTCAATCACCCCATTACAGCAGCATGGGGGAGAAAACAAAGATTGTGAGCTAGAAAATTCATGGATCAAAATAAAGACAGGTAAGCCACTTATCAAGTATAATCACAGACAAAACAGACCTGATTTGGAGAACTTAATTGTATTTATTGTCTATGATAACATAATTTAATTACCAATTCAGGTATTGGGAAATGAACAAACAAAAAGTTAAATAGTTAAAGCTCCTATCCTCCCTCCTTCTCAGGTTCAACTTTGCTCTAAGCACCTCTCCCTCCACCCTTGTTACTTCCACAGGGCACCCTCAGTCGATTCAGTGAGGCATGGATGGCACAGGGGCTTGGGATCTGGATCCGGGATCTCTCTGCCACTCCTTTCTGCTCACTCTTGTTCTCCGGCATGAGTCCTTCAGAAGTGTGCATCCACAGGCTGTGGTTCCCTCCAGGAGTGCCTGCTCTGCCATGGAGCACCTCTTCCTTGCCTCCCCTGTTCTCTCCTCCTCTCCATCTCTGGTGTTTTCTGCCCTTTCTGAAGTAGGTTTTTACAGAGGCAGCACCACCTTGGCTGAGAGGCTCAGCCATGCCTGTGGTTGCGTTGTTAAAGCTGTGTCCAGCACAGTCAGCCCTGGCCTCTCCTCACAGACATCATTCCTGATGCTGAAACCTTGCCATAGGTACCCAATAGTTTTTGCTTGCATGGAGACTTTTCCTCTTTAATTTAATTTTCCTCATTAATTTAACCCTAATAAATGCGTTTCTGCTCAAGAAGTGACACCATGCAGAAACTCTAATGAGAGCTAATGCTCTTGTTGAGTGGCCTTTCAGAGAAATCCCTCTTGGAGCTTTTAATCCCGTTGTTTGTCAGCTCAGGAACAGGGCAGATTGCAGCAACATGCTCTTATCCCACAGGATTCTGTGCCCTTGTGTCATAACCCCTAAGGAAAATTCCAATGAGTTAAAGAAGTTGATCTACTTTAACAGACAGTATCAGGTAAGACACATGGCACTTGTTACAAGTTGAATGTCATCCTCCTGTTGATCAAGGGACCACAGGTGGGCAAATATTAGAAAGTGAAGGACAGTTGCCAGTCATTTTAGTGACATATTTGTACTTGTGATTAAAAAAAATGTGAGGGGAAGGTGGGAGTAGGCTAAGATCTTTGCAACTCTGTTTCACTAAACCAACAAAACAGATAAGAAGAAAGCTGTGGAGAGCCTTTACAGAACCGTAGACAGTAGAGTATATCAGAGCTAGCAGTTATTTGGCCAGTTATGTTATTGGAGACCAGATGAAGTTAAACAACATGGTAACTCAGGAACAAGCCTTCAGAATTGCATGTCAGCCCAAACAAAAACTCTTTGGTGGTCCTGGAAGATCTTTTTGACAGAAAGCCTAATTAATTACTGAGCAGGCTGCCAGTCCTTGTCAGTCAGGCAGCCATTCCTGGGCTGTCCCTCTGCAAAGAAACCAAGGGTCCATGTCAAAAAAAGGCAGCTGCACTGACTGCCTTGACAGCTGAAAACTGTGGCCACGCCTGAGGTTCTGCTCTAAGAAGGGGGAACCCCTGGGTAAGATATAAATGGATGGAAGGACTTTATGAGATGAGCATAGAAAAAGGAACAATGATGACTTTTCTTTGACCCTTTAGGAGAGAACCCGCCAGTTAGTGGAGAGTGGAAGGTATGACACAAAGGATGATTTCACAGTGGTTATGCAGCCATTTATGACTAATATGGAAATGCCAAAAACACAGGTAAAACCAACCAAAAATACAGTCCCAAAATTAAATCCTGGTGATATTCCCCAGTCTTGTCAAAATTGTCTTAGTCTGTATATGAGGCCAGCAGGTTTTTTACCTAATAATTACTACATTCAGTTAAATTAGCATCCAAAATTGCAGAAAATGTTTGTGGAATAACAGAGATCTTGGCCAGTAGGAATATGTACCTTGCAGACGCAACTTGGGGCACTCCAATTGGACAACCATGCAGTAGATATTTTAGTTCAAAGTCTTCATCAGAAAGCACTTACTCTATATTCTCTAGGCACCAACAAGTCCTTTCCAGTACCCTGGTAAATGACTTTTAGTAGAAAAAGCCATGTGTTTCAAAACATTATCATGTGTAATTCTCAAGAAAAGTAAAGAATACAATCAATATCTGTGCCCAGGTGTTCTGTACTCGGAGCCGTAGCGGTCTGTATTCTTTGTTACTTTGGAAATCCTGTATTAAAAAGCTTTTAAAGGCTTCTTAGTTTTGAGTTACTGACATTACCAGACCTGGTTTAATTCTCTTGGTCTCAGAGGCCTTTGCAGCTACTTTGGTTAGAAGTCAGCTGGGATATCTTGCTGGAAGAGAGAGGGTATAATGCACAGCTTGTTGCACATTTACTGTCTCTGTGACAGCACCTATCTTGTCCTCTAGGAGGGGCGGCCAGATGATTCATATTTTGCTCCAGATTGTTTCCACTTCAGCCAGAAGGCTCATTCCCAGATTGCACGTGCTTTGTGGAACAACATGGTAAGGTTTTTCAGTGTTGTGTTGGTCTCACCTTGTTCACTCCGTCCTGCCCTTGGCAGCAAAAAACTACTAGGCAGCTAGCCATATCTCTTCTGGATTCTGTTTATGAAGGAAAAGAGTGATCATATGAAGAAAGGTCACCAAAATTGTTCCACCAGTCGTGTCAAACTGGTAAATCTCGGTATATGTTAAGGCTGGGGGTGTTTGGACTTCCTTCAGGAAGGTGATACCTGCCAAGTACATTGATCAGCAGGTCACCTTCATGGTATCTGGGAATTAACCCCTTCAGCACTCAAAGCAGTGCATGGAGGCAGCTGCCAGCATTGGTCTTGCTCTGCTGCAGAAGTGGTTTCCAGTGTCTGGCAACACAGCATTATCCATTGCTCTCTGACACTCATCTGCTTTTCTTCTGTGCACCTCCCCTTTTTATTTTCCCTGCAGCTGGAGCCCTTAGGGGAGAAGACAGATAATCAGCACATGGAGGATGAGATTGTTCTCAAATGTCCAGCTACGGTCAGTTACAAGCATGTCTGTGTTTATGTGTGGGTGGTAGGGGTGACTGGGCATCTGTGTGAGCCTTTACCAACTGCCTGGAGTGCTGTCTCTGTAAGTAGGGTCTCCTCTGCCCCATGTAGTTTGTGCCACTGCCACCAAGAGCATCATGAGCACTCGCCCATGAGATGAGGGGCAAACTCATCCCAGGAGTAAGCTTCCTCACAGTCACACGTCACAGTTGGCCAACACACAGTTAAGGTCATTAAATAACCACATTGAATGACAGAGCTTCAGTGTGGGGGAATAGAGCAATGATGGCATCAGACAGCACAGCTCTGCAGATGTCACTGAGGCTACCTTGCAGTGGGACCACAAGCTTCTTGTTAATCACACACAGCAGAGTCCTGAGGATATTCTCTAGCTTCTGTCTGTATAAAGATACAGCCTCAGGTTTATCCTGCTGTTACAAGGATTTTTAAAAGGCTATTTTTATTCTTTCCTTTTTGTTTGTTTTCTTTTAATCCCTGAGATTCATTTGCATCAATGTGCTAATCATCTACAGACATCTTAGAACTGAAATTTGAGGAATGGAAATCTCCACGTGTTCCTCTGATGCTTTGCATTGACTCAGGTTGCCTTGTTTTGTAGGCTGAGCCATTCCTGAGGACGTACAGGAACAGTAATTACACATACCCTAACCACACTCCAGTAAGTGTCAACATCACCATCCCTCTGTTACTCTGCTGCATCTGTTCCTGTATGGCAACCAAATGAGTCACATTCTGTACCACAGGTGAAATCTGTCTTTGGCCAGAGGGGCTTGGGAGGCTGAGTACACGGTGCAGAACAGGGAAGCACTCCCTGAGTTAGACAATGTGCATCCAGAAACACCTGTAGGAACACATGCTCAGACAGCACAGTTATCAGTCCAGGGTGCTATGCTGTTCTGAGCAATACTGAGTATGATTATTGAATTGAGCAACCAATACCTGTCAAGTTAATTACATGCCGAAGAGGCTCTGGTTTATCCACATGGCCTCTTCTAGGAAGGTCCTAGTTACTACTGACTGTATTTGCTAACCAAATGCTATTCAGCTTTCTTCTTCTCTTTAGAATTATGGAAGCCAGCTGCCATGTGAGGACAGATCCCCATCCTCCCCTCCTGCAACTTCAGGTAGTCTTGTCTGTTTTATGGTAAGAGATTGAATTACCTTCGACTGTCCTTCAAGATGAGTGTTAACTTTTGCTGAAATGACTGCTGGACTGTGAAAAACACTGCTCAGAAATGGTATCAGGTTTTTCAGCAGCTATTTAACACATATAATGTCATGCTGTCACGCAAGGTAGCTTTCTGACTAAGTAGCTCCACTGAACTCACTGTCAGTGGAAAACTTCAAAATATCTTTTGATAAAATCCAAATCTGAGTTCTGACACAGTCTATAAGTGATACCATCTAAATCTCATGGAAAGAAACTGAAAATCCAGCTTCATGCATGTTAGTCTCAAACATATCAGTATTTGGTTTTTCAAATAACTTAATATTGTCTTCTCTTTAGTCCTCTTACATCTTCTTAAAACTTCCATATACTGTTCCTGCTTTGTGTAATTCTGTGTGATTTTACCTTCACCTTGGTGCTGGATATTGTTTGCCACTTATACTGTTATTTGCTCCTTGCTCTTCTGTCTTTTCAGTAGCAATGTTAACCATTGACATATTGAATAATATGCATATGCTGCTACTACAATCACATGAGATGAGCTGGAAACAGCTCCTGATTTATCACTTGGGTATTGCAAAAGCAACGTGACAGGGCATCACAAGACACAATGGCATATTTCACATGCAAAGTAGCAAAAAAGAATAGCTATTTCCTATCCAGGTTCAACTGCATCTCTTTCCTTTGCAGTGCATTCCCTAAAGCCAGCTGATGTGAAAATTATAGCAGCCCTTGGGGATTCTTTGACGGTAAGAAGATAGTGTTTTTACTGTTCTCTTGGTAAAACTGCAAACATGTGCCTGCTCTGGTGGAGGGGAAAGAGCTATTGTACCTAGAAGCAAAGATCTGTTCATTCATGGATGATAAAAGATCTAGCAGCTAGAACAAGAAAGAAGGTGTCAGTCTTGCAGCATTGTGTTACACCCACACACATATTCACGTGCTTTTGAACTCAGGCTAAAACACTCACAAATCCTTTGAAGAGGTGCCTGTGTAGTTTGCTGAATTGGAGACAGAAGAGAACAGATGCTGTTGAAACTAATGGGACACAACACAAGGCTTAGGTTACTGTTCCTTTCAAAGATTTTTCTGGTTAGGAATGGACTCATGAACGTCTCCTTCTGCCTCTGTTCTTTCAGGAACAGAATGTGACTAAGGGGTGTTGGATAATAGCATTTTATTTACTTGAGCTTCAATGAGATAAGGATGTATGGGGTAAGAGCCCTCTGACTTGATGCATTTCAGAAGATACTCAGTCTGAATTTTTATCAAATGTAGTTCTTGTTGATGATACCAAGAAGGAATATATCTCAAAATCCAGATGTCTAGTTATGTCTTTCTATCTAATTGTTTCACACTGGTTAAGGACTCAAAATTCTACAACCAGGTCAGAGGAAACACTGGACAGAGAGATGTAATTGGAACATATGTTTCTCTGAATCTGAGTCTTAACAAGGACATTGTATGTACAAAACATGAAGCCTTTACAACAGTCTGGCAGACATGTTGCTACAACTCCTATGCAGAGGAGGCTACTGAAATAAACAGAAACATTTGAATGCAAACCTGCAATATTAATGAATTAAATATACTCTGTATATGGTTGTGGTTGTCATACTGTAATATCTAGGACCCTGCAGATGTTTCTGCTTCTAAGTATAGGCTGTAGCAACCAGGAATAAAATCTGCTTTCATAGAATGCAGTGATGTATTGCTGTTTGAGAGCTGCACTTGACTTGTGCATAGTTATTCCTGACACCAATATTCTGTTAATTTAATAAAGTTTACATATAGAAGAAAATGATGTATAGTTTAATCTGAGGTAGCAGCAAAAAGTCTGCCTGGTCTTGTACTGTACTGAAGGTTAGTACCTGTAGCCGAATTTAGAATGAAAGTGTACCATCACATCTGGGAGAAACTACTGTGCTTCTGAATTCTGAAGGTATTTTAGGAGGGATGTAGTTGCTAGCTTGCCTCTTTCTTCAGGCTAAGTGTAGAGAGTGCTTCCTCCATTCTCTAGTACTGCTATAATTTAGCACAATACTTTTCAAATTGGTATGCAGGTATTACAGTGATGCTTTCTGACATACGTTTGTTTCCTCTGGTGACTTCATACAGTGTTTGATATCACTAGCTGGAAAGTTTTATCTGTTTGATTGACATGTTTTCATCATTATTGATAAATGCAACCATAAAAGAGTTATTTAGCTCATCTAGACCCATGAGAAGAATGTCTTCATTCCACAGCTCCATCATAAATTTTACGTGTTATATATACAATATGATGCTTGTAACTAATTATGAAAGGTATTGTTCTGTTCTGTGGGAGAAAGGTTAGGGAAAAGCCAGATACCTTGCAAAGCTTTGGAAGATATCTTTTCGCTTACAAAGTAAACAAAACAACAATGGAATTCTCTTTAAATTAGTAAATTGTATTTGTTACATATTTGACTTGCAAATTCCTGTTGCATTAGTAATTGTGTTTTAATTTCATTTGGTTAATGAAAAATACTGTCCAGGCTGGTACAGGAATTGCCTCAGATACTCTTGGGGATTTGACCACTCAATACCGAGGACTGTCTTGGAGGTAAGTCTTCAGCCAAAGTTATGAAGAGATGTGTATTCTTTCCTGTAAATAATACTATTCTCTTCCACACATTTTGGGCCTTTCAGTTGTCAGAAAGTTGAAAAAAATGTTGCTTCTCAGAATAGAGTTTCTTGACAACATGTATCAAGATCCAGGATTTGTAATGAGGGTTGCTTCACAGAAAATGTTTTCAGCAATGGATTTTAAGCTAGCCTTTTGACTTCCCTCATACTGTCATCTTTGACTGTTTGCAATGGTTTGTATTGCTGTGTTGGGATTTCAAGTGGGAAATCTACAAAACTGCAGAAAAATCACCGGAATAAACAAGTTGGAACTGGTCAGTTTGGGGACTTCTCAAAGTTTTCTATTTCTGAACTCTTTGCAGCACCATGGAAAAGACTGTTTAACCAGAGAACTTTTACCACCTGCAGCACATAGCTGTAAAAGACTTAAGTTGTTTTGTTGTGATGTAGCTCAGTTGATAATGACTGAAACAGTTCTGTGCTGTACTAATACTTCTCTAAGCCGGAGTGTGGTGGCCTCAGTATGTCTTGACAACAGGAAAGTTGGAGAGAACATATCCACATGCAGGAAGAAGGAAAAGAGAGTGAGGAGCCACTGTTGAAGCTCTCTTGTCACCCAGGGGCTGTCTGTGTTTGGTATTGCCTTAAAGGGGCTTTGTGAAGCTGGTGTTGGCCTCAAAGCCAACCTTTTAACTTGCAGTACTTAAGGGCTTGATCATTTGAGTATGTACCTCTCTCAGGCATTTTTCTGCCACTTGAGAAATGATTGACTATACCCCTATTTATCTGCAAGATCATGAAATCCTTCTGACAAGCATCTTCACCACTGAGACCACAGCCATTCTCCCCAGTAGCATTTCCACTTTTGTCCTCTCCATGTATTGACAGATTGATAGCAAAGTAATCACCCTTTGCTTTTTCCCATGCTGTATAGTAGGTTTTCACTTATTGTCTGTGTCCAGATAAGAGGGGAATGACTGGAATTTCTCTTTCTTATTTTAGTATTGGAGGAGATGAGTCATTAGAGAACGTGACAACTCTACCCAGTAAGTAAAAGCTTTGCTAGATATAACTGGCAAAGTTGAAGAGACAAAATGGACTGATTTCTGATATGTTTACAGAGACCTCTTAAATATCCCAAAGCTGATATAGTGTCATTAATAAGAACTACTTTTAAAAGAATCAATATCCTAGGACTAATGAATATAAAAGTTACCTTCATCAGTTGAAGCTGAGAAGCAGCTAGAAATTCCCTTACTTTCTTTTCTCTTTCCCTTTTCTTCATCTTGGTGAGTGTTACTTGAATTTTTAAATAAGTTTGCTATGTCCATGCTTGTGATGAACTTAACATTTGCTTCTGAGAAATAGTCCATCACAGTATTTTCCAAAAGAAATGTTTGCATGGCGTAGGCCTCTTTGGTAAATAAAGCTGCCTACTCATACACCTAACCTGAAGGGAATATTTTTAACTTTCTCTTCACTGAAATGTGTAGCTTTTCAGAGTTCAGTCTACTGTTAATGTAAACCACTCAAGCTTCAGTTTGGCTCAACTGTAATAATAGAAGTCCATTTGAAGAGGGCCAGTGAACTGTCCTTTTGTGTGTTGACCTTTATTTTAAGCAGACTGTAACAAGAATATAATTAGAATAAGCAAATAATTGATTCACTGGGGCTTATTATATTTGATAAAGCCTTTATTAAAATGTGGTTAAATTCAGTATTTGAGATTAAGGTAGTTTTTATAGTTTACAACATGGCCATGTTCACTCTCAGTTGTGAATTATCCTGTCAACTCGCCTTTGTAAACTACCAAGGAGAACATGGTGGAACCTCATCAGAGCCATGCTTCGAGGCTTCATCCTTTGCAGTTGTCAGTAGTATAAGACTGTGCACAGATGGGAAACAGGTCCAAATCTTTTAGCTGAAAACAGACTCCTGCTAGGCTGAAGGACCCTTCAGGCTTGCTTCTCAAAGTCAAAAGTGTATGACTGAGAATTTTATTTTAACCTTTAACCACTACAACATGAGAGATAACTGCACACCACAGTCCTCAATTCTGCTCATCTTACCCGCTGATGCCAGTGCAGGCACGGCAAGCATGCTGCTGTCTGAGTAACTGCCAGCTGGCAATCCCTCTCGCCACTGCTTGGTGAATCTGCCTAGCTGACTGGCAGCTGCAGCAGCTGTGCTGTGCTGTCAGAGAGTGAAGCTATGGCAGTGCTCGTGTGTGCTAGTCCCTGTAGGCAGGGAGCAGGTGTAGTAATTTCCCTTCATTGCTATCTCTTGTTTTTCAGACATCTTTCGGGAGTTCAATGTTACAATCATGGGCTATTCAACTGGTACCGGGAGCGAGAATGATTCAAATGCATTCCTTAACCAGGCAGTTCCTGGAGCAGAGGCTGAGTATGTAGCTTTTTGTTTTACATTTGTAGGTGATGGATGCTTCATCTAATTGCCTTTCAGCTGTCTCATGTGCTGTCACAACTTGCTCTGAAGAGCAAGCAAAACCAGTCTAGTTAGAGTTGAAAATTGGCTCAAAACCTGTGAAATGTATGGGTTGATTTCACAGCAGAACTTTCAAATGAAACCAACAGTCCTGGTTATGCAATCCACAGACATGAGACTGGCAGAAACTGTTCGGTGGTTTCTACTCTTCCTCTTCTACATCTATTCATTTATCTATTTATCTGTCAATAAATCTCGGAGAATAGGAATGTTTTCATAAATTGAACATGTAGTGAATTGATAAGGAGAAACTTGGAGTAAAACTAGGTTAAATCTTCCATAATTCTGGCCTCAGGTTTCTGGATGAGCAAGCAAGCATGGACAAGAAAGAGGTGGCGGGGGGAAACCAGCCACAGCCTAGAATATTAAGAGAATTGATGATGGTCATACATGAATTTTGGTGCATGGCAGACCTGGTGCAGTTGCAGCCAGTTCTGCCAATATAACAGGGATTGTAATGTCTTGCAGTCATCTGACTTTGGCCCTTTGCTTTTAGTCACACCTTGGAGGCTGCATGAGTTGTTTTGCTATACTGCTTATCCTAGAAATCCCTGGGTACTTATTGAAAGTCAGTGCTGTTTAATTAACAAAACAGATGGCTGCTTGAATTCAGTCATAGTTTGGGCACAGGTTCTGGCAGACCATGCCCGGATTTCACATTGTGAGTTGATATTACCCAGACCTTAATTTGTTTCTTTAAAGGAAAATTCATCTTGCTTCCCAAAGGAGTCTTTGAATTGAAGTTCAAAAGCTAAGCGAGGTGTTTGAGTTTGTTGTATCTAAGCAAAGATTTTTAGGATTTATCATGGTGTCTTATTGCTCTCCTGTAGGCCTTGAGTAACTTCTGACTCATCCTAGCAATTTCAGTAAGTGTTTGGATTTCCTATTAGAAATAGTGTACTAGGCTATATCCTATAGCTCCCCCATAACTGAGAGAAGGTGGGTTTTTTCCTGGTGATGACTGCATGTATCTGTTTATGTCAGTGAAACGTGCATTAATGAGAACTTATTAACATACTTCTGTCCGCAGCATATATCCAGATTACCTTCAGCTTTTGCATGTTGCATGTAAGAATAAGATAGGTGCCTGTCTTGTATTCTGTATCAGATAAATCCTAAACAGGCTTTTTAGAGTGGTGGGAGGACTTAAAACAGGATACACAACCTCTTGAGTTGCCATTATGACTTAAAGCAGCTTGTATTAGCAGCAACCAAGGCATTAGTATTAAAGAGTTATTTGTTAGCTATATGAAATGAGTTGATGGATGTTAGTCTAATGAAGAATTGCCTACTTCATCTATACCAATTAGTCTTCCCTCTTCCCCTGCAAGCAACTGGGCTGGATAAACATGATGAACTGGAGCTATCTTTGTTTTGCAACCATGTTTTGTAAACATCCAGCAAGAAGATACAACAATTGTGCCAGATTTCTCCTTGTCTTCTGTCGTTTCTCTGTCTCATAACTCCCTGTAGAAAGGTGTGCAAAATTAAAGTCCTGTAACTATTCTGCTAATATCCCTGAGCTCTGAGATGCTTCTTTTGGGGTTCTGTTCTGTCGTGTTTTGGCTCTTGATGTACCTGACAAGACGAATGTGTCCTAGTTGACTATCAAAATGTATTGCAACATAAGGAAATGTTTCTCCTGCTTTAGGTATTTGGCCCTGGAATGATGATGATGCATTCCAGCATTTATTCTTCATCAGCCAAAAATATCCATTTTCCAATGATTCATAGGGCGGAAAAAGTCCACCGGCTAATGCTGGCATTTAAGAATTGTTATCTGACCTGTCTTGCTTTATAGTGCTAATTTGGAAATTGCTTTCTATAGGTGCTGGTATCCTTCTGAATTCAGATCATTTTGCATGCTTACCAGCATTTGGTGGAAGGGTTTCTTCAAATGTAATTCCTGGCTGCTTTGAAGAGTGCTTTAGTGAACTTGTTAGCAATGTAGTAATGCAGGTCTCATTCAGCAAAATATTCCTAAGTCTGTCTGTATTCATTGCCTAAGTGCTTAAGCACATGATGGAGTTAAGAATTTACCTGAAGAATGTTACTGAGATCTCTGATTTCACATGAAAAAACCATCAGGTTAAGAATTTAAGACTGAGAAAACAGGTGACAGGAACTTTGAGTATCTCTATGTCCCATTAGCAAACTGTTTCCTTTGATCAAGACATAAATTTGGTTGAAACTGCAGTTGAGAGATGGGTGTTTGCTGGCACTGTTTCATTCAAGATGTTGTTAGATCTTACTGACTGCATTGGCCCAGGATGTACCAGCACCTCTCTGACTGCATGAGAAATCAAAGATGTTGTGGGCTGTTAGATCAATAAGTGGCATTTTTCTCTGGATCAATATTGAGGTTGATGCCCTAGCTTAGGGGTTTCCACAGTAAAAACAGAAGGTAATTGTGACCACTTGTGTCCTGTGATAGGTTTGGGATATAAATAAGTGGGTTATGACATTGGACAAGGGTAACTGTGATCAGAACTATTACGTGCATACAGTGCCTGTGTCACAAGTAGATGTGTGACAAGCCTCATTCCCCAGCAGATACTCTTATGTCAGTTGTTAGATCAGTGTTCAGATGGAGGAGGGTGGTGAGAGGTATCTCTTTTTCCTACAGTAAACAAAGAGTTGCAAAGGAGAGCTAAACTGTTTGCCAAACAAAACAAGTGTCATGCTTGTTCCTGTCAGCTGATTTGCTCCCAGAAATTATAAACAAGTCAGTGTTTTATACAAGAGCCTTGAGGGAGATGCAGATCATTCCATACTTCAGAGCTGCCTGGAGGGCCAGAGCTTTCTGACCACATTCACTTTATGCACATTTGAGGATCGGCGTGTAAAGGTGGTCAAGAAAGTTTGAAGTGTTCAGCCTAGATAACTCAAAATTCATTGCATTTGAGACAGACATATATATGTGTGTGTCTGTGTACATATATACAAAAGAGAGAGAGTGCTCACATGGCTATTGGAAAACAGCAAGGCTGTCATCTTAACTTGTCTGAGTGATCTTGAAAGTTTCTTGGCTTTTTAAGTACCCTGGAAAAGTGGTGTGCACAGAGCTCTTACACATAATGGAAAATTTAAGTATAGATTCTGGGTGCAGGCTACAGAAACAAGGGAGGTGTGCACAGTGAACTTGGAAATATCTAAGCTTTGCAGAGGGATGTTGCTTAAGAGGTCAGCTAAATGTTGGGACTGGGAATTCCCTTGTTTTAGTCTACAGTGAATAGGTTGATAGTAGCCTAGTTCTAAACAGGCCATCTCCTTCTAAACATTACCATGTCTGGGTTTTCAGCTGTTTTTGGTCCTAAGCACTGTAATAGGAGCTAAACTTCTGGTTCCAGAATAATTACTGAACTTGAGTAAAATCAGTATTAGAGTCTGATGTGATACTGATTATCTCACTAAGATGTGAACATGTAATTTGATTACAGCACCATGAGTATTTTACTGTCTCCTCACTCAACCTTTCTGATATCTGACAAATTGATTTAAGGTGTTTGAAGAATGTTAATGTTGATCTCTCAATACAGGTGTTTCTTTCACTTACTAGTTGTCCTTCTTTACAGGCACTTACCAGCCCAAGCAAGAAATCTCCTGAGACTTATGAAAACTGATGATGTAAGTTGTTTGGGACTCCATTAGTCTTACAGCATGAATAGAAAAAGGTGTTGCTTCACATGACAGATCCACCTGCAACGACACCACGTGCACATCGTAAAGTCAGAGAAATTCAGGCTGATTATTTCTTCTTTATTGCACAGAGAATTGACTTCAGTGCTGACTGGAAGCTCATAACGCTGCATATTGGAGCCAATGATCTGTGTAACTATTGCAAAGACCCTGTGAGTAGTAGAACTGGTTAACTGAAACTGTAGTGGGACTGTCGAGTCAGGATAGAAACATGTCAAGGGAAATCTGTGGATCCTTAGTGCCTTCACAGAGATAACATGAGTTATACATGGGCTGCTGTATGTTTTGATAGCAGTTGTTGCTGACAGTACCCTGATATAAAAATTTACCAGCAACAGAATAGGATGGTTTTATTTTCTCTGGCTTACTCAAGGGTCAGAACCACTGTCTTTGCTACTGTCTTTTGACTGTGAGTAGAAAATGGAAGGGAAGAAAAGCTTCGCTCCTCTGATGTGGTAACTGCTCTGCTGCTGGTATGGCCTCTTTAGATATCCAAGAATGGTAATGGTAGTTCAAAGCAGTACAATCCTACCATTTTCATCACCCCATAACTCACAGTGTAGGGATGTGCTAGGACCAGGTGAGGTATGTATAAGAGGAATTGCTGCAGTGCTCAGTCTTATTTGAATTTTATGCTTCTCTGGATTGTGGAGAAGCCTTTAGGGCTGCCATAAGGAGATCATGGGAGTTGAGTGGGCAGGTGGCAGGGAGAGGCCACCTTTTACTGCCAGCTCTCACTCTCTTGCCTTTAATATGCTAACTTCTTATGAGCATTTTCAATTCTCCTGCAACCCCTTCTGCTTGTGCAATGTGCTGCTTCTACAGCAGCCTCGCTAGGCATCTTTCCTGCTGCTGCCAAGTTTTATAGCTTTATTTATAGCCATGACCTTGACTAGCAATGATTTCACCTAATTTTATGAGAGCTTAAGAGCTGGCTGTGAGCACACTTATGGCTGCTTGGTTTGCTACTCGACATGTATTCAGATTGGGTTCCTTCCTGCATTTTTGTATGAAGGGCCCAGTGGAGCTGGGCAGGAAGGTTTATTTTAAACCCACATTTTCACCAAGCCTTTCTCTGTTTTATATTAATTGATATGCTTAAAATCCCTGGTCTCTAGAAAGAAGCAAGAAGATTCTACTGGCCATGGTGTTGTATGGCAGAAAAGGAAGTGAATTTAGTGTGATTCTCCAGCCTCCCAACCTAAATACCTTGGCAGTAATCTCTTCTATTTCTATCAGGCTCACTACTCAGCTGGGAATTTCATCAAAAGGATTCAAGAAACTCTTGATATTCTGCACAAGGAGGCAAGTGCTGTGAAATTATCCTGGCATTCTAGCTCATACTGAGACATGACTGACTGATGTTTGTTTGTTTGATTTTGTGGGGGTTTTTTCCCATTCTGGTACCAAACATGTTGTTGACTTCTACAAAAACGTTTTCTTTTGTCTTGTCTATCTGCAAGTAGTAAGATGCAACCTGAAATAACAGATAGCAACATTGAACCATGGTGTAGGAAAAGAATCAAAAGCTGAGCTGGGGAAGTTTGGTAGAGGTGGTGGGGTTGTAGCTTTTTCATTTTTTTAAATTATTTTTCCTTCCAACCGTGGAGAAAAGGAAGGTGTGTCAAATTATTGGAGTTCAGGGTAAAATAAATGCTCTGTGGGCTTTGTAACCAATTTCGTCTAAGCTAAAGTCTGGCTTTCCTTTCAGGTTCCAAAAGCTCTAGTGAGTCTGGTTGATGTGGTGGATGTTCTCCCTCTGAGACAGTTATTTGTGGATACTGAAGTTCAGTGCCCCACTTATATGGCAGAGTAAGGGCAGTTTAACTTCCTTTTGTTCCTGAACATTCTATACTGTTCATGATGATACAATGTGTCCTTATTCAATGCTTCTCTCATCATTGGAGTTAATGTTCAAAGGTAGCAGCACAGTCCTGTGGACTTCCCATGCAGTGCTGGCATCACCCTGCCTGGCGGCATTTCCTCCTCTTGGCTTTGGCCTGAGTGTTGTCAGAGGACCTGTGTATGTTTCATATCTAGAACTGTCCTTAATGTCCACCTCACTGAGCTAGAGTTACCCATACAGGGTGCTTCAAGATGGGGTTGAAGTCCACTAACATTTGGATTTGCAGGCCTTTTGTGGGAACATGAAGTATTTGCAGAGCAGACAGGTTTCTCCTGTTTCAGAGGCTTTATGCAATGGGTAATTTGCATTCTTTGCTGACCTTTCAGACAGGGACAAATTCTCTGTCTTGGGAATGCAAAGAAATTGTTGACTGGAAAGGTATCAGCTCAGAGGTAACACAGACATTACATTTCAAAGACTTGTTTTCTAGTTCCAGAGGGACTGTTGTGCATCTCTATCAGTCTGCAGGGCCTTTGGATACCAGGATGTAATTAACGCAACAAACTGTCCTCTGTGCTGTGTGCATTACTTTGATATAGCTGGTTGTGAAACCAAAATTACTTAGAGTAGTATCATTGACGTGAAGCAGAAAATAAGACTAAGGATTGAAATTACAATAGCAAGGGCAATAAGATGTTTTCACAAAACATGACTGTACAGGTTTCCTTATTGACTCCCATGTCATGAGGGCACTGGATGGCAAAGGGTAACATCTGCATTATCAGACATCTAACTCTCCCTATTCCCATTTACTCTCCCACAGTTATCTGTGTAGCTGTGTTTTCACTGGAGAAGACAACTCAGAAAATTTAACAATGGTGAAGGAAGCCACCAGAGCTTACCAGGTATGTTTATCAAGAGTGATACAATTACTTTATTTCCCTTTGAGGTGAGATCTTGATTACCAAGCAATATATCATGTCAGTATTGTACACAAATGAGCTCTGTGAACTAAGCAGGAGATTTTTTGATGCTATCCAAAACACCAAATGACCAAAACTAGCAGTAGAGCTCTTCAGAAAAATTCTGTTTCTTAGTAGAGATGAATAGGTGGAAGTTTAGTCACCAAAATCCTGTTCCTAACAAATAGTTGCAGTATTGTGTTCCAACCTCCTCGACCACTTTGCACGGAACACCCTTTGCCAGAGACTGTGGCTATTTCAGGTTACAAGTAAAACTTTCTTCTGATTCTTGGGCTTCCAAAAAACCAAACCAAACCAACTAGTTCTGATGCAGAGATGCTGCAGTATTGGTGGTATTATTTTCTTTCTTGCAGCTTGGCATTCAGAGACTAATAGAGTCTGGCAGATATGACACTCATGACAATTTCACAGTGGTCATCCAACCTTTCCTCCAAAATGTGAAGATTCCTCTTGGTCAGGTACGGTATAAAATGACTTCTGCATTTAAAGGACAAAGTATGGGTATCTTACCTGTAGAGACTATATGCAAAACAGTGCTTTTCCTACAGGAACTTATTGCTTTTTGTTATAGCACAACAGATTTCTTCATATAGTTATCAGCTCTTAGTTTTACATATTGAGCTGTTGATATCAATGACTGTTTAGGAAAATTAATCACAACCTGTTTTAAGAGGTTTGTTTGTGTATGCTTTTGAGGCTATATAAATATTTTTCTTTCTGAAAATACAACATGATTAATAAAAACCAGAGTTATTAAGTTACAGCTCTTAAAGTAATATAGCTGAATTACTCAGTGGAGACTATAACACCAGCTCCCCTTCATGTCCCATAACTCATTCTTCTGTCTGACAGAAAGAAGTTTACCTATGATCTGGTGGAAGGCGTTTATGTAGTTCATATGTTTTTATGTACATTTCAGTTCCTTGAATGGCAGGTTCCAGTGAATTATACATCTAGGAAAAGACCCAAACCTTTTCTAGAACTGAAACTCCATTTGCTAATGTTCATATGTATCTGCACTTGCTTATCTCACTTGGAACTAAGAGCACATGGGACAAAATATTGAGCAGGGATATTACTCTGGTATAATTGAACTGGACTAATCCTGAAAATGTTCACAATATCTAGTGAAAGTTTGAAAAGTCCAGATCCTGCTACAGACAAATTTTGAAAACTGACTGAAAGCTTCACAGTTCACTCTGTGTGTGTGTCTGTGTGTGTGCAAAGCTGGTACCTGTGAAAAGATAGCTCTAGGGATTTTGTAACTGAGCATAGGGAACACAGCAATAAAAACAGAAGCAGCAATATATTTCGGAACTTTTTTTATAGTCTCACAACCATTAGTTCATATTTTAAGAAAGCTCAGGATGCTGTTTTTCCTTTTTATCTCACACAACGTTCAGATGTTCCTGAACTAAAAACTCTGCCTCCAAACTTGGCAAAAGATATGGTATAGATACAAATTTTGGTAGTAGGCCTCTAAAAAGTAAACCCAATCACCACAAATCAAGACCTGCTCAGATTTTGAGGAAGGACTGTTCTTACAAAAACAAGTTGTTTCAGTCATCTGTGGCCCTAATCTCAGTATTGGTCTGAAAACCAAGACACTTAAATTTCCAAACTCCATTTCCTTCAAATGCTCCAGTATCTCTATTAAAGCACAGCTTTGCTCAGAGGGAAGACTGCACTGGTGTGCTCAGTCAGCCTGGCTGCCTTTCACTGAACACTTACTTGTTTCTTGCTCCTTTCAAAACTCACAGCTCTGCAAAAGCAGATGGGCTCTGTTCTTCCTGCTAAAGCACCCACAACATGCTTGTTACCATGTAAAGGTACTGCAGAGCATAGTGGTGCCATTCTGGTAATGTGCTGAGGAGAGGAACTCATCCTTATTGCAGAACCTGAAGCAAAGTTGTACTGACCATTGAAAATGGTGGATTTGCTGCTTCTGGATGGGTCTGCCCATGGAGGGACATAATTATCTCTAGCTAAATATTTTTGGTAGCTCGTGGATCTGCTGAAGTACACTTTGCATCACCAAATAATCACGAGCCTTTCTGCAACAGAGCAATGAGAACAAGTAGCATGGATCTCTCGTTACTGGCGGTCCTTTGGTTATCAGCAATCCCAAACTGGAACTGTGTGGATTCTTCTACACTCTGATGTCTTTTATGCTTTCATTTGTAGGATGGGCATCCAGATGTCTCCTACTTTTCACCTGACTGCTTCCATCCAAGCCAGAAAGGCCATTCTCAGCTTGCCAGAGCTCTCTGGAATGCTGTGGTAAGGTGACACGCTCTGCATATAATGAAGGCTTTACCTAGCCCTGACTACCATTAAAATGATCTGTGTAATAAGAGAGAGTAGTAATTACTGGTCTCTGTAATTAAGGCCTGGGTAGTACTGAACCTCATGTTTGTATCTTCTTAACTAGTCAAATACCCTCTGGTTTTGGCACTGCTCTCAGACTAGAGTGTCCTGGTTCTTAAAGCGTGTGGGGAGGAGAGGGGTGCTGTAAGTGCATGAGCACAGTCATCTGTGACTGCAGCTGTGCAACTTCCAGCCTACTTCACCCATTGTCATGCAAGGCTGGATAGTATTTACTAAAAATGATGTTTCTATGGGCTGGTATGGGAAACCACTAAATAAAGAATTGTAACTGCATACATCAATTTAAAATGGGTTACTTAGAAGTTTGTTTTAAATCTGTGTGTTGTGCATGTCTCATTAGGAATTAAAGTGGCTTTAATTCAGTTCAGTTTTACTACTTTTGGAAATGAGTAAAGCTCAATAAAAATGAGTCATTAAAGATTGCTTAAGCAAACCCATTTACTTAGCATTGCAGTGCAGTAGGAGGACACATTCAGTCGGAGGCAGTATCTCAGATCCTGAATATAACTTCTATATACTTCAGGGTAATATCTTAATAACTGACATGATTGCTTGCAATCGTCCAGCAGTACCTCTAATTAGATTTGGTTTTATCTTCTACAGAGAAACAGCCTTTTGTTGGAGATGCCATCATGCAGCTTAGCTATAAAAAAATTAGGGACTCTTAACGTCTTTTATGCAAGAGAAGAGAGTTTACGACCTTGTCTTCTGGCGAAATTCCAAGGTACTTCATGTGCCTGCCAAAATCCTCCAGAAGTTTAAACTGATCCCACTGTAGCTTTCCACTTCCCATTTTAAGTTTCTTTCTGGAGTTGCTCTTTTGTTATGCAGTTGCCATGTTCTTTCCGAAAAGCAGATGCATTTCAGCCTTGGGTAAACCGAGGTCTCTAAATGCAGGCAGCTTTATATAGATTTGTGTATTTGTGTATTTAGTTTGTTTTGGATTGGAATTGTTATACAAATCTAAGATGAGCTGACATGGTTACAGAAGAGGTTCTTTTGTCTTTGTTTATAGTTACAGCCTGTAGGCCAGAAAGATGACTCATTCAATTTCACTGCTGACATCGCCCTTGGCTGTCCAGCTCAGGTAAATATACCCACATTGTGGAAGTTGGCTCTCAGGAGGCTGTGTGTGCTTGTGCATCCTGCAGAGAGCAGGGGTTTGGTGTATTTGGAACAAGTTTACTTTAAGCTCTGTTCTCTGCTTACCTCTGAGCAACCTGTGCTCCCATGTACCTGCTTTCATGTCCCCTTGCCATCTTGCTGTGCCATGAATACTGATTTGTGTGTTTTCAGTGGGAGCAGAGGTTGTGCTATGTTGTTTGTGAAGTACAGAGGCAGCTCAAGCAGCAAAAAACAGAATATGCTGCATCAGCTTTCCTACCAGAATCCACAGGGTTTAGGCACCACAGCAGCTTTGGAAAACCCAGATTCTGTATGTCTTGAATTAGCAGTAGATTGGTTTCCTGGTCTGATCTGTATTGGGCATGCTTCAGACTCTTTGGAAGCTGCTTCTGCAGTTACAAAACAAGCTGCTGAACTTGCAGTACAGTTGCTAGGTATCAGCACAAGGAAATGACCGCTGCAGGCAGCAATAATTGGCTCCCTTTCTTCAGCAGCTTCAACAAGGAGGAGAAAGAACTGAACAGATCAGAGAGCTGAGTTTCTCTCTTAATTCTAGAGAAAGGTACTCAAGTTATACAGTAGGGTTTTGTCCATATTGTGTGCATCCTCTCACAAAAATATCTGCTGAATTACTCATCAGCGCATTTCAGAAATCCTCAGATTTGCTCAAATTGATCCTACTTCCTTTACCCAGTATTCTTTCCAGGCAGCTTAAATTATGTCAGCAACTTCTTCAATGCCAAATAATGTGGATTTTGTACTTCTTTCCCTTCAACCACTCTCATTCAAAGATATTGCTTTTAAGAAGTGGTCAAAGATAAGTTTTATATCCCTTGAAAAGATATGTGACCATTGTTTGCATGAATGGTAAGCCCATAGTGCTTTGAAAAATTCATTGATAGAGGTGCCAGTAGCCATGGAAAATTATTTGTTCTGAGGCGACTTAACGGACAGTAAAAGCCTGCCTTCTAATTTTAGTGCTTTTTAAGATCTCCTTATGCAGACACTGGAATTTTTCTTAATTGAGATAAGTGGACATTCAGGTGAAATATTTTAGCCTAGTTGATGTGCATGCCTTCCTAAATGCATGCTGCATTGGTAGGGGACAAAAATAACTATGCAATTTCTACAGCCTCTCTTGGAGGGAAGAATGATCCTTTCAGTAAGCAATCTTTCATCTCCCTTCTGCTGACTTGAAGATCTGCCCAGGTTTGTCTAGACTTTACGTCAGTGTCTTTTGAATGGACTAAACATCAAATAAAGTCTAATTGCGGAAGGTTAGGAGAGGAAAATGCTAAACTGAAATTGGCATCTGGCATATGTATTTTTTGCCATAAGGTTCTAAACACAAATTTTATGAATTTTAAGAAAGGAGCGTGGTTTCAAAATCCAGATTCCAATTTTGCAGCTCAGACAATTACTTTCTTGGTGATATGATGCTGTGGCATCACTTGCTATGGTTTGTGCCATGTGCTTATTGCCTAATTTCTCTTATTTCTCTTATTTTTGTTTCCT
The DNA here is from genome assembly GCA_013396695.1 of Sakesphorus luctuosus. Classification (NCBI taxonomy): domain Eukaryota; kingdom Metazoa; phylum Chordata; class Aves; order Passeriformes; family Thamnophilidae; genus Sakesphorus; species Sakesphorus luctuosus. Next base: position 186,976 of record VWZD01003721.1, read on the forward strand.
CTTTCTTCAGGACAAACCATTCCTGGGAACATACAAGAATAGTAACTACACACCTGTGGAGCCCACTAGAGAGCCAATAGAGGTAATTGTTGCATCTTTTTACTGCATTTTAGGCAAACTGTGCAAAGCTGCATCTGGTGGCTGTTGACACATCGTACTGAATTTATAGATTGTATAAAATATTGCCAGTTTTTGAAAAGGGACGCCTACCTTGCATTGCACTTTTGCCTGTGTAAACAAATGGTTTCCTAAAAGCCAAACAAAATTGTTGCCATTGTAAAGGTAAGTAACCTGGAATGCATTCTTAACTCGGATGACAAGTTTCACAGAGTTTGGAGAAGTTAGCTTAGAATCTTGACCCCCAAATGGAGTTCAAGAGGTGCGTGGATCACACTCTCAGGCAGGTGGTGTGACTCTTGGGGTTTGCTGGACTCAATGATCCTTGTGAGACCCTTCCAACTTGGCATATTCTGTGACTCTGTAATCTGAGGAAGGTTTAGATATTTTGTTCTTGAGCCACGGTACTTCCATATACTCAACTGAGTTTAACCTGTAAAGGGCAGTCACCTTTACATATTGAATATGTGGCCAGATACAAAGGTGACTGGAATCCCATTTTCAAAGGGATTCAGTTTTCACTGTGACTGAGCAACTACCATGAGACAGATTAAACAAGCTGCAGAAACAAACATTGTGTGTAGGACTTGAAGAAATAGAGCAGTTTTTTGCTGGCAGTCACAATGGACCGTGGGCTAGTTTGCCATACTGGGGGTCCTCATGACTAGCCCAATTATCAAAATATCTGGGTGCTTTGAGGGTTACAAAGAGTAACAGTTATGGTTTTTAGCAAGCCACAGTTTGCAGGATTGCAATGGGATTTTTATCTCTAGAGCTGAAGGTACACTTTTAATGTGTAAGTCTTGCATTTCCACTGAATCTCAACAGCAACAACTTTTGAAGTGATAAAGGAAAAGAGCAATAGAGAAAGAGTAAAGGAAAAGTTTCCTCTCTGATTTGAAAATAAGCCCAGCTGTCCTTTCTAGCCTCTGCAACCACATTTTAATGGCTGATAGATTTTTTTTTTTTACTCTGAGTGGTAGAATTGTGCAATCACAGAACAGTTGAGGTTGGAAGGGACCTCAAGACATCTCTTGTCTGCCCTCCTGCTTCAAGCTGGGCTGGCCCTTACATCAGTGTAACAACTGTCCTTGCTCCTGCAAGGACCGGCTGTTATAACAATTGTAGTTTTTCCCTTGCTGCCTTCTGAGCTAATGTCGTTGCTCTTTACCAAAAAGCATGGGTGGCACATTTCTCTGCTGTCTTTGCTGGTGAACCAAGATGTTCTGTCATGTGTGGTTGATTCAATTTCTTCAACTGGTGGAATGCATATAATAAATATTATATCACCTATATAAATGTATGGTACTTAGAGCCTGACAGTTTTCTTTACTGAAACTTTTAAAGCTTCAAAGTTTTTTCAATGAAAGCAAACCCTTCTTGAAAGTTTCTAGGAAAAGAATATGTTCCTAGCAAGCTACATGGGGAATGATAATACAGTAATAGAATCATTATGGTTGGAAAAGACCTTGGGATCATTGAGTCAAACCTGTAACTGAATACCGCCATGCCCACTAAACCATATTGCACAGTTCCAGGTCTACTTTGTTTTTTGAACACTTCCAGGGGTGGTGATTTCGCCACTACCCTGGGGAGCCCATTCCAATGCTTAACTACCCTTCAAGTGAAGAAATTTTTCCTAATATCAAACCTGATGCAACTTAAGGCCATTTCCCCTTGACCTGCTGTATGTTACCTGGGAGAACAGTTTTTGGGGGGATTTTTGGTATTTTGTTGGGGGTTTTTTCCATCTAGTGTCTTTGGAGACAGAGCAAGGCTTCAAAACTGGAACCCCCACCATTTAGGTCTTGGACAAAATCTCCAGGCTGTAGAGAGAAGAAAAAAATAATCATTTTTATGAAACTTCATCATAAGCAATATTTTTGTGATGAAGTGTTTTGCTTTTGAAAAAATTTTATGCTTTGGCTAGAAAATGTCACCAAAAGTAATTATTGTTCGGATAGTATTCCACAAAGAGGAGGAGAAAACTGTTGAGCTATATAGGCACCAAAATAGGATCTGCATCTTAACTTTATCCTATCACTGTACAACTAAATTGTATAAGAATTCTGCGTTATCTTTTAACCACAAGGTGAAACACTTCTGTAATTTCCCATTTCAGAACTGGGGCAGTGAGCTGTCATGTCCTGAACAGTCTCCATCTACTCGTGTCCCAATATCAGGTGAGAAAGAAATCCTAAGCTAAAATCAAAGATAGGAAAGATTTCATCTTTTGTTTTTAAAAACAGTAAGATGTTGAAATGACACATCCTAGATGGAAAGTAAGCAATAAAAGCTGATAGATGCAGCAGCAAAGGAAGAAAGTCTGTCTTGCCATGCACGGTAATTTCTGCATAACAACAGGTGTGCTTTCCATGGATAAATGTGATCACATTTATCATATACATGTATCATGCACATCATTTATCATACACCAACATGGCACATTAACACTGTGTGGGAAGGTTAGGGGCTCAACAAGTTGAAACCTATACTAGTGCTGTGTATAGTTGGAAGGCTTTACAGGGATATTTTTAATAGGAAATACTGATCTATGACCCAAACCTGTACACCAATTAAAGGAGATTAAATGTATGTATCTGTAAACATATTTTTCCTAAGCTGTTTTAAGTTTCAGCTTTCCATGTTAGTTGAGTACACTGGTACAAGCAAAGGGAAGAAGGCATAAGCATTTTGCCTAGCTGACACACAGCACTTGAGGCTTGTTCTCCCTAAAAATGCCATCAGATTGGAACCTAAATCTTCCATCTTTATTCTGTTAAACAGTATTTTCTCAGCTGACAGTAATCCTGATTTTCTTCTCCTGCTGTTTTTTTAGTACATGAGCTACGACCTTCTGACATCAGAGTCGTAGGAGCACTGGGAGATTCCCTGACCGTGAGTACTGCAGTATTTGCAAGTTGAGAATGAGAAGAGCGATTGTCAATTTCTACCTAGATGTTGTCACATCAGGCATCATCAGATAAAAAGGAAATTGCTTTGGCTCGGGCAAAGCAAAACTCATCTACCTGGTCCCCTTTGCAAAGAAGTAGCCTGAAGGGATATGAGTGACACTGGCAATTGAGTAATCCAGCAATGAATAATTCAGGCCAGGACAGAAATGGGATCCCATTCTCTGTTGCACGCAGTTTATTCAAGTGTTTTTGAAAGGGAAGTGGCTGCCTTATAGGAATAGTCTTTTCTCATGTTAAAAAAAAAAAAAGGAAGTAATTGGAATTTTTTGTGCAATGAGAGATTTTGATGAAAATTCTCATGGAAATATTTGATTGCAGAATGAAATGCTTCTCACTTGAGATAATTCTAGTACTTCTGTATTTCAGAATTTTGCCTTCAGATGTTGCTTCCAGTAAAATAGAGATCTTCTGGTTAAAGCTCTGATATATTTCAAGTACCAAGAAATGCAAACTGAAAAAAAAAATGGAAAAGGCCCCCAGAAAATAATCACAGGGAATACTGCAGATCTGCACTGAGATTTTCTGAGAAAAAGTTCCAGAATTACACAGCACTACAGAATTGTTCTGGCATGGGATGAAAGCAAACATTTGTGTCAACAGTTCCCATGAATTTTAACTCCTGAGCTCCACTGATATTCGTTCTAGCAGCTTCAGCTGCTGTAGAGCTCAGAGGGAGTTGAAGGGACTGAAGCCCTCAGATGATCAGGCTTATCTTACAGGCTGGTGTGTATGTCTTCATTATGCATCATGCACCTCCTCATTAGCCCTGAAACTGATTTTGCTTGACCTGATGTAATCCTGACTTTCCTCCCTGCTGCTGAGCTTTGAGCTTTTCTTAGAAGATCTCAGTAAAGACCCTAAAAGTCTCCCTCCTATCCATTGCCATGACTCTTAAAATTAATTGCTTTATTTCCTCCCCTACATCTATTGCTAGACCTATGCACTAGCACATACCTCTTATTGTAAGAATTTTAATTCTTATAGAACGAGAACTATCTCAGGGAGTCCTAGTCATAAAGGTCCACATTATGATGCTTGAGGGTCTGTCTCAAGCTCAGCAAGGCAGATTATCATGTTGCCATTATTCATGTAGTTCCTATTACTTGCCATTGCCACAGTGGGGTTTATTAAGTGATTTATCTAGGGGGGCAGAAGAAGTGGCAGAGTATTTCCCACATGTGCACACATACGCACAGTTCCCACCCACAGAGCATGGTACAGCAGCAGCAGCAGTGTGTGCTTCTTAGTGCAAAACCATCCCTGGCACAGAGGGACTGCAGCAGCAAAGTCCACTTAATTTTGGGAAGAACCCAAAATTAAGTTAAATCAGTAAGAAGCCATAAAGCTGTAGAACCCCTTTTCACAGCTGCTGTCCTGACCCTGTGAGTCAGGGTGCTGACCTTGCTGCAGGTCTATCCCAGTCCTGTGAGCTACTTCAATTCATCACAAAGCTTTTTGTTCTGATGGCTTTATGTACTTATTTATTTAATTTTGAAAGATTTTGAAGTTCACAGTGCAGGCAGGAAGATTGTTCTCAGTCTAGATGCACTTGGAGAGTAATGAAACATTGAGCAATTTAGTCATGTCACTGACTAGGATGTATCTGTCTGACTTCTCAGCACCAATGCACAGTGAAAGCAATAGATATGCCAACGTGCTTATCTATACTGGCAAAAAGAATCCTGTCATCAAGTCTCATCAAGTCTGTATGTTAGACTAGCAGACTGGAGCTGGGAGATTTTACACCAAAGATTTGTTTTCTTGGCAGATTAAAAACCAGCTCTTCTGATTTATGTACAGCTTAAACTGGCTGGGAATTTTTCATCAGGCTTTAGGGCTTTTTTCCTGGATCATTAAGTGTCTCAAAATCATCTTCTTCAGGAAATGCTAGGATGAAGCATTTTCCATCAGAAAAATCTAAACAAATATGAAGCTATTGATGTTAATCTGGGTCCCACTGAGTTGCTAAAACAGTATTAAAGTAGTAGTTTTAAAGCCTAATGTCCTTGACCATACAGTCTGATGTCCTCTGGCTGGACTGTATCTCCTCTGATGCTCCATGGTTCTACTATCTAAATGAGTTGCTTTTACATGAGGGAAATCCTGTGAAACTGAAACATCAGAGCAGCAGGGCTGCCCAGGGGCCAGTGTGCGGTGATCAATAACGACACAGACCATGTATTGCAAAAGCTTGTCTGGATGCAGAGTAACCTTACCAAAATACTTCAGCACTTTCAAGGTGTGATGTGTGTCTTGCCTAAATTTGTAGTTTTTTCTATTCACATTTTATATGTTGTTCTTTCCATCTTTTCCAGACTGCAGTAGGAGCCAAAACACCTGACCTACAAACAGATTGGAGGGGACTTTCCTGGAGGTGAGAATGCTCACTTTTGTCTTTCTCTATTTTTGTCCACACAATTAAAAGTGTGTGGGTCACCTGGTTGTGCTGTTGCATACTTATGTATGAAAATACAGGGCTAGGATGCTGACAGCAAGTATTACTTGGTAAGGATTGGAGGAGTCAGGACTGGAAGAGAGAGTGATTCTTGTAGAATTTTCTGATGTTTGCTTTTGTGGGCTTTTTGATGTCTTTTTTTTTTCTGTAACCAGACCTGATTGCTAACCAGCATGGTCCTGTGTGACAATACTGGATTATTAATATGAGTTAATTCCTTTAGCCTTTTGCTATTCTCTCTGGAGTTTATTCAAAATGTTGCTGTGATTATCTACTGCACTGTCTAATGCTAGAAAGTCTGAGTGAGTGTGGATTGGCATGAAGGTGGCAAAAGTACTGAATGCATATTTAATGAAGATATTCCAAACAATTTTGTTATTGCAAAGTGGACAAAGACAGTGCACATCAGAGGGTGTGAATCTCAATATCCACGTTAGAGTGGAAGGAAACTGCCTGCTTTCTGTGGGCAAACCTATTGTTGATAAGCCTGTGCACATGTATACATTCTTCTTTTTGCTCTTTCCTCCCCCTTTTGTATGTACCTGCAGGCATGGATTATTTTCAGGAGGGCCCGCCAGAAATGGTGTAAGAGTGTATTGGCTATGCACACAGACAAGTTTTAAATGGTAGAGGCATAAGATCTTTGCATAATTAGCACTGGAGGACTGCAGATATGTGGTTAAGGAGCACTTAATGCAGGCTATGCATAACTGCATATAAATATAGTTTCAGCAAAGTAATATGGAGCAACTTTAGCGAGGAAATATGCCTTTGTATGATGGGCATCCCAGCATTTCCATATGAAAAATCAGTTCTCCCAGGACTCTCTGTTCCCAGCCTGAAGGCATAGCTTTTATCTTAGCTGATGCCCTGCTTTATTTAATGTGAAATATCCTTTCACTACTTTCCCTGAATTCTTGTGGTTTATCTCCTTACTGTTTGAAATTAGTGGTTTTTGGAGGGGTTGTTTCTTCCTTCTTGGGCTGCTACAACAACATATGGTGACAATAAGACAGATGGTTGCAGGATGAACCCTACTTGGTGATTTTGTTCTTTCCCTTTGTAGTATTGGAGGTGATGAGACCCTGGAGATCCAGGCTACTTTACCCAGTGAGTATTTCAAAAAATAAATGTGAGAAAAGCAAAAATTGGTTATCACACTGGAAGTCTTTTAAGTGGATACCAGGAAACACTTGAAAATTATCATTCTTTCCTTGCCAACAGTGGGGATGTCCATCTAATGTGGATCTGAGCAGTTCAGTTGAGTCACAGCTGAAACTCACTGACCTAATTAGCTGTAAAGGTGATTCAGCCCTCCATATCACAGGACATGCATGTGTTTGTATCATCCTTTTGACCAAAATGATTAGGAGTAAATGTGCTGAAGGTGATAGAAGTTCATGGCAGACCTGCTCCTCCCTTATTTTGTTTTGTGCTTTCCAGTGACTGACTGTAATGGCTGTGGGAAAATTAAGGGTTATGAAACAATTAGCAGTCCATCTAGGTAGGGTTATTTACAAGGCTATACGTCTTCCTGATGATTTTAAGTCTACATAGCACTGGAAAAAAATCTAAAAATACTATACATTTCTTGCCCTGGTGTTCTATGTAATTGGTCTCTGTAGTTGCCATAGAAACCGTTAAGTGGTCAGTGTAACAATAAATTGGAAGGGACTTGGTTTACAATGGTTGATCTATTTGTGTGTGATCCGTGCTGTGAAGCAGTTTGACAATGTCTGACATTGTTGGTAATAAAATCTGATATGCTTTGTCTTGTAGAATGCACTGTGTTTAAAGAAAAATAGAAGGCAGAATTCATTTATGCATTATAAATGAGACTCTATAAAGAGGTTTCAGGCAGCACTGAAACAGATACAGTAACAATAACAGTGCTCAGACATCATGCTTCCCCACTGAGAGTTTCAGTGTAATCTAGGAAAGTGAATAAAATCCATACTCTACTGTAAATATTATTATCTAGGAGGAGTGAAAGGCAGATGACCATATTCAGAGCATCTACTGGTACATGAAAGTAAGTAACCACAAATACTCTGACACTTTAATTCAAGACTGGTGAGTTTCCTGGGACCTGTGTGTCTCCTAGGCCATCAGACCCCAGTTCTCAAGCCCATGGAGAGAAATAGTTGCAGTGATGAAGTTAGGACAGTAACCGGAGTCTCCAAAGCAGATGTGTCTGTAGCTTCGGTAAAGTCACAGTGAATGAAGAGAAAACTCAGGTCCATACTCTAACCACTCAATTGGCTTGTGCTTCTGCAGCAGGCAATGCTGCTGGTTGTACTGTGAATGGTTAAACATACTGTGTTTTTTCTTTTTAAGACATTTTGAAGAAATTCAATCCGAATCTCTTTGGCTTCTCCACTGGCAGTTCCAGGGAAACAGCTGGATTCAGCGTTGCAGAGAGAAATGCCACTGCACGGTAAGCACAATCACAAATGAGAAGGGGCAAAGGAGTGAGAACTGATGTACTGGCAGGTTACCTTTGAGATGCGTGTCCAGGTTGAGTTAGTACTGCTGACCTGCTTGTATTGAGCATGTTTCTGTGATCTGATGTTTGTAATTGTGCGTTTGATTCAATTCAATATTGGAGTGATTTATTTGTATTTTTTTTCTAAATCAAAAGGAAACTTCCTTTGTTTGATTTCTGCACATAATTTTTGAGCCAATGCCTTAGTTATGCTTCTAATTCTAACAGTGCCTTCTTCTGCTCAGTCTTCAGTATGCAAGTCCCTGATTCACTGTCAGGCAATATCTGTAATGAGAAAAAATTCATGAGCATCTCCCATTTATTCCTTGATTTCTGAGAAATGTGCCTCAAATTACCAAATAGAAGCCCACTGCTAATGGCATTAATAACTATCCATATTTTCAGTGCAAATGAAAATAACAGAATACGCAGCTGAGAATTAATTCCTTTCTCCTCCTGAAGAAAAAAATTTACTAGTCTGTTGAGAACCAAAATGTATAAGAGTCTGTATGGTGTACACTGTGCCTTTTCCATGGTACTCCTGGAATTTGTTTCCAAGACTTTTTGTGACACCTTTAGCAGCTATTAGATCTTCTGCAAAACAATTTTAGGATAGCCAGCAAAGCCTGTGTAACTACTAAATATTTCATGGATGCCCCAAGCAAGGCTGACTCAGCTGATCAATATGGTTCTGGGAATCCAAATAATGTAACTGCGTTTGTGTGGGTGGTGGAGAGAGGCAGGGCTTATTAGCTCAAGCACAGAGTTATTGTAGTATATCAGGAACTCATTTCCAGCTGGTGTCTCAGTGTGGTTTGTGTTTTGGCCTGTGGACATTGCATCCTGCCCAGAGCTGGACTGGGAATCTCCAGCCTGGCAGTCCCACCACAGAAGTAGTAACTTCCAGCCATAAGACAAACCATAGGAATTTAAGGCCGGGTCAGCAAGGCTGGTTAGGTGCCCAGCTTCTGTGTAAACACCAAACTCCCCCAGTAGGTTTTGAAAGGAGTTATGCTACTAAATGTCTCTGTGCATCTGGGTGTTAGTGCTTTTTTTCCAAACAAAATGCACTTAAGCCAACTCTGAGATGGGAAGAACTCATACCAGTTGCCTGCCACTTGGCAGCCATCCCAGCTCAAGTCCTTTCAGAACAGATTATTCACTTGTGCAACTTGGTCCTTCAATGTTTGCTCATCCTTTTGAGACATAATTTTCCTTATACTGACTTCTTCTGATCCTAAGATTCTCTGAAATGAGGATTGGGAGACCAAGAAGATGATGTGATTTTAGAGCACACATCTAAAATCTGTCCTCTCTCTCTCTCTAGCAACATGCCAGCCCAAGCACGTGAATTGGTGGAGCTGATGAGAAGCAGCTCGGTAAGTGGAATTTGGGCAAGCCCTCAGTGCTCTCCTGGTCTCTGGGAGATGACTCTAATTGATAGGATGCTTGAGTTATGAAGAGTGTTTTAGTGATGAAAGAAAAGTCAGTGTTGTTGTCTCTGCTGTGCTTTCCAAGATGAATGTGCCAGACAAATTAGCCTTTAGGTGATTATAATTTACCTGTACAAATCCATGCAGGTAAGATGCAAACACGCAAGGCAGAGAGGAATGTAGGGTGCAGTGCAGACAGATGATGTAAGGATGGTAGTGAGGAAGAGGAGAAGTCTGAAGGCTCTGGTGAGATCACAAAACTCCTTAGCTGAGCAGCAACATTCAAAGTGGAAGTCATAAAGTCTGAATGTAAAATTGCTGGAGCAGGTATTTGCTCACCAATATGAATCCCACTATTCACAATACTGGGAACAAGGACTACTGAAGTCTTTGCAGGAGAATAAGCCATCTGAAACTCTGGTTTTGAGTCGGTAAATAATTAACGAGTGACCAGAAACATCAGAGTTGGATGAATCCCTGTCACATCTCTGTCTTTTAGGGAATTAGTTGGGGATCTAGCACTGTGGACCAGTCTGCTGTGCCAGCTCCACGGAGGGCTACAAAGGGCACCAAAAGATGACTGGAATTCAGTGGCTGCTGCTGCAGTTTAGGGATGAGGGGAAGAAATCTGTGAGAAACCCAAGGCTGCCCCTGCTCCAAGTGTTGGCTGAATTTGAGTGGATGACTGTCTGGGTGTGAGCTGTTGGTTCAGGAAGAACATTCCCTCTACGGGAATGGGAGTGCCTGGTGCTCCTTGGCTCAGACTGAATGGGAAAGGAAGGTGCTGAATAAGCAGGATTTGTCAAAGCATGTGTTTCTCCATGCCAGCACTCTTGATGGAGGCTGCGTGCTCACCCCACTGTCAGTTACTCTGCATTACCAATTGTTTGGCAGAGTGAAGGGAGCTGGCCTGGATCTTCAGAAGAAGAGAAGAGGCTCTACAGCTTTGTTTTATTCACAGCTTTTTATGCATCTAAAAAAAAAAAAGGGAGGAGGTGTGTCCTTGCCACACTCTGCCTCTTCATGAAAGGCTTTCCGAGCAAAGTGCTTGTTTAAAGGGGGGAATTCAGACCTATGGGTGATTCCCAGGCCCTCCCTCTATTTGTGGGATCGTTTCGCAGATGTTTGTTATGTAAAAGCACCACACTAAAAATAGTTGCCTTTGATTCCTTTCTTTGTACTGAATGTTACAAAATGTTTTGATGAGATCCAGCTCTCAGCAGCGCCTATTGTTAGCTTGTGGTGACGTGGATGCTGCAGCTGCCCTTATATGAGCTCAGTGAAGTCACCAGCCTCCTGGACTCTTCTATTTTAATCCAGCTGTCTATTCCCTGGGGCACCCCTCACCCCTCCTGGCCATGGGGTAATACTTGCCCAGCTGGCAGGGATCCCCAACAGCTCCAGTTCCACAGCTTCATGAGTCACTCCAGCCTCCTCTCCCACGCTGCTTTATCCCCACGCTGCCTGCAGTGTTCAGCCATGGCTGGCGAATCTCTCCTGTCCATCCCTGTCCTGAAGCTAACACTCATTTAGGCACACTTGCTGCCACAGACATATTTCCATGCTTGGTTACCCTGACAGATCTTGTCTGCTGAAGGGAATTTCCTCACAAAAGCCAAGGTGAATTGCAGTAGACTAGTAAACAGTTCACATTTTCCCCCTGGAGAGATGCTTTTCTTTTGCCATCTTAACTCAGCATACCTCCTTTGTTCTGCCCTGCTGTCTGTCCCCCACTTAGCCCCATTTGTGAATGTTACCTCTGCATGCCTAAGGAATCTGTTTATTTTATGTGCCACTAGAAAATTAACTTCAAGAAAGACTGGAAGTTGATCACTGTCCTTGTTGGAGGCAGCGACCTGTGCCAGTATTGCTTGGACAAGGTTTGTATCCCTGAATTAGGCATGCTTATCCAGGCGTCTGGCAGGAGACCAGCCCTGGAAATATAACCTTTCTCTCAGGGAGCCAAAGTTCCTCTTTGTTTGAAAAGCACTTAAAGTCCTGCTCCTTTCATCTGTATTGTATCAGAAACAAGTGCACAGCTTTTAATAATGGGGCACTGCAGCTCTGGAGGAATGTATTATTTAAGAGCTAGGAACCTGCCCTATATTGAACAAAACACCAAGAATAAACTCCCTGCTTAACTGGACACAGCAATCAGTGTGGTGTCTTAGATGACTTAGGCATGTTGTCATGGGACACAAGGGAACACCTCTCCACACAGTAATTACTGTGGATGCCCAATTCTGTCTTCAAAGTGACACCAAAAGAAGTAATATCAGTTTATAGTGGAAAAGATATATTTTCTCTGGCTGTCAGTGGTCATCCCCTCTGAAATAGTTCTTTTGACACAGACTGGGGATCTGGAATCCAGTATGTTGAAATGGCCAGGCACTGTCTTCTGGTTTGCTCTTTTTCCTTTACCTCTACTGCCTGGAGCATTTATTCCCACAGATATGCCTCTATAACTATAGTTACGAAATCGTTTTGCTTACATTTTGTTTTTTTTTGGATCTGACTGCCTTCATATCAATTTCCCCAGATTAGCAGTTTGGTAAAAAAGGGATCATTCTGTTCATAAGGCAAACTAGTCTGGTCTGCATCCCATAAAAGACAACATGAAATCCAAAAAGGTGATCTATATAGTCATTCATCAGGAAAAGACTCTGCTAATACACCTCGTGATTTTCTTCGGAGTTTAGGGGACTATGTTAGTGACATAGAATCACAAGCACTATATAACCTCTGTACTTGTGGAAAAAAACTTCTTGATCTGAAAATATATTTGCCAACAAAAGAAAAAAGGAGCATCAAGTTAGTATATCTTCTCGTGGACCCCCTTCTTGGTTCCTGAAAAAAAGACTGATCCAATTTTTAATTTTTTTCTTTTCAACACAGGAAGCCAATTCAGCGCAAAATTATGTAAAGCACCTTCAGGACACTCTGGACATTTTCTATGAGGAGGTAAATTTTAAGATACCCTAGCAAGCTATGTTCCTGACGAGAACACTCATGTTTTTCTCACCTCTGGTAGATTGTCAGTGATTATGTTTCATACAAGGTCATCTTTCAGATAGCTGGAATCAGACTGCTCCTCAGTGCTGCATTTCAGCAACTGTGTTAGCTAATGCCCTGAGAAAGTGGGCTGCAGTTTCAGGAAAAGTGTGTTTCACAGTATTTATTCTGTGGACCAAACATACCGTGATCCTTCTGCCAGTTTTGGTTACTAAACCAACCCTACAGAGTTTCATCTACCCTAGAGCAAATAGAAATGCCCCAGGGAGTGAAGTGATTTCAGCTATTTTGTACGAGCTGCTGGAATTTTTTTTTTTGCTCACATCCACTGAATGCCTCCTTCCTGCTCTCTTTATACATCATCCTTGCACATGCCGTTGACTGCAGTCAGTGCAGTTTGCAGTGACTCCCTGACCTATGGATGGCACTTCTTGCTCTCTTTGTAGTGGTATCATGTTCTGTTATTTGGTATGTCTGGTTATTATAATCCCTGCAGCTCCCAAGAGTCTTTATCAACATGGTGGAGATGCTGGAGTTGTCTGGATTGCGTCAGATCACAGCAAGCTCTTCAGGGTGCGCTTTGACAGCAAAGTAAGTGAGCAAAACAGGTCTTTGCCTTTAAAGTGATACTTTTTTTGGCTCAGTCTCAACTTCTGCGTTAGGATATCCACACTGAGCTTTCCAAGTTACTTGCGTTGCAGCTTTTACCTGATGCAGTAGTTCCCAACAATTTCCTATCACTTTTTCCAATGGTTCATCTCAAAGGCACACACACATCTGTAGATGGCGGATTTATCACTTCTCAGCTCTAAGGCAGCATGTCACAGCACAAGTCAACATGTCACTGTTGTGCTACTGAATTTGAAAGCCTTTTATGCCCAGCCATTCCCTGGTCAGTGGCACAGGCTGATATCCCTGATGCCTCTCTGTGTACCCTGTGCTGCCTTACCTATGGTGCAGGCTGGGCTGCATGCAGCAGAATGCACAACAGAGAACAGCTTCTCACACCTAATAAAGGACACCAAAATCTTACCTCAAAGAAGGTGGAGAGACTTGTTCTAGAAAGCAGCAGTGCCTTTACAGGAGTCAGAATGGACATGAAAAGGCTCTTTAGTCTGGCAAAGAAAAGTATAACAAAGGCCAATAGTTGGAAGCTGATGCCGAATGAATTCAAATGAAGTTAGGTACAGATTTTTAATAATACACGTGATTAACTACTGGAACTCAGTAGAAAGGAAAATAATTAATTGACTGTCTTGCTTGATGTCTTCATATTCATTCCAAGCACATTCCTACAGGATGCATTTCAGTAAAGCTCAAGTTATCACCTCTTGATATGAGGGTATTAAAATAAAACAGTGATTCAAGGACTCAGACTACATAAACAGTTTGTCTTTTCTAACTTTAAACTCCTAAATGACTGAAAATCTGCTGTAAGCTTATTTGTAGGGTGGGTTTTCTCATTATTCTAACAAAGGTGATTTCCTGGTAACATATGGCATACTACTCACTTTTGTGTTTGACTCAAGAGTTGTGGATACCGGAGTTTTTACCAGCTGGAACAGGTGTTCATTTTGAAAAGTCCAGTAGGGATTTTTTTTTCTGAAGTATCTGTCCATTTCTAAGCCAATGAGGTGGCTTTCCTTCTGCATGTGAGCTCTGAGCACCTATCCTGAACTTCTTGAATCAGACACACATTGCTGAGGAACTGTTAATGGGCTATTCAAGATTGGCTTTTAATTCTAGCATTTCTTTTATTAAAGGAAAGTTTGTCCATGTTTCTTAAACCCTGAGGAAAATTCTCCCGAACTACAAGAAATCAAGAGAGTTAATAGAGATTTTCAGGTAATACCTTGATTCTGTAACTGGTCATCTTCACTTGTGTTTCTTTATATTGCTTCCCTCCCTGTCCTTCCTCTCATGCATATCCTCAGCAGGACAGAGAGGAGTAACTTGGAAATAGCTTGGCTACAGCCAAATCAAAACTAGCCAGTTAGTAGCTGCCCAAGTCTTTCCACATTTCCTTATGATTTGTCCTCAGTTCTGAGCTGGATGCAGGTTGAGGCCAGTTCTGTTTCCAGCTGTTTCAACAGCCTAAAAGGAGTTAGTGATGATGGCTGCTTTGCTGATATGCGTTTGTCTGTTATGGACCCAATGAAGAGCTCACATGATTTAGCACGTCATTGCAAGAGTGACAAATTACCCTGCATCAGTTGTTTTGAGGTTAGCCTTAGCAGAAAGACATAACTAAATGAACTGTGGGTCAGCTTGCTATCTGAGAGTAACTTCATAGCCTCAGGCATAAGATTCGCTCAGAATTAACAGAGGCTAAAAATAGCTATTGAGCGGAAGGTTTTTCCATCGATGTTCTTATGAATACAGAAATCACTGTATCAGACCACACTGTGTTATCGAGTCATCCATTCCGGCTCTGGCAGTGGATGTTGTCCAGTGAATCTGAAAAAGTTCAAAAAATTCACCTTGGATAATGCTTGTACAAATTTAAAAGAGGTGTCATTTTCCTTGATGAAGGAAGTGGGATCGGAATGCTTTGAGATATGACCAGGAGCTTAGAGTTTAAACTATTAGAGTTTATGCCCATAAGAAGGCAAGTAACAATGAGATGGGCTTTTTTATCCATCTGCATGTCTGTGACCATAATTTTTGAAAGTGGCAGGTAACTATTCAATGTTTATTTTAATTCAAGCACAACTTCATGATAAATCAAGTGCACTTCAGCCTCAAGCTGGAATTCTGAACTCATTTGTCACTTCTAAAAACGTTGGTCTTGTTCCTTTTTAATAATTCTCTGTAGATTTTACTCTCATTGTAATTGTGCATCATTGGTTGCTATAAGTGAGGCTTGAACTGCTTTCATCCTTTTTTGTTTTTCCTTTTACTTAAGCAACTTTTTAGTTTTTTTTTTAATTTTTATTTATATACTTACTTGAATTTTCCCAGCTTCTGTGCATTTTACTCATGAAAATCTCTTCATGAACCAAATTTTTTTCTTTGCCATTTTCTTGACTGCTTTATAACATTTAGCTGGATTTATACTAATAATTCACAGCTTCCTACACTGAAAGTAGTGTAATATGCATGTTTTTG
Organism: Sakesphorus luctuosus; assembly: GCA_013396695.1. Lineage (NCBI taxonomy): Eukaryota > Metazoa > Chordata > Aves > Passeriformes > Thamnophilidae > Sakesphorus > Sakesphorus luctuosus. The sequence goes on from VWZD01003721.1 coordinate 202,561, forward strand.
ATGGCTGACAAGCGTTAGATGAGCCTTGCAAATAACTTTTCTGTTTTTAACAACTACACTCCATACAGGCTGGAGCCTTGCAGCTGATCAACAGCGGTCGGTATGAAAAACGTGAGGACTTTGCCGTTGTCATGCAGCCGTTTTTCCGAAACACCTTGTTACCCATGGATAGCGTGAGTCTTGTTTTTTCTTCCCATTATGTAAGGTCCAATATCTTGATTTCTTTTAAGTCAGAGGGATCCATGCTGCAAGGACTGTGCTGTTTTCTCTTTGCACAGTCTAGCAGCAGAGGGTGGAACTTGTGATAAGAAGTGACAGAGGACAAGACAAGGAAAGGCTGTGCTGCCTGTGAGTCCATTTAGGTTTAGGAAGCAGTCATAGTGTGCACATATTAAACCTGGGCACTATCTTTCTCTAAACTGCATGTTGCTTCCACTGTTGAGGCGGGTTAATTGGCTTTCACCACAATTTTCTTCTGGTCTAGGCAGTGGAATATGTTCAGGATTCCTCCAAATGGAGAACAGCCCTTGAATGCCTGACTCATCCTACCCTGGAAACAGGAAGCAGCCTTTGAAACCAAACACTGATTCACCTTCTTTTTTCCAGCCTTAGTATTAATATTGCTACCTGAAGGGAAGTTCTAGCCAGGTGGGGGTTGGGCTCTTCTCCCAGGCACTCAGCAATAGGACAAGGGGGCACAGGCTCAAGCTCTGCCAGGGGAAATTTAAGTTGGAGATCAGAAAAAATTCTTTCCAGAGAGAGTAACCAGGCATTGGAATGGGCTGCCCAGAGAGGTGGTGGATTCACCATTCCTGGAGGTTTCTAAACTGAGATTGGATGTGGCACTGAGTGCCATGATCTAGTAAAGGGACTGGAGTTGGCCCAAGGGTTGGACTTGATGATCTCAGAGGTCTTTTCCAACCCAATCGATTCTATGATTCTATGATTATATATGCTGTGTAGTTATGGATGCAAATATTCAGCATGAATCCTGGTCAAAACCACCTACTTTTGCATAATACTGATACTTTTGTCATACCATCCCCACTTTTTTTCTGGCAGCCTTCAAATTTGAACAATGGTCACTATACAGGTGGTGATGATATCAGACAAATTCCCCCTAAGACAGATGTTTGCCACAGCTGGATAAGCCCACCATTTTTAATGTTGCCTGAAATTCAGCAGAAATCTCAGTACCTGAAAGGTTGTAAGGCAGAGTTATGGAAGAAGCCATAATAAGTAGTTTTCTATCAGTTCTGTATAAAGTGGAGAGTGGGTCGATGGCAGTGTCTGTGTAACAGCTGTGACTATTGCTTTAATGAATAATTTAGTTCTGCTATGAAAATTGCTGTGTTACACAGGAGGGCTCAAGATGCAGTAATCAGCCCACAGTTAGGACTACCTAAGTTGATTTGCAGTGTCAAAACATGAACATACTGCTCTTAGGAAGATAACCAAAATTATTGTGAAGAGGGTATACCAAGTACAGTACACTATGAGATATAATATGGCAGATCTCAGAGACTGAAATGTGCTGAGAAATACATTTTCCTTTTATTGCAGACCAGCAAGCCAGATCTGAGTTTCTTTGCTGCAGACTGCTTTCATTTCAGTGTAAGAGGCTATGCTGAGATGGCCATGGCTCTCTGGAATAATATGGTAAGAGGTTACAACCTAGTTCTCTATGTGTTCGTGGTAGCAGTCCCTAGAAAAATCATGCTAAAGGTGTCTGAAACAAAAGAGCAAGCAAGACATAAAACTGATATCCTAACAAGAGGTGGGTGCGCAACTCTAAGACTCTTTTCAGTCTGCATTGCTTAGGAACACAGTCCAAAGTGATTATGTTGTATGAAACAGTGTAAGTCTTTGCTGATTCAAAATCAGAAATCCTGATAGGCTTAAGATAATAAAAGATTCCTTTATGATTTGGTAAATAATTTGCATTAAAGCAAAAAATAAGCCTAGTTAAACATTCAGTCCTGTAGGTTTCTTGAAAATGTCTGTTCAATGAGCTTGCCATTCTTCAGTGAATTCTGTTATATTTATTAGGAAAACATACATGTGACTGTATTTTTGCTGCCATTAATAGTGTGGACATGTTGTACCACCCACTCTTGTATCTGAGACAACTCTAGTAGAGTCACTGAAACTAACAGGGGTCTCATCAAACCTATGATGCCTCTGCTTGCAGTCGCATTCCTTCTGTCATTTTGGGGAATATGATAGCTTTTGAACAGTATTGGAAGCGTGTGTAAGAGGCACATGCTAGACTTGATAACTCCAAGATCACAGTTGCTTTCATTAACATGATGTTTCCCCATGTTTGAAGGAAGACTATGGCATTTTTATGCCACAGCAACATTTTCTTTTCTTGTCTCATAAACACCAGTACCCAAACACATGGTGCAAACAGAAATCCTGTGTCCCTGGTTTGTTCAAGAAACAAGCATAAATGGAGGGGAATTTTTTTTCCATTTGAGTAAAAGTTTTAGCAAGATAAGAAACTTACAGGATACTGCAGAATAAGCTTGAGCATGAGGACTGGGAAATGCAGGGCCAAAATCCATGCAGTTGCCCAATATAGCATAAGAGCTGTAGGTTCAGGGTTATAGAAAGCAGTAGATGTACAATGCACACACATGCTGGGAGTAATTGATTAGTGCATGCGTGGCAAATCTGCCTGTTTTCCATCAGGCTTCCTGTCTGGGACTGCAGATGACAGCAGGGTGGTAGGGCTTCACTGTGCTTCATATCTTAAACAGGGCTAATGGTGTCCCAGAAACTTAAGGCAAATGTAGAGAAAATTCAAACTGAGTATGGCTGAAGGTTTCAAGAAGAAAGAGATAGTACCTGGACATATGGTAGCTTTAAATCGGGTTTCTGTTGCCATGTGGTATTCCAATTGGCCATTACTCATTCCTGAATCACCACCAGTCTCTTATTTTCCATGCCACCAGAGTTTTATTCTGTCCAGACTGTCACTCATTTCCTACGCATATAAGGATATTGACAGAAAGCGTCTACTGCGGTAGGGATCAGAGTCTTACTGATGTGAAGCACAACTATTCCCTCCCTCAGAAATCTGTCGGTCTATGCCAACTGAAGATATTACTGTTTACTACTTAAATCTGGTTCTTGTAACACATCCCTGCTTTTCCCTTGCAGTCCATGTACGGCAAGGCTGTGCAAGCCTACTGTAAGGCTGTATTGTTTCCCTGTTCCCTGAAAAGCTCGGCAGGCTGTAGGCTTGTGGCCAAATGACATAGATTCTTGTCAGCACACATAAAGGGCTAGACTGTGCCTGGCCACTGCGTGGGTACGCAGGGTTTGGGATGGTTTAAGGAGTCTCTCTCTCTTCATAATGTTCTTTTTTTGCTTCATGCTAAGCAGCGTCTGCTCCTTCTCTCTGAAGTCAGAGGACTCTGTAGTCCTAAGGGGCTTCCACTGGTCCCAAATTCACCTTGTCAGGTGAAGATCACATGGACAGTATGCTTAGCTTGTGTTCTGCCTCCATGCTTGCCACATGCCCTAGAGGAGCTGTGTGTTTCTTCCAGAAGTTCTCCTGTCCCCTCATGGTCTTGGGGATACTGTCATTGTCAAAGCTCAGAAGCTAATGCTCCTGAAGAACGGATTGCACAGCGATGAAGCAGGCATGGCTGGTTGCAGAATTTTGCACTTTATCGTTTGTCTAGGCTCTGTGCCAGAATCCTTACCGAATGCCCTGGCAAGGGAAGTGTTACAATTATCTACAAATAACCAGTCGCACTGCAGGCAGAATGCTACAAGATGTGAGCCACACATGTTACAAATAACCACAACAGAACCTTAGCTGTTCCCTTTAAGGTGCAACAAAACTAGCCTGTCAGTCTTCACCACCTTAGCTGGTGGGAAGGCCAAGGGAATAGGACTTGTATAGGAGTCCAGCAGGAACCCAAAAAATCAGCAAAACCTGGCATTCTGTTTTGCTTCTCATCTTCTCTTTACCTGTTAGCTTTCTTCCCTCCCCAGTCATATTTTTCTGTGGTTCATCTCTTTATTTTTCAGTTTCTACTACCTTCTCTTTTTTCTTTTTTTTCCTTTTTTTTTTAACTGAACTAGAGAGAGAATGTATTCCCAGTGTTTCCATATGGGAATCTCATGGATAGAATTTGGGTTTTTTCCACATCGCATTGGGCTTGTTGCAGTATTGTTTCTTTTCAGCATTCATCTGACACTTTAATCCCTTGAGGACTGTAAATGCCTGGATGGACAATAGCAGAAGCAGCAGCAGTCCTCTGTGCTGTATTCCCAGAAGTGCTGGGTGACAACTCTGCAGTTTCCTGTGTGCCAATCTTGAAGTCATTACTTCAGGCATGTCCATGCAACAGTTGTAAACACTTCAGTTAACATAACTGAGCAAGCCTGTACTTGTTAGTTTAACTATGGCAACCGGTGGTATGTGCACTCCCAGCCAACCACAGCTGCGCTGCTCTTAGCCTGGACGTATTTTATGTTGAGTTTGAAACGGGCTGGGGGTGAGCCTATGGTCAGCTGTTGCAACTTAGCTGATAACCGATAATATAAAAGACACTGCTGAACTCACGTCTTACAATCTTGTGAATTTAGCCAAAACTCCCAGGAAATTGCTTGTGTGAAAGAAGACTGCAAAGACTGGCACCATCTTATCCTGTCTCTGTAACTCTATGTGATTTCTGATGTCAGTCCCATCACCATGATGCTTAGGCACCTTTATTGAAGTAATGTCATAGTAACATCTGTCATGTGGGGTTTTTTCTTAGTGGTTTATACTGCCAGTTGAGATGTATACGTGGGAGAACAGGGTCTACAGTAAACGTTGTTTTAGCAGAATACTTAAAGTATGTGGTCTTCTGAGCATAGCAAAAGGAGGAAAGACTTCTCCTATTCCTTGCTTCCATGTGAGTTTTTCTGCAGCCAATACATCAGATTTTCAATGTCTTCAGTTCATGGGTGTTAAAATGTTTGCAAACATTCCCATGCACCTTCTACCACACTTCTTCATTACTGCAAGCACCAAAAGATTGGATAAGAAGTTGCAACTGTCTAAATCAAGAGAGTCTGAGAAGGAAAAAATTCTTCACTATGTTTACTATTGCTTTTCTCTTCTTCAGCTGGAGCCAGTTGGTGAAAAGCAGACTTACAACAACTTTACCCATGACAGATCAAAACTCAAGTGTCCAAACCCAGTAAGTAAAAGCCAAAGTGTCCTCTCCATTAATTACTTTTATTTTCTTTGGTAAAGCTCTTTAAAAGAGTATCTTTGCCAAGGCTTTAAATAGTTGAAATACACTTCCATTTTGTTAGAGACAGGGAAATCTACTTAAGATATAAGACCAAAAAATTATCCTCACTGCAGTGGAAATTCTCTCATTTAAGCCGGTTCTAATGAGTCTATGTATTTCCATTTGGTTGTCTGCAACAAGCAAATTAGGAAATCATGCCATTACTCCTGATTCTGAGATGGCTCCTTTTTTTTTTGTTCTGGGAACTTTCAGGCAATAGAGCAGGAAAGAGTTTGGTCTAAGATAGAGGGAAGGCAGCCACAGCTGGTTGTCTTAAGAGCAACAATTCCACTTTGGAAAGGGGCAAGGGCATATTGTTGGAATGCTGCCTGTTGAGTGATCTGTGGCCTATAAAACCTTTGCTCTCCCTTTGTAGGAGAAACCTTTTCTTTTCACACGGAAAAATAGTGGATTTGGAAATTCAGATTTCAACTTGGAGAAAACTGTAGCTTCAGTCCCCTTCTGGGCTGTCATTGTGGCTGCACTAGGTGGACTCCTGGTGGGTTCCTTACTCGTCTGTGTTGTGCCACGAAGAAGAAGCAACAAACCCCAAAGTAAGACTGACATAGAAAAGAACATTAAAACAACCCCTCTGTAACACAAGTCAAACAAACATCTTTCTATGATGAGGCTGCTCTTCGGTGTGACACAGAGTAGCAGAATAAAAAACTGTTGGGTATGAATGAAGCTTCTTGGTTGCCCAGGGATTTTTGGGCCCAATAACCTTGGTCAGAAATGAACTGTTGAATTAGCTTCTGCAGATCAGTCAAGTGGAGGAAGAAGTTCAAAATATGTTGTAGTTTAACTCCAGCTGGCAAGAAAGTACCATGTAGCTGCTTGCTCACTCCTCCCTCTTCCTCAGTGGCATGAGGGGAGAATTGGAAAAAGGTGAAACAAATGGGTTGAGATAAGAACAGTTTAATATCTGAAATAAAGTGAAATATAATAATAATAAAAACTGTAATGAAATGGAGAATAACAAAAAAGAGAGAGGGGAATAAAATCCAAGAAAAACAACTGATGCACAATACAATTGCTCATCACTCACTGACCAGTGCCCATCCCCAATCAGCGATCATCCCCTCCTCGCCTCCTTCCCCAAGTTTATATATTGTGTGATGTTCTGTGGTGTGGAATATCCCTTTGACCAGTTCAGGTGAGTTGTCCTCATCCTGTTCCTTCCCAGCTTCTCCTGCTGGCAGAGCATGGGAAACTGGTCCTCGATTTAGAGTAAGCACTACTCAGCAACAACTAAAATATTAATGTGTTATCAACATTATTCTCATACTAAATCCAGAAGGCAGAACTGAACCAGCTGCTAAGAAGATCGTTAACTCTGCCCCAGCTGAAACCAGGACAAATTCTTAAAGCTTCTTCGTTCTGGGGTGCAACTCTGTTTCATGAGTATTACTCAGAATGCCAGCTGCTAACAGAAAGCAAGAAAACTTGTCCATGCATCTTGGCACCTTAATTGTGCATCTGTCCTTTTTAATTTGAAAACCATACTTAAGATGATAGATGTAAGTTCATGACTGCAACCCAGTTTCCCCAATAGCAAGGTGTAAGTGAGATAAATTTCACATTAGATTCCAACAAGACCATTGAGCTGAAGGTGCTAAGATGATTTTACATGAGCAAGTACAATGCCATGGAAACATCTTTAAGCCTGCTTCTGAGCAACTAGGATCATCCACATGGCACTGTGATGCAGTGCTGAGCAGCACAGATAGAGTTAACTGCACCCTCTCCACTGCCACCAACTGGGTATGAAGCTGAGCCATATCCATCACTTCTCTTCCAGGGCTAAATAGCCCAGGGACACTCCTGCCCACCATTGTGTGGTAGCAATTCCAGAATGACTCTTCCTATGATGATGGAATTTCTTCACTAGCTTGCAGTCAGTGGCCCAAACAAAAATGAGGTACCTGCAAGCTTTCTCATAGGACCTGTGCTCTGTTCAGGTCTCCCAGGTGGGAGACTCCATGGCTGTTCTCCAAGGAAGAACTTGCAAAGTTGCTTTTGTTGGTGTTTGGTTTTGTTTGTTGTTTTGTTTTGTTTTTTAATTCTGATCAGGAGTTCAGAGATCATCTTTCTTGGAAATTAGATTTGTCTTGTTTTATACCTGCAGGCCAATTCATACAATCTATCAAGACAAAAGATACTTTGTAAGTTCCATGGGATCTTGTTTTCCAAAATCTTTCTTATTTCCTATGTCAAACACTTTACATTTTGATTTTATTGAAGCCAAAGTGTGGTTTCCACTGGTGCAATATTTTTTGTGAAATGTACTACATTTCCACTCCAAAAGTGCTAATGCACAGAAATTTAAAATGTTTCCAAGAAGTGTTCTGGGGTTCCTAAATCTCTTCGTTATGCATGCAGAAGGTATTCAGACTCCTCCTTTTTCCATTTCACTCCTGATGTCCTTGCTAAGATTAAAAGAGGTGGGTAGAATACAAGTTATAATACAAGTTATATAGTCAGGTTTAAGCAGCTCCATTCACCTCTTCTTTGATCTGCTCTCAGAGGTTGGGCTATTAATAGTAGGACTTTTATTTACCTCAGTCTTATCCACAGCTGTGTGTCTGGGAGATCTACATGCAGCCCCAAATGGGGATATATTTAGAATGCAAAGCACAAGCACTTGCATCTTGTTCCAGTGCTGCACAGGCTGCTCTTCCTGTCCCTGACTTCACTGTGGGTCATTAACTACCTACCTGATCTCCCAACTGATGATACTTATTCAGCTTGGTAAAACAAACACAGCCTCCAATCTGCAATGCAGGAGACAAGATTAATGTATTCCAGTCCATTCCACAGCACCTATGCTTCAGACACATTGAAAATCTATGCCTCACAAGTGAGGAACCTGAGCAAATATCCAGTGGATCAAGCAGGCTACAATCTCTTCTCATCCTTAACTGTTGGTCTTGTAACTCCTCTTCCCCATGGGAACTTGGATAGCCACTGCTCATACAACTCTTGGCTGGGGAAGAAGTAAAAAGATGATAGCTCTCTGCAGAACCTTTCATCAGTACCAGACATTTCAAAGGAAACTCAAGACAGAAGTTCAGTGCTGATTGACCTTTCTAAATTATGTGTGCTTGGAGGAAGTGGAGTGGGGGTCCTGGAGCATGAGCTACAGCTACTGCAGTCTCTCACATCATGTTTGTCCTGCGTAGAGATGGGAACAAGTGCATCTTGGGTTTCACATTGGTGGCCCCTGCTAGAATAACTAAACATCCCTTCTCCTCACTTACAAAAGCTAAATTTTTTTCTGAGCTTCTAAAAGCTAAAACATAAGATGTGCAGTCAGTTGAGATGTGAGAGGAAAGATGGCTTTTAGTTTATTCAGTATCCTGTAAGATTCTAGGGGGGAAATAATTTTTGTGCAGGAACCTAGGTGATTTTCCTTTGGGCTGCATATACGCCGTTCCCTGAGGCATTTAGCCTTGTAAGGAATGCTGCTTTTACTGATGCTTTTTGGAACTGGGAAGCCATCAAGCTTAAATTATACTGGCTCTGTTCTGCTAATGCAACAGGAGACTTTTCCCCTAGTTTCTCTAGCTGTCGTGTAGCTTAGAGCACTAGTACAGCAGGAGTTAAAGAAGGAACTGGCAGGCTTCCTATTTAGTTTATGGAAGTATCTTCTGGCATCTTTCTTCTGTAGACTGAAGTATGTGATGAACTGCACTGACATTTAAGAAAAAAAACATCAGGAATCATGCAGTTTGCAGCTGCTCCACAAGCAAAAATATTTCCCTGAAGATGTTACTGCTGAGCGTTCCCTCCATGCTTAGTAAGCAGAGATAACATTAATCTGGAGTGAATGACAAATGATTAGGTCTGGATCTTTGACTGCATTCAGTATCACATTAAATCAGGAAGTAATCTCTCCATCTTATGTGTCAGTTGTCCATTCCTCCTTTTTTTCCTGCAACAACATGCCCTTGATTTCAAATGCCCTTGTGGCTTTTTGCCTCAGTGGACTGCTGCATAGGCCAGATTGCCTACTGATGCACAAAAGAAGAGAGGCTTAGAAGGAACTTCAGGTTTATAGGGAAAAACGCGTGAAATGGATGCCATCTTAGCCAAGGATTTTTCTTTGGTTGTAGTGGTCTTGCCCACCACTGAAAAGCACCTTTTCTGTGTAAAGTGATTTCCTAACATTCTGAGAACACAGACTTTGTGAGTGCTTCCTCTGGAGATGAGCCACAGCCTGCATGAGCAGTTACTGTCCAAAGGACCTTTGTGGGTTCTGGCCTTGGTGCCCAGCTCAGGTTGTCACAAAGGAGGTGGCAGGTAAATGTTATGCTGTCCCCCGGTCTTAAGAAATAATCTGTTCTTCAAACAGGGAAGTAATGGAGCTTGATGAGTGTTGGCAAACATTTGCCTGCAACTTCAGCAGTTCTGGACTTTAAGTTCTGGCTGCCCTTTTTGCTGCTGATGGACCTTCCTCTCGTCATGGTAGACTGTCTGCATTTTGCTTTGTAAGGTCTAGGATCTGTTTGCCCCAAAGTCCAATTTAGGTACCCAGTGTACTTAGGGAAGAGAGGGAAAATTCTGAAAAAAAAATCTGCAGAGAATTTTCTGTGGCTCTGGAGATTGCTAAATATTTCTTTCCCCCAGCTTCTAGATGGTGAGAGGTGATAATGACAAATGATGTTATTTTAACAGCTAGGCAGTATGCCTGGGACATCTGGGCAAGAATTTTGTTACCTTGAGGAGTTTTTGGATAAAATATTGAGGTGAAACAACCCAGCCTGAAGAGAGTGGTATGGAAAAGCTCTGGAGTTTTACAATTCTGCATTTGAGTGATTCGTGTTCCCTGAGGTATTTAAAAAGCTTGCTATTGGAGGATTGTATGTTTGCAATGCTTGCACTTTCCCCAGTCTTGTTTTGGGACAAGCAAGACAAAAATCAATCCATGAAGTAGTTCAAAAATTACTTAAATAAAACAAGTTTTCTGGGTGTTACAGATCTTTGAGCACAACAGGAAAGGATGCTTCTGCAAACTGCTGTGTTCAAACTATTTCTGTCCCAAGTACCTAGTTCTCTCAGCCAGATACCTGAGAAGCATCTCTAGCAATAGGAGTTTGTATCCAAAAAAAGGGATGGTGGAAGAAGGGGAAAAGGCTGGCACATATTAACTTAGCACAAGCTGAGTATCTTCCATTTAACTGGCCTTGCCACTGCTTAACTTCTGGTGCCCACCAAAGCTTCACTATCTTTCTGAAATCAGATTTCTCTTACGCATTTTGAAACTCAACACACCTGACTGAGATTATTAACTTTAGCTGCTTTTCATGATAGTCCTAGCACAAAGCAAAAATTGTTCTCTTTTTGACCAGTGGAGACAACAGTAGCCCAAGGGACAAGACAGAAGAAGCCCAGGGCTTGAGCAGTTTTAGCAAAGAAATCAAATAAAACACAGGAGAGCTTATTTAAGGGGCAGTTGGAACTACTCATTGGCTAGAAGGTGGAGAAAATTTCCTTATGTCTTTCAATGTCTCTGTAACTGTCACTCATGACAAAGTTATAACTACATTAAGTTACTTAGATTTTACTGAGAAAACTCCATTTGCTGAACTGTCTGAGTTTTCCCTTATTGCAGGCCTTCAGCAGGATTTGTAAGAGTTGGGTATGGAAAAGTGCTAATGACCTCTGTTGGATGAAGTATGGGATCCATGAATGTGTTTCTGTGGTAGGGTGTCTGTTGCTTCCAGGCCTTCTGCTTTCTTATAAGTATTTAATAGTCCCTTTGGACTAATCGTGCTGCAGGGACATGGTTCAGTGAAAGGCAGTCAGGAATTCCTGGTGCTGATCCATGGGCTGATCCTGGAGCGAGTTATTTCAGCTGGAGAAAAAAGCTCCTAAACCTCTAAGAGTGTTTTCTCACTGGTGTAAAGTGATTATAGCTGTGAAGAAAAAGGACCTGATATCTTCAAAGTGTCTCTATCATAACCATCAAGGATTTTATAAAAATTCTTTTCGGTCTGAAAAACTAACCACAAAGAAAAACCCTTTAGCTACCATTTGTGTTGCTTGGGTGATTGGAAGCACCACCTGAGGGCCCCAATGGGCTTAGGTTGCGACAGGAGATAATCCCCAAACTAAGACAGTGGCCAGGGTTGCTCAGCAGTGGTTCAGTTGAACAACAGCAGGGGAGCTGGGCCTTGGCCATTCCAGAAAAATACATTTAATGGCTTCACAGTGGGTGGGTAAAGCAGAAAAGTACTTCCTGTGTTCTTGCACCAACGCACTTTTGCAGTCAGTACCTCTAAAGACACAGGAATTGGCCAGTTCAGCAGCTCTCCACCCACAAGGGATTTACCTGCACTTTCCAGGTTGCCCACAGGTATCCTCTGAATCAGCTTTCAGATCAAAGTAAAACCCAGGAGTTAGGAATAAGCAGGGAGGGCACAGCTGGGAAAGATTAGACAACAGAAATTAAGGATGCATTTTCTGAAAGTTTCCAAGATTGTCTCCCTGCTTAGCTCTCTCAGCAGCCATCTATTACTTCAGCATAGACTTTGAGACCCTCAGAAAGTTCACCTGTCTGAAAGTACAGCGTCAAGACCCTGGAGATCAGCAGCTACTTGACATTTCTCAGCAAAACTGAGTGAATCATATAGTATCCACAAGTTCTTGTCCCAGCCCCTCCAGAGATCTGAGGTGCTAACACACCAAGGCTGTGAATCCCAGACAGACTCAGGTGGAGGTCACACAGTAAGATGCCCACTGTAGGCAAGAAAAATAACATCTCCAGGAAGGTGCAAAAACAGAACTTCAGGTATCTAAATGCTTTTGAAGTCCAAGACCAAAGTTCAGCATTGACTCTGAAGGAATGGGACTTTGTGGAACATAGTTAACAGGACAGGACATCCATATTGCATCACTGTGTTGTCTACATAAGCCTCTTGTGCACCTGGGCTGAAAATTATCCAAATGCCACTCAGCCTTTGATATAACATTTATCTATCATGTACTTGTTTTGTGGCATGAGCTGACCTTTTCCTGCTTCTGCTCCAACTGCAGCAACCAAACAACCTCTTTCCCCTTTCCCCTACCTGAGACATTCTTTTGGTACAGCTGCCAGAAATCTCTGGTACGAGGTAAGTAAACAAGCCAGCCTGGCAATTAGGACATTCCCCTGGCTGTTACTTAGTCAACAACAAAATACTTATTGCTTTTGTTGAAGCAGCATCTTAAATATTTTTACAAATATTTATGAGGGTAATCCATGTGTCCTAACATTCCTGTGAGATAGCCTTATTACTCCCCAACTAAAGATGATGAAATTTATTTGCAGAAAGGTGAAATTATATTCTCCAGGCTATGTGATGAGTCAGTGACTGAGCAGGAGATTAAACCCAGCAGCCCTGGCTCCACAGACACAGCCCAGTTGTGTAACCACTGTTCGATTTATCGCTCTATAGCTAACACAGAGAGACTGCTGGCTGTGCCAGCTTTACGCCTGTTTTTCACCTTAGCTTGAATGCAAATACAGCAAAACATTGGCGGTCTGTTCAAGAGGGGAGGGATGGGTGGGAAGCAGCGAGCTCCGAGGGGCTCAGGCCACTGAGGTCTGCCCCGATGCTCCATTTACACACGGGGCACTGAGCAATTGGTAGTGCTATGGTGGTGACCCAGGCCGGGATTATCACAGGGTGGGGAATGGAGAGGAGAGGGAAATTTGCTGCTCTCCTATCGTGCTCCCACTTGCATTAGCCACACCCAGTAATTAGCTCACCAGGTTCCACCCCCAGCCTGTAAGGTGCAAGGCTGCAGGTTCCACCCTCTCCTCACCTAGCTCTGAAGGGATCCTTGCACACTGAGTAGAGTAGGAAGATTCAGGGTTTCCAGGGATCTGATCTCAGATCTGTTTACATGGTAACAGTATGTCCTTTGGAACAGAAAAAAAATCCTATTGAGAAGAAATTAGGTACTTAAATGGAAAATTTTTTTCTTGTGTTGTTGGTCTGTCTTTCCTTTTTTACTTGACAGAAGAGAAATGATTGGGTAAAGTGGACCTAAAGTGAAATTTTTCATTTCAGAATGTTATTTCAAAGACTATTTAGTGTCAGAATATTCAGCAATGCAGGATGCCTGCCTTTTGACTTATTGTCCAGCTGAAAGCATATAGTTGAAACATATTACTGATTTGAAACCTTTTGACTTTTTTATATTGGCACTCTGACTTTTGAAATGGAAACTAACACTAAAACATCAGCATGTCTGAAGAGAAAGAAAAGTTGGGGGTTTTTTTAATAGTTCCAGCAAATTCAAAGTTGTTATTTTAGTGCTTGAGAGGGAGCTTCATTGCCAGGTTAACTCATGTGTTGATCAACATGAGCTGTCTGTATCAAGTAACTTTGCCAGCTGTGAGAGTGACTGGAGACCAAAGCCACTGTTGTGCACAGTCCTTGTCCATGCTGCTTGACAATGCAAGTGTGTACCTCTAAAAACAATTATCAGTAGCCATCCTCAGTAAGAAACCCTGCAGTTTAATTGTTGTAGCAGTTGCAGCATGTGTGTGACCATAGTGATTTGGGAAGCCTTTCCTACTAATTCAAATTGCAGTTTGGAATTAAAAAAAAAAAAAA